>MNCI01012315.1:242286-278688 GCA_015680685.1 Gnetum montanum
CGATGTTGGTGAATCGGTGGATAAAATTTAAAAATTTTAAATAATCTATAATACTATATACACTAAGTATGAACCTCCATTTATAAATTTACCTTTTCTAATTTATCAAGACTTCGAAAAAATAGTGTTGGTTAAAATATTATATAAGCACCTACAAATATTTGTAATAATCTTCACTTGTTTATGATATTTTAAACATGTTCATAATATTTAAAAATATGTATAACTTCCAAAGACATAAATCTCTCCTAATTACATTTATAACTTCCTAAATAAATCCCTCCTAATTAAATGAGTAAGTTGTAACCTCCTTACTTGGAGAGATATTTTCAAGATTATTTTGGATATTTGGAAATTTTAACTTTACATCTCATCTTGAAGAGGCAAAATTAAAAGATATATATGTGTATCAAGTAAGTTGCCACTATAGCTTGTGTTCCTATATATCTTAGGAATTGTTTTTTTTAAATTTTCTATACTTCCAACGCCACTTGTCAATTTCTTTTTCCTCTTTGATGGTTGCAACCGCCCAAAAATTGTTGTAACTTACCTAACTTGTTGGGCAAGTAGCCTCCTAACTTGTTGGACAAGAAATTTTCTAATTGGTTGGCCAAGTTACTTAAGAGAAAAGTTAGGTGAGATATTTTTAAGATATTTTTGAAATTGTAACTTCCCTACCTACCTTGGAATCCTATAAATAGGCTTCAAGGGTCAAGTAGGAGGACGGAAGGAGCATCATCATCACACTTGGAAGATTTGTAGAGAAGATGACTTGCAAGATGGCTTGCTAGAATAAAGATTTCAGCCTCTTTGTCATGGTCCTGTGAGTTATGAATTTCATTTTTTGTTTTGTTTATATTGCTTAGCTAATGGTTTAGATAGTATCATCCTTGGCAAGTAATTTTGGGATTTTTAGATTGCTCTTATTGTTCTTGTTGCCCGATAGAAATTTCTATTAAAATTTTACCATGGAAGCGCTTGTGTTTAAAAGCCTTAAGAGCATTTTAGTATTAAATTTAATTATTGTGCAACGTTTGGGAACTGCTATTGGGTTGTTGAAAGAGAGCCTCTGTTTGTAGTCACGCCGTGGAACAATCTGGTAGTCAAGAGGGTTCAGAGAATCTTTGGTATTTTGATGGGACCAGAATAGCTTCTTTATCTTTAAAGTGATTTTCCGTGGTATTTCAATCAGAAATTGTCAAGTCTTTTAAAGGTTCTGTTTGAATGCAATCGTTGACATCTATTATCTAGTCAAAATGGAGTCTCGTACGTGGTAGTTTACGCAGCAATTTTTGGTAGCATAGTAGGATTGTCTTGAAGATATTGCTTGTTTGAGCCTTGGAAGTTTGAACAATTCATAGATATTGAATTTGGAATAGCTTTATTGCGAAGTGTTTACTCGTGTCATTTTACCTTGTTTAAATATTTGAGGTCCACACAAATCTGCTTTCTTTTCTTTTCTGTCTATTTCCATTGAATCTTGCTCTATTTCTAGTTTTCTTGTGGAACTATATCTCTCTCTGGGGAAAATTAGGAGTAGATTTGCGGAGTTGTGCTCAAATGTTTATGCAAAATTTTATTTGTTACAATCAGGTATTATAGGGACCACGTAGACTAGGTAGTTTGAACAAAATAGGAAACTTTAAATAACTCATAGTACTGGACAAAGTTAGCTGAATCTCTTTAAAGTAAAGTCATTTGTAGTTCACACACAATGAAATTGTCACATTTCATACAACCACACGCCGCAACAGCACACACACATACTCACATTAACTACTGAGTTTATTTGGAGGTATCTGGGCCTTGGTTCGAGGACACTCATTGGTGGTCACGTCCCAAACGGTCGCCAACAGGTTCACATGCTAATGTCCATACCTGTGGATGAAGGCCTACCCATAGATGAAGAAGTGATTCATTCCATTATGCTTCCTCTCACGGTTGAAAAACCAAGGTCTTCCTTGTTGACCTTATGCGACAAATCTATTAAGGGTGACCCAGAGAAGGATCATGTGACAACGGTGCCCATGTTCATCACCATTCAGGTTGGTCAACCCTGAATTCAGAGGGTACATGTGGATGATGGGGCAGTCGCTAATGTCATCCCCTACCCCATAGTGGATAAGCTAGGTCTAATTGATTAGATCAGTCCTACCACCACGTTGTGTTTAAAGTCGTTCAATGGGGCATGAGTGCAAGTCAAAGGCACTGTGCACATCAACTTTGTGGTGGGGGAGAAATTCCCCACAGATGCAACTTTTCATTATTGTCAAAGAGATGTTTGGCTTCAACATGATCCTGTGAAGGTCTTGGTTGGCCCAATTAAGAGTAGTTTCATTACCTATGCATCAGGAGATCCATCTGCCATACACAAGAGGAGAGGTGGTTATCCATGGTGATGAAATAACCCCTCAGGCTATTAATAACATAGAAACAGAGCAGGGGTCAGAATTCGAAATGTTTGAAGATCAGTCCCCTGTCTGAATACTCAAACAAGCTGAAACAGTGGTTGATGGTAGCCTAATTTGGGCCAAGCTACCATTCCTAGAAGAGGAGTGTGACATGAAGGAAAAGGGTGGTAAATCCCCTAGTCTTTATGTGTCACCAAAAATAAAAGCAATTAGGAAACAATTAGAGGGTTAGCTAGTAAACCAAGTCATCTAATTACCGTATAGTTTATGCATGTTTTATTTCATCATGTTATCCCACCTCTGCATCCACCAGCTATGCTCATTTTACACTTAGGCTTATTTTTACGCTTCCACCAGCTATTCTCACTTACGCTTATGTTTCTACGCCCCTACTAGTTATCTTTGTCGCTCTTAACTTTATCTAAAATTAATTACATGTGCTACCTATGGCCCATAATGGCCTAAAACTATACATGGCCTGGAATGGCCTAAAACTATACAAGGCCCAGAATGGCCTAAAATTATACATGGCCCGGAATGGCCTAAAACTATACATGGCTCGAAATGGCCTAAAACTATCAAAAGGCCCAAAATTTCCTTAAACTAATCATAGCCTACCAAGGCTTAAAATTGGCTACTTAGTGACATTTACGCTATCCGTTCACCATATACACATGGCCTAGAATGGCTTAAAACTACTCGTGGCCCACAATGGCCTTAAACTACCTATTTAAATTGCAGTTTACGCTTGAACTGGTCAAAGGCCTGAAATGGCCCAAGACTAGTTACCTTATTTATGCTTTGCACCCAATTTATCTGGTAGCTTGTAATGAATTTAAACTAGTAACTTCATTTACGCTGTACACCTAAACTATTTGTCATTTCTCATAACATCAAAACCTATTAATTTACACTTTGCATAAAGCAAGAACAGTAACAACAAAAGAACATTAACATAGATCAAATTTGCATTAAAATGTCAAAAATAAAAAAATATTATCTTTCTCATCATAAAAATAAAAATAAAAAACAAAGAAAATTGTGGCTAATACAACCATGTTATGCGTCTTATCTTTCCCCACTATCACTCGTGTCCCTCAGCTTAATCTCCACCTTGAGCAAATCATCCTCATAAGGGCCACCTTTTTTAGGTAGCATTTCTTCATGAAGGTGGCCCTCCCTGTCAGGCTCTTCTGTGTGAAGCTATTTGTCATGGAATTGACCACCACCATTAAGCTTTGTCCCTTGCAAACCCCCTTCGTGAGGACTATCATCCACATTATGCTCACCTCATTGAGGAACCTCCTTAGGTCATTCCTGTAATCATACATAACATGTATATTGACATCACGATGAAAACTAGGTATGACAAAAGGCATAATAAAACAAACACTCACCTATGAAGATCCTACATCAGTAGCAAAAAGAATTTTTTCTAACCCAATCCACAGACATTGCATAATATTGTCCTTGGTAAGCTAAGACCAAACCCCATCTCCTAGATTAGTTCTGGCCTTCATCTTCCCTTTTTCCATAGGAGTCCAATGAGGTGGTTTAGGGAAGAAGGAAGGGAAGGTTGTCTCTCGTCCAGGAAGAGTCATTCCCCTTTTTGGAGAGGCGCTCACCATCACTTGCTCCTGGAACTTTTTCAAATGCATTGGAAGCAGCAATAATATCAAGGAATAGTTGAAGAGACTGAGCCTTGATGGCAGAGTCCTTGTACTATTGACAATAGGCAGTGTAGTCCTACTTATAGACATGTTTATGATATTTTTGTGTTTGCCCCAATTCTTGCACAATTGTGCTATAGTCCTTCCAGTCTTGATTCTTTTGAGCTAGGAGGTAAATTTGCATCCGCTACTCGACTAGTTCACGGCTAGTCTAAATGCTATTTCAGATGACCATCCAATAATGGGCATAGTCCATAATAGCCATCTGCCAATCCTCATTGCCCATCCCTTGAGCCTGTAGGAATTCATTCCAAGACCTCAAGTCCCCCACTTCATCACCTAGATCTGCTCTATCTTTCTCCAACCTTTGCAATTTTTTCCAAAGATCCTCGTTTACATTCTGGCATTCCCACAAGGAGTGATTCGAGCATACCGCACATTTACACATTTCATCATAAATGCTACATGGCATGATGGTCTCTTATGAGGAGGGTCCGATGGGGTCTTGATCAATAGACTCCGACGGATCCCACTTGAGTCGAGCTCCTAATAACATAGCATGGTGATTAGACATAATTAGATAACACAATACCGCAATGGAACAACTTCTGCATAATGATCATGATGTACCTGCTTCAGGATCAATTTGCTCCAAGTGGCTGATCATGTCTTGAATGACCCCTTCCATAAAGGTGAATTTATTAGAAAATTCGTCCTAGGATCGAGTCGCCACCATCGACATGTGCACATCATGATCACCTATTATGCAGAACAAGTTCCATATGAAGACATAATTGAAACATTATGATGACCAATATAACTTTTAGAAGCAATTGCCTAGAGTTGAGTACGTTATAAAAGTTAGCCCAACAGAGTTACAAATCATTTACCTCTTCTTCTCTAAGCTGAAGGGACTTTGGCATCTCCCACGACTGCTCCCTTCTCACACATAGGGATCTGCACACTACTTGCTTGATTGACTGCTGCAGCCTCTTCTTCCAAGGCTGAGGTCTCTTCCTTGCATCGTAAAACCATAGCCCCCATTTCAGGGGTTAACCTCTCTACAACCATCTCCTTCATTGTCATATAATGTTTCCAGTTAACATGAAATTCTACTCTAGTTCAATAAATTGTAACATAAAAGTATCTATACACAACATGGATGTAACCATTAGCATTTTCCTTTGCTTACCTGCTAGAGGATTACTCCTCTAAAATTTTACCTACATCTTCTACCTTGCACTACTTGTTGGCCCGATGGACTCCTTGGTCAAACGAGGCTTCTTCCGAGGCACCGATGGGTCCACTATCTTAGCCATCAAGTGCTTCCCCCTTGATGCATCCCTAGTATGGGAAGGAAGTGCCCCACCCACGCTGTCTAGACCCTACATTCGAGGTGCTGCCATGTCCCTAGTCGTTACAGATAATGGCTTCCTGATTCCCTCAGGAGGGTCCTGTGACTGGATGATGCCAAAAATATGGGAAATACATGGTTTGGAAATCTGGTCATGGTCCTGCTGCATCGAGACTCCATCCTGTTGGATAACCAGAAACTCAGCAAAGTGCCAGAAGCAAGCTATGAAAAAAGAAAAATGCACGTTGAAACGGTACTCAAGCTTCTTGTGAAGCTTGACCATTTCAACGCTCAGGCCTTTGGCAAAATAGCTAGCCCAATTGAATCACGTCCCCTCCTTCATGACCTCTCGCATAATGTGAGCCTATTCTATAGTAAGGAATCTCCCTTGGGAGAGTGTCTTGGGGAAGGTTTGAGCTCAAAAAAGGGGGTAAATGGTGTGGGCCACCACCAACTCAATCCCATCGGTAAGAATCCCTTTGGCCTCTTTCTTAACCCCTAGCCACTCCTCTATCCCTTCCTAGCATTTGGCTCTCCTCTTCAACTTTTCCTCTATAGGAAAGCCATCAAAGGTGACCCCGAAGAGATCAGCCAATAGTTAAGCATTGATGTCAAAATTTACGTGCACGTTACGCATGCATAAGCAAAGACGCTCATCTTCTTCACTGAAGGAGTTGACTAAGGTCAACATTTTGCCCGCGGTAACATCAGGGGTTATAGCTAAGAATAGGTCCATTAGCCTAGCCTCCCAAAGGTTATTGGTCAAAACAGCAGGGGCCACTCTATAGCCGAGCTAGTGTTGTGCCTCCTTTATGTCAACGTAGCGGAAAAAGATATTGCTCACGTTGGGATCGGAGGCCATGATCATGATTTTCCATGATTCCCTAACCGCATACATAAAAAAATAGCTGAGTCGAGATTGCAAAAAAAATAAAATAAGACAACTTCACAAATCATCGCTAATTGATAACATCGACACAATTCATCATTGTAACAAAGTTTACGAGGTCCGAATGGCAAAGGAAATGGAGGGATTTTCCTTCTCACTTCGGTGACAGTGAGGGGAGGATCTAAGGTCCATTCCTTATCCAACCATCCAAAATTTTTACATCTAGCAAAGAAGTTAGCATAGTTGGTTGGGTACTCTGGAATTTCAAATGCTAGTTGTTCCATGACAGTGGCCCATACATTTCTAATAGCAGTAAATTCACTAATGGCCCTTTCGGTCAATGACAAGGTATCATTATCACCCTTGAGACTGTTGTCATTGATAAAGAATCTACATCATAGAAAATAAGCAAATTCTTTATGCTTGATGTAAATCTAGATAACAGTTAGCATGTTGACACACATCGAAATGACATAGATTTAGATTCTTACCTGCTAGCGTAATACACTGTACCAGGTGGGTTCTAGAAATATGTTGTGAGGTGACGAGCCATGAATAGAGTATTATAGGAGTGATAATAGTTGAATCTGGGTAGCTCCCAGATCCAACTCAAATACCCCAGACCTTTGGCACTTTGTTCACGGTCTTGCACCTGCACAGTCTTAATCCTATTGTCTGTCAAGAACCCCAAGACGCCCTGCATCAAACCAACCAATAACAGCTCCAAAATAGCGGCAGCTACATTACCTGGTAGATGCGACTAGATGATTACGTTGTAGTTATGAAGCAGAAACTGTAGGAACCCCCGCATGCCTCTTCGGAACCATACTGCCTCCCTCTTTATATGAGCATGAGGAGAAGGAACATTGGCCGCAGGAACATGCATGCAGCATAGGATTCCCACAATGTCCAAAATGATTAGGATGGGCTTTAACATGATACTGTACAATGAAAACATATTTCCATTAGAAAAAGCATTTGAACATAAACATTCATCATGCTATAACAGGGTTTGCCTAATTCTCAGAGAATTGCAGATTTCGCTGGAAACGCATGGCCAGAAACGCCCAAACCCTTGTAATAGATAAAGGTCTATCTCTGAAAATGGCGATGAAGGCAACGTTGCGTATTATTCCAGCATAACATGCAACTATTACAGGAATAAAGGAAAGGAGAAAAAAACCCTAATTACACTACCTACAGGATATAATACCGAAGTCTTTCGATTATACACAACATTTGTCTAGTATTATCCAACATTACCTAAACCCTTGTAATAATATAAGGTTCATCTCCAATAGCAAAGATGAAGGTAATACTGCAAAACACAATAGCTCAACCCACATAAATAGATATTAACACTCAACGTAACATATACATTTGGGAAAACAATACACAACTATGATGCTGCAACAAATATGACAATAGTGTAAAAGGTCGAACGACCACTTACCGGTTAAGCGGAGTAGCTTCCCACACCTCGACTCTGGCCAACGAAGCCCATTGTAGACTCTCCTGCACTTCTTCAATCCTAGCTAGTTTAACATTCTTTCCCTTAACCTTTGGTGCCATGGCCGCAATTGAATAAGTTTTCATAAATCTCCTATTTACTCCTTGCTCCTACTCCTCTTTTGCTATAGCCAAAATCCAAATTTGTGATATCTGTAACCCATCTCGAGTATGAACCATCGATTTATAAACAAAATTCTTGAAACTAATTTTTCTTTGTGTCTGATCGATGCGGAACTATCCCGAAACACCAGTGTCAGTATGACATGAAACGCGAAGATTGGACCATTAATTTCATTGATATTGTGTAGATTGCGATCCGAAATGACCTTAAACTAATACATTTATCGTCTTGTAATTCAGTTGCATTAACTACAGTTTGTTCAGAAATTCAAATTTCACAACACGCTAGGCACGTCACGTTACACTTTTCATTTGATTTCATACGCCAGCATCTAGGAAGCTAAGCTCATTATTATCTTATAGACCAAACATATTTGTAACGGTCCATTAAGACCTTAAACTGGAAGCCTCTTTAACACTAAACAGACAAAAATAATGTAACAACTTCCTTTTTTGACATTTTTGCAGGGCGATTCGCAAATGGATGCAGCTTTATCCGCACCATTAGCCTTAAGAGGCCCATACGGGGAGATCATTAGACATTCTAACTACACGCTGATAGAAACAAAACCTACCCCTTTTGACGCAACCATAGCAACATTAGAAATATCCCTAGATTGGCCATAACATTTGGCCCAAACTCTAAACATAGAGGCTGGTGATGTGACCGAGGATCCTCTCGAGGAGGTCCCTATGGTTATGCACAAAGACAAGAATAAAAATATTAGAGTTAGTTCCCTTTTAGACCAATAGGCACAAAGTGGCATAACACAAGTGCTCCAAAACAATGTTGTTGTATTTGCATGGTCATATGAAGACATGCTGGGATTAGACCCAAGATTAATATAGCATAACATAATTTTTGACCCAGGCATCAAACCAATTAAATAGAAGGCACAAAAGATTAAGCTGGAAATTGTGCTAGCAGTGTGTAATGAAATCACCAAGTTGTATTAGTATGGTTTCATTCATGTAGTCAATTACTCAGACTAGGTGTCCAACATTGTAGTTGTCTCTAAGAAAATGGGAGGTATACACATTTGCATAGACTTTTGGGATCTGAACAAAGCCATGATTAAGGACAATTTCCCGTTACCTAGTATCAACCAACTGATCGACACAACAGCTAGTCATGCACTTCTATCCTTCATGGATGACTTCTCAGGTTATAATCAAATTCACATTAACCTAGAGCATTAGTTGACCACAACATTCATGACACCCTGGGGGACCTTCTGTTACACTATGATGCCTTTCAGGCTAAAAAATGTTGGGGCGACGTATCAACGGGCCATGACATATATCTTTAGTGACTACCTTTTAGGGTGATTGAACGACTACATAGATGACATAGCTGTCAAGTCTATAAAGTCTCAAGATCATTTAGAAGACCTGGAGTTAGTCCTTAAACGATGCCTTAAGCATGACTTGCAGATTAACGCAAAGAAATACGTATTTGGAGTCAAAATCAGATGCATGTTAGGGTTTGTGGTATCAGAGATTGGAATCCGAGTCAACCCCAACAAGGTCAAGGCCATCGTTGATTTAACACCACCTACAAACCTCAAGGAACTATGTGGGTTACAGGGCAAGCTTTAGTTCATCAGGCGGTTGATCTCAAAATTAACAAATAAATTACATCCCATGCAACACCTTCTTAAGAAGGGTGTTAAGTTCAAATGGACCAATGACTGCCAGCGTACATTTGATGATTTAAACAAGGAGCTACAACATTTGCAAATGGTTTTCATGCCGCAAAGGGATCAACCTTTTTACATCTATCTAGCTAGCTCAGACATGTCCATAGCCACGTTACTGTGCCAAAAAAAGAATGATGGGTCTGAAGCTCTTATCTATTACCTTAGTCACGTCCTATTTACGTATGAGAAAAGGTACAATGAAGTAGAGCATAACTGTTTGACATTAGTTTTCACACTCAAAAAATGTAGGCATTATCTTTTTCGTAGCCAGGTCAACATAATCTGTAAAAGCAATGTTCTGCGAGCTATCTCAAACAACTTATATGAGAGTAGCACGATAGCTCGTTGGAAGGCTATCATGGCTGAATTTGATTTACATTATGTCGGCCAATCATCCACCAAAGGTTAGGCCATAGCAAACCAGCTAGCGACATCACCCACTAAAGATCAAGGTACGATAGAGCCAGAATTCCCAGATGAGCATGTACATAGTTTAAGCCCCGTATCAATAGGCCTCAAAGCAATGTTATACTTCGACGGAGCTTCGACTACTAGAGGAAAAAGTGCTACCGTTGTCATTATGCTTACCCCTAAGGATGTGTGTCCATCGACTTACCACCTAACATTCCCTTGTACGAAAAACGTGGTAGAGTATGAGGGGCTCCTCAAGGGATTGTTGACAGCTAGAGAACTTAAAATTTAACACCTGGCAATCTGAGGTGATTTGATGCTAGTCATCAATCAAATCATAGGAGTCTACACCTACAAGGCTGTGCACCTATAGCCCTACTGCGATATGGCTAAAGATCTCTTGACACAATTCATGATAACCGATTCCCAACACGTGCTGCGTAACGAAAATGTTGTTGCCGATGCATTGGCAACACTGACATTAAACATGCTGCCACACTTGTTTACCACTTGGCCCACTTTAGTGATAGAATGTATAGAGCCTATCATTCAAGTGGTGTAGATTTCTTCATTAAACATGGAAGGAACATTAGAATGGTATGATAAGATTAAAACTTACCTTCTGCATGGTGAACCACTGCACGAGCTAACACATGCGCAAAAGGATGCAGTGCGCAAATGTGACAAGCAATACGTCATCCTTGGAGACAGTACTCTCTGTAGATGCTCTTTTGATGGGGTATTTCTTACCTGCGTTAACAGATACCAAGCATAGAGGATAGTTAGAAAGGTCCACGAAGGGCTATGTGGAGGACATGTAGCCTCACTAGCCATGGCTGCTCAAATCAGACGCCTAGGGTACTATTGGTCGTACATGGAAAAATATTTCCTTTCCAAGGTTAAGACGTGTGACACGTGCTAGTGTTATGCAAATATAATACATGTGTCATCAACTAAGTTGCACACTACATAGATCACTTGGCCATTCCAATGATGGGGATTGGACATCATAGATCCCATCGCACCCAAATCTTCTGCAGGACATAGCTTCATTATCATCGCCACTAAATATTTTATGAAGTGTGTCAAGGCTATCCCCCTACAGAAGATTACATCTCAACAGATTTGCCATTTCATCTTAGATAATATTGTAACTAGGTTTGGGCTCCCTATGNTCCATTTCATCTTAGATAATATTGTAACTAGGTTTGGGCTCCCTATGAGTATTGTGACCAATAATGGGCCATAATTTAGCAGCACAGAAACTAAATCTTTTTGCGATAGCCTTGGTATCAAGTAATCTTTTTCTTCACCTTATTACCCATAAGCAAATGGTCAAGTAGAGGCAACAAACAAAGTGATTATCAATATACTTAAAAGGATGCTCAATACTAACAAAAAATGGTGGCATGAAAAAATCCTCTACGTACTATGGATGTATCGTACAATGTGTAGAACAGCTACAGATAGGACGCCCTACAGCCTAGTGTTTGGGTCTAAAGTAGTGCTGCCCTTGGAATTACAGGTTTCCTCATTGCAGATGGTCCTATCCATGGTTATAAATGAGACTTAGCACAATGAGTCTAGAATCGTGAATTTAGATTCAGTAGAGGAGAAACGCATCCAGATGCTCGACACCATCAAAAGGTATCAGGATAAACATAGACAGAAGCATTAGCACAACCTACATCAACGATTGATCAAGAAAGGAGACATAGTTCTCAAGGCCATTTGTGAACCAGTAGGCAGGTTCTCTACAAATTGGGAAGGTCCTTTCCTAGTCATCGGTGCATATGGCAACGGAGCATTCAAGTTAGCAGACATCGATGGCAACGAGCACTCAAACCTAGTGAACCATCTATACTTGAAATGATATTACATCTAAACATCAACTCAGCACAAGCACAAGGTAAAAAATATCTACTATGATGTAAAACTAGAAAATTTGTACACGTCTGCTACGATGTAAAACTGGCACTCCTTACACGCGTCCACCAAGAAGCTAAACTAGAAAAATTTCTGATTGTCCGCCATGACGCGAAACTGGCAAGGTAAGCATACGTCTACTGAGACACTAAATAACCATAGACTTGTCCACTAGGTCATGACATAAAACTAACACCCATAGCATGGTCTGCTGGGACCATAAACTAGTTCTTCCACTATCCGCTACGACATAAAACTAGTAGATTACAGTTTGCCTAGACGTTAAACCAAGACCACAGCCTGCTGAGGCTTAAAACGAGAAATGATAGTCAACCAGGACTAAAAAATGGAAGTTTCCAAGCATTCCATGAAGTAAGAGAGCATGGTCATTCTTGCATAGCATCCCTATCATATGGAACAGGTAAGTCATTTGGACAAACATAACGCCATTACCCCACCAACATTCTGCTAATTTCTCAGACATGCTGAAAGGCATAATACTGACCCCTTAGAGATGTTGCTACAATGACCGCTCTATAGCTACACATCCTAGGATCAATTTCACTGCTTGGGATCACAAAGAAACTTTGGTCACCCATAGTCTTAGTGGCCTCCATCCATTGCCTTCACTGAACTCTGGCCTAGCAGATTCATCTGACTTGTTCTTTGTCCAATCATTGGGACAACATGAATCTGGCTGTCGATGGTGGTTTCATGAACCGTGGCACCAACATTGGCATGCTTGCTCCCCATCAAGGTTCATGTTTCATGGTATGTGCTCTCCTTTTCACTTTGGATGGCACTTGTTTCAATAGCCTCCCTGCTTAGCGATTAGGATGATTGCTTTTGTGCTCTACTCTTTGTTTTGTTTTGCAGGCTACTTACTACGACAACATTGATCGAGAGTGCATTCATCAGCAGGTAAGGTGTTGCGGGGTCATAAAGCGATTGCTCAGACTAGCCTGGGCACCTAGGAGTGCAAACCCTACCTCTCCCTCCATTCGATTCATTATTTTCATTTCCCCCTTTCTTTGTCCTCACGACCACTGTTACCTCTTGCTTTGCTTGTACAGAGCGTGAATATTCAAGCAACACTCTTTCACATCTTCATGTCCATGAACTGGCATGACCAACTTGCCTAAGTGGAATGTAATTCAAACAAAAAAAAAGAGAAAAGGGGGGGGGTGCAAATTTTAGCAAAATGGATGTAAAACAGCTCATCCAAGCCACACGAGTGTAACACAACTCGTTTGTGCAAGCCCTCCATATACAGTATGATGGCGTAACCTCTTGCAAATACATTCGTGGAAGAATGCTATAACTTGTTCGCAAGATTTTCATGTTCATATGCTTGAGTCTTCCCCAAACCTCCCTCCTTTTACTCCTGTAAAATCCCTTTTGTGCTTTCTTCCCTACCCTATCTCGGCACTCCCAGGTTTGACAAAGCGACATTTGGGCAATCTCCGATGGATGTTGTTGGTGCCTTTACCTCTATGGTGTTTCGTATTCTTTGTTGACATCTTTCAGGCAAGCCCTCTAAATGTCAACAAAGAGGGGCCATCAAAATACCATAAAAATTTTGAGGCCTCGATGATTTGGCAAAATCTAGCAACTTAGGTGAGGTGAGGCGACAAGGTGCAACACAGTACATATGAACTTTAAGAGACAGAATGAAACAATAGGTGCACGGCTGCAAGACTTTCACTTTGTGAATTTTCTATCTCTCAAACTCTCAACATTTAACATATTATGCTGCATTACTCAACATAGTGTAATCCTACGTTGTGCAATGTAATATCAAAGATAGTCCACCGCAGCATCAATGATGGAAAACATGCAAGACTTCAATAGCCCAGTAAAAATATCAAGGCCTAAGCAACGATCTATAGCATTATGCACATTTCAGCTAGTTTTCATTCCTAGTTAAGGCGCCCATTATGTTGCTTCATGTAGTGTGGCGTAGTAAAGCCCTAAAAGAGATTGAAACAAAGGAAGTACGGCAACAGTACTTCAACTTTTGCAGTTTCATTATTTTACACTGAATTACGCTATGGTGCGTAATTTAGTGTAATGCAGCATAATGTAAGTAAAAGCAAGGATAATTCAGGCATCAGTAGTTCATATGCCACAATACTCTCTCTAGCATATTATAGCATAATCAAAGGATAGTTTGTTGCCAAAGCCCACATGAGGGTAGTTTATAATGCACTATGCAGCATAGCGTCGCAAGCTTCAATGATAACACATTGAGTCATCGACATCTTGTGAGTTCAGGACACGTGTCACTTAAACCACATTTTTATCTTGACCCTAACCTTATAAATGCTCCAGTTGACGAGGATCAAAGGGGTTGGTAAAATTTTTCTCCTTTAAGGTGGGCAAAAGAGCAAAAAGAGAATCAACGATCGTGAGAACATCAGAGGTAATTAGCAAGAACTCTTGATCAGAAACAATCAACTACCAAATATTCTCCCCTGGGTCTAACTTCCTTGCACCCAGATTGGCTAGAAAAAGGTAGATTGATCCTTGCTTGTTTCATCTTTAGATAACTTTCTTGTTACTGGCATGTGCTTCGTCCAAACTGAAGCCCACCTGAAATCCTTGTATCAAACATATTATTTTTTTTATATAAATTAAATTCCAAATCTCATGATTGTATTCCCTACAAAATCTAATCCTTTGCATCTTGTTATATGGATTTGGCAATCTCATCTACATCATTTACATTGTTTGCAATTGCTTTTGGGATTAGCGATATTGCATTGCCTTATAAAGAATCTTCATTGCACCATCGAATTATAACCAAAATTTTACTGATTAAATAAGTCCCTATTTGATCGAAAAGACCATTTAGGGCACCTCAGATTCATTTTTCTCTCTAGCATGGTCCTCACCCAGATCTGAGGTTAGAACTGTGTATACGGACTTTCGTTCAATATTTCCAACGATCGACGTTTTCCGTCATTACATTGCTTATCGCCAAAAGTACCGAGATGCATCTATAGAATGGCATGGTCGTGAGCTATTCTTTGATGCAATTACTACTACCTAGGCCTATGATAAATTTGTGAAGCATTTAGTGGTTAGTGAGTCTCTCAAGAGAGAAATGACCATGCCTTCTAAGGAGCCCACCTCTACCACATTTTCTCTAGGGCCACCCACATGGATGACTATGGAGAAAGGAAAGATTTTAGTAGGCATTGATTTAGGAGAAGAAGACTGGAAAAATTTAACCGAGGAAGAAATCCTCTTATGCTTACCATCTAGGCTTGACAAGATACCACCAAACATGGATGCAGGCCCATCTCAGGTTACCAAGTTTTACCTTATTGAAATTTATTTCATGATAGCCTTATGCATTGCCTTGCTCACTCTTTAATTCATTATTTTGTTCTTGATTCATGTATGACCTAGATGAGGATGTAGGACCTAGCAGGGTAGTAGATAAAGATAGAGGAGAAGACCCATAGCCTATTCATTAATTGATTTTTTTAAAAAATGTTGAAATAGAACCCCTATTGTTGGGAAATGTTGCAACTCTAAATGTGAACATAATTTTGGACCATGTATTTGCAATTTAATGAAAAGTAAAGTGCTTATTTTATTTCCTTTGCCTAATGTTTTTTTATGTACTTAGGCCCCTTGTGGACTCCATGCTATAGTTTAAGGCCATTTTGGACCATATGATAGTTTAAGGTCATTCTGAGCCATAGCTAGTTTAAGGCCATTTTGGGCTATGGCTAGTTTAAGGCCACTTGAGGCCATAGCTAATTTAAGGTCATTTTTGGCCATAGCTAGTTTAAGGCCATTTTGGGCCATAGCTAATTACTCTTAGAGAGTGGGTTGCTAGTTTTATACCCTAGAAGGCTGTATGATATTTTAAGGCCATTCTAGACCATCACGACATAACTTACGCCAAAGGCAAACATAATGCAAAATTGAAACTATACAAACAAAAGTGTTAAACATAAAAGATTCACAGGAGTAAATTAAGGGTACATCCTAATCATGCAATTGTTTCCTAACTTGATGTGGGTTAGGCGAGGTGTACAACCTAAAATACCTGAGGTGGTATTCCTCTAGGCCATCATCTACCATTAAGAAAGGCAACTCTACGCACATGGTTTCTTCATGCAGGTTGTTAGTTTTATCTAGCTCATTTTCCAAACATTGAGTTTTAGCATGGACAAGTGACATGTCTTTGGAGATTTCTATCTCTGACCCTTGCTCCATGTTTAGGTTGCTTATAGCTCAAGGAGCTACATCATCATTGAAGATCACCACCTCTCTACCTGCATAGGGTAGAGGGATCTCTTGTGGTATTGGTGAAGAGACAACCCTTAATTGGGCTAACCAAGATATTTCCAAGATCAAATTGAACCTAGGCATCTCTTCTACCATAATTAATTCTGCATTAGTGGGAAATTGATCCCCTACCACAAAATCAATACTGATGGTTCCCTTGACCACAACACGTGCCCCATTGAAGGACTTCAAATAAGTTGTTGTGAGCTTAATCTGGTCCACTAGGTCTAGTGTGTTAACAATAGGGAATAGGATCACATTGGTTGTAGCTCTGTCATCAATGTGCACCCTATGAATCTTGTATTGACCTACATGAATCAGTATAAACATAGGGATAGTGGTTACCTAACCCTTTTTGGAATTATCTTTAATGGCTTTGTCATGAAAAGTCAAGTGAGTGGTCCATGTTTCTTCAGCTATAGATGGAAGCATAATGGCATAAATGGCTCTTTCCTTTCCTAGCATGTCTTCCTTAATAGGGATAGATGCCAACATGAAAATCAAAGCTTCACGGTGCACCACGAAAGTCCTTATTAAATTGTACAAGCTTAATGTTTTATTTTTTTCATTTTAAAGTTTGTTTAATGTATGTAAGGGTGCCTAGAAATTCCTGCCCAATGCCTAGTAGTGTTGTAGTTTTCACTTCCTGCATGTGCCCTAAGAGACAAATTACTTGAAGAAAAGAGGACTTGGCTATTAGTTGAGCATTAAGATTTTTAGCCTCAGTAGTTTCTTGTTGTGAATGCATTTCTATTTTATCTTTAGATTGTGAGGCCATGGGAATCGCTGATAAAGGGGTAGGCTTAGGAGGGCCTAGGGTAGAATGTTTCCTAGTCATCCTATCCCCTAGGTGCTCATCATGTTTTCTTAGGTGTGGAGGTTGTGATGTAGTTCCAACCACTGGACTCTAGGTAGGTGGTGAGTTTGTATGCTTTGGTACCCTTATAACAAAAGGTGCCTATGTTGTTACAACAGCACATTGAGGGGCCTTAACTACAAAAGGTGTGACGGGCCCCTACAATGATATCTTAATGACAAAAGGGGGCTATGGCTTAGATGACATTGAAGTTTTAGCACTCTGGGAAGGCACATGGACCACAAAAGTGTTATGTGTAGATTCTATACTATCACCAACACTAATAGCATTAATAGTATAGCCCACACTATTAACATTCAATGGGTCCTTATAAACATTCATTGATTTTTTTTCTGGCTAAATAGGACTAGTTTCATCAAGAACTAGCTTACCTTGATCAATCATATGTTGGATATCATCTTTCAATGCCAAGCAGTAGTCTGTGTCATGACCACACAACTAGTGGTAGGTATAGAATCATTCTATCCTAAAATTTTTAGACATAGGAGACTCATTAGGCATGGCTATAGAGGGGTCTTGAAGGATCTCATAGTACCTCTCATGACACTTATGGGCCGCCTCTGACATTTTCTTATATTGAATGCACCCAACATTCAACAGTTGATCCAATAGTTCTAACGGCTTAATTAGCAACAAGGTGTATTTTAAGCAATCCTTACACTTAGAATTTGGCCTTGGCGAAGTTTGTGCTATGGCCATTAACGTTCGAGGTTAGCTAACTCTCACATTTCTAGAGCTTGGCATTTTAGTGGTAGCAGTTGTGGCCTTAGGAATTTTGGTAGCCTACGTTTTGTTATTGTGCCTAGTTTTGTTAGCTATAGTGCCCATAGTGGTTGCTGCAGCCTTTCTCTTTTTCTTTTTCTTTTTTGCATGCGCATTTTTGTAAGCTACATAAGCTAGGTCTTTACTAACTACTGTTGCATCTTGTATACTCTTTATCTATGCAAAAGCCTAGATAAGGGTGCATGGTGCTAAATAGTATAGCTTATATTTGATAAAATCATTCAAGACATCCTTGAAAATGGCCAATAGATGTGCTTCAGCAATCAGCTCATGAATTCCATTTAGGGTAATGCTCCACCATTGTATGAATTTTTGGATGGATTCTAATGGTTCTTGTTTGACATTCATGAGCTAGTCTGAGGTGACCTTTGGCTTGAAGTTATACTTGAAACGAGTGACAAACTAACTTAGAAATTCTTCTAATGTTGAAATAGATGCACAAGGAAGTGCACGATACTAGTCCAATGCTTTACTAGTCAACGACATGGCAAAAACACAAATGATCACATGTGGCCATGGCTATAGTAATAAGGAATTAGATCTAAAGGTGACCATATGGGTGTTTAGATCACCCTCTCCATTGTATTTTATGAACTGGGGAAGTTGTGCCCTAGGGGGAAATGTGAGTGAAGGCACAACTAGGCTAATAGAGTCATCATGATAAATGTTCATTACTTGGACTATTTCAGAGTCGATGGCTTTAAGTAACTTAACTTCATCAGTGAAGGTCTAAATGAGCTAAAAAGCTTGGTCTAGACCCAAGGGTGTTATGAAAGATTACATGACTTGGACTACTTGTGGTATTGTTGGAGAAACCATCATTGGTGGTGCTATTGGTATAGCTATTAGTCCCATTGGATGTACTGCTGAAGCAGCTCCCATTGGTAGTTCCATCTGAGCAGCCCACAGCCTAGCGGATGGTGTCATTAGAGTGACTACCATTGGTAGTGCTATGGGAATGGTTACCTACCTAGTTGCTGGAGTAGCCCACAGCCCGTGGTTGGTTGCACCATGTGTGAAGCTTGATACGTTTGGGGCTGCATATACTATGACATCTGAGGCATTTGGACGATAGGAAAGGATGTTGCTAGCTACCACATAGTTGAGGTTGGAGCTATTACTGGTAGTGTAATTTCTGTAGAGAAGGTAACAAAAGTAGGACCCATTTGTTGTTGTGATGTAGACATAGTATGTACATATGGTAATGTAGGCATCACAGATGTTGGTTGCAAAAACTAGACAGATTGTGAAGGAATCCTAATGGAAAGAAGGCTGAAGGTCCTACATGTTGTTGTGTTGACAACATTTGATGACTACCTACTACCAAGGAAGGTTTGGACTATGAAATCATTGTAGTTATCACCAAAGAGGCAAAGGACTATAACTGTTTTGGAAAGAACATAGAAGTGGATTGTGAGGCTGTGGTGTAAAATTGGCCACCACCTTCAGAATGGGACTCAAATTCCTCTTGCCCATCATGGAGGGGTTCATCATAATGAGGCATAGTATCTCATTCTTTTTACCTACCTAATAAAGTAAGTTGGCTCAAAATCCATCAAAATGTTTCAATAAGTAGTATAATAGCATTGGGAGTAGGAAGGAACTCCCTTCCATTCTGATTGATGATTTCAAAATTACACTTATCTTTGAATTCATGCTGATCCAATGGTAGCCCGCTTAGATCTTTGCACATAAGAAATTATATCACTCTTCATCATGAGCCATGTGTTTGGGTGATTGATGTTGTAGTTCAAGAGACTACCATGGTATCTACACTAGGCTAAATGGTTGCTTAGGATCTATCGCATGTTGCAAGGGATGAGCTACCTCCAAGCTCAAGGTGGTGACTGAGGTGCTAGGTGGGTTCACTTTTACTATGTCAAAAAGGATGTAAAAAATAAAGAAACTTGTGAGAAATGTTGAAATATAGTAAATTTTGAGCTAAAATACTTGAATAGGTAACCTGCAGTGAAAATAGGCCAAGAACAGCAAAGTTTGTAAACATTGGAAAAGTAGTGGTTTATGCTGTTATGCTTGTTATGTAGGAAGGACTATCACGTTGACAGGGTTTTTACACTATACTTGTTATACTATACATGTCATACTACACGAAACATAGAGAGCTTAATGCAGTACATCATTTTGGGCAATTTTTTTTTCGGGGTTATAGGGGAACTATTAACTAGGATCCAACTATACCAACCAAAATGTAAACAACCCCTACACTGGCCTATGATCTAACTACTACCATAGTAGGTCCACAGGGATGTTACCTTTACACTTGCCTATTGCTAGTGACAAAGGTATAGAAGGCACATGGGACTAACTATGATGTATAGAAGGGACATAGAGGTTCAAGCCCTTCTTCTAAGCCCAAAAAATATAGCATTTGAAAATGTGAATGGTTGGAACACCGAGAGGTTGTTAGGCACATACCCTAACCCAGAGTCCATGGGAGGGTGGTGCTAGAGAAAATGGACATGGGGAACCTTGAACAGTCTAGTCAATTACATAGGGACTTACGTGATGTCCAATGACCATTTGTGAATAGTATTTTTAGAGCATCATGTAAGAGGATTGAAACAAGCAATAATGTACCACACATAATAGTGGAAGCATATCAACATACATGTATTAATGCACAATGATAATAGAAATAAATAAATACATGATAGTTCAAAATATATGCTGGAAAAAATAGAATGAGAGTTCAAGTGAGGAAATGCACCACCGCAAGATTGGGGGATGTGACTTTTTGATTGAATGATGTGTACAATTGGTGTGTAGTGTAGATAGACACAACTAGGCAACGTGGTAATATGGTCAGAATCTCTAGGGTGCTACAGACATGATGTTGATAGACATAAAGGAGTTGATTCTTACTCGACTGAGAGTTGCTATGCTATGCATGTGTAGGTGTCATGCTCAAGTGCAAGAGTGGAAAAAAGATTTTGAAGGCTCCAATGCTAAGATTTGTCACTCATCAACCTTTTTCTTGCCAATCTTCTAATAAGGCCAACTGCAAAATCCAACCCTTAAAATGTTAATTATTGAGGTATTTATAGAGCAAGGGTTGGGGTCGAAAATATGGTTTGGACACCACATGTCCTAGACCCCACATAGCATGAAAGTGGATATGTCATGTTGATGTGCTACGCTTAAAGTGCAGTGCTACGCTCAATAGGATAAGAACAAGGAATAAATATCTACCAAACTATGATCATATTACCTAAAATGCATGTGCCAAAATCTAAAGAACTACCATGTTTTTACAAAAATGCTTACAACAAATGAAAATTGGAAACTATGCTTCGGGACTACGTCTTCCCTCCTCTTTCGATTAGGGTCAACCATAGGAACAATTTTGGGGACCAATGAGAGCCGTAAAAACAAAATAGACTACTAACTTTGGTTGCCAGGGAGATGCTAAAGCAGGAATGAAGGTTGATGACAAGTTCTGGGAACTTTTGGAGGCATTTAGAGGCTTTTTCCAAGTATTACATTGTCTACACTATCTAGCATAATGAAGCATAGCATGAACACTTAAAAAAAAATTTTGCAATTTTTTCCTACTACACTATCTACGATACACAACATAGCAAAGTGTAGTAATTATTTTCAATGAATTTTACCAAAAAACTGAAGACATCACTCTAAGATTCAATAAGGCAAGCAACTTCAGTAGCCAACAACTACACCTTTCATGTTGAAAGAGCCTGATATCTCTGGGTTTCATTCTTGGAAAACTTTCAACCCTAGTACCTCTGCTATGCTACATAGCATAGCATAGTGTAACATCTAATTTTGAAAAAATTTTAATCCAACTTGTAATGCTTTGCCATGGGACATTGATCACGCTTTGAGGATGAAGTAGGATAGGCAGCTTTAGAGGTCAAAGAATTGCCAAATGCACCTTATATGTCTACTTTAACACTTAGGAAACTTTTAGTCCTGCATGGCCTACTGTGTTGTCTATATTGTGCAATGTAGTGAAGCGTAACAGGTTCAAAAATGGAAAATTTCCCAAACTATTTTGTCCATCCTGAATACTTTAGACAACTCCTAGCTTGGCATCTGGGTGGACTAGCAACCAGGACATGTGTCAAGCTAGGCAAGCTAGAGAGCATAGCAAGCTTGATGCCCTAGAAGATAGAAAATTTTCTGAATTGTTTAGTCCATCCTCAGTGTCCCTTTTCTGCAAATAGGCCTTGAAAATGAATGCTATGATTACTGTGCCTAGGAGCATAGCAGATGCAAAAAAAAATTTGTAGATGTTGGGACTTCTAGGGTACCATGCTATCTATTTAACCTAGTGTGACACCACACTTGGAGAAATATCATCCAAGTCTCAATGCTTAGACAAATTTGATGCTAAGTCATGACAGCCCAAAATTAATGGTGTTTCAAATGGGTCCTCCTAATAGAATGACATCCCAAAATGTTAGTGGCTTGAACACTAATAGATTGGTAGGCATATAGCCTAACCTTGAATTTGTTTGAGGGTCATGTGAGAAAATGGAAACAAGGTGCTTGAATGGTCTAGTCAATTAAACATTGACTTACATGGTGTTAAAATGACTATATGTGAGAAGGGTTTGTACCGTGTTATCCATGAACACTAGGACTAACTAAGCTAGAGAATAGCAAGGTGTTTTGGGCCAAAAGTAGTGATGTGAATGTAGAAATATGTATTAAATAGCAGAAAAATGTGAGAGTTATGCTTAATATTAAAGAAACATTCTTGGAAAAGAAATGGAATAGAGCTTAAGAACAAAGAAATACATCACCCCAAAAGTGGGGAGTGTAACTTTTTCTAGAAAAGATTTGAGAATGGTACACATCATTAGGAAGGTAAAATGGTAGCAAAACAATGTAGTCATAGTATATGGGACACCTGAGACATGGAGCTAATATTTGCAGTGGAAACTAAACTTGCTAGGTTGGCTATTGTCATGTTTTATGGGTGCAATGCAATGGTGGATTGCATTTTGAAAGGCACCAAGGTGCAAAGATGAAATGCTCAAGTGCAAGAGTGTTAGGGTTGCTCAAATAGCTAAAATGCCCAATGCTCTTTTGATTTTCCCACCCTTAGAGTGCTAAACATTGGGATATTTATTTAGTATGAATAATGCGGATTGGGTGCCACATGACATGACTATAGATGGGGTTACACTGACATGTTATGCTCTCATGATAGTAGCAAAGTGTTACACTCTAAAGAATAGCAAAGGGTTCCCAGAGACTACTAGACTGTGACTACACTACCTAGACTACATGTGCTAGAGTTTGAGAGATTGCAATGTACCTACAAATAGTACAAAATAGTACAACTTGAAGGCTATACTCTGAGATTATGTCTTCCCCCCTTTTGAATAGGGCCAAGTTTAGGGACAATTTTGGAGAACAATGGAAAATGCAAAAGAGATGTAAATTGATGATCTTGGTTTCCAGAGGAACATCAATGCTGAGCCAAAGGCTGATGCTAAGTTTTGGAGACTATCATAGGCTTTTCTTTAGAGTCAAGATGACTATGCTCTAGATCATAACACAACAATTAGCAAAAATTTGTAAAATTTTAAAGTCTCACATTGGTTAGGCTAGCTATGCCAAAGAGCATAGTAGGGATAATTAGCCAAATTTTCATGAAATCTATAGCCTTCCTGCATGGTATGCTAGCTATGCTCTAGGGCATAGTAAGAGAGGTAGCCTTGGAAGTTAGGAAATGTGCCAAATATGTCTCCCATGTTGAGCTAGCTTGATAGATCCTTGTTGAACACATGGTCAAAACTAGGCATTGGAAGCTATGTCATGTTGGCTATGTTGGGGAGGATAGTAAGCATGATAGCTCGAAAGATAAAAAATTTTCCAAACTAATTTTTGCCATCCTAAGTAATTTTGACAACCTCAAGCCTAGTACTTAAGAGAAGTGGTGATGAGACGCGATATCGCGTAAGCGATATCGCGATTCGCCGCCAAACCTATAAATAAGAGGTGGCACTCCCTTCATTTCCCATCCTAGGCTAGAAGTAGGGAAACTCTAGTAGTTTGATCACTCCAGAGATAGAATATTTTCCATGTGCCCATAGTAGGAGTCCCAAAGTGAACAACTCTTTATTTCAGTAGCTTTATACCTGAACGCAAGTTGTGTACAGCAATAAAGACGAGCTTTGTGGATAAACCTTGCAGTGCATGGAATAGGTTTATTACTTGTTATTTCTTACCTGTTATTTATTACATGCATTAGTGTGGCATGAGTATGAATTGGTTACGAGCATTGATGAATGTGTACAGCTAACCAAGGAATTGGCTACTCATTGCAATTAGTTTCTCTCACCCTTGTCTCCTAGAACGCGGGATGAGTACGACTTGATTACAAGCATCTACGGATGTGTACGGCTAGTCAAGGAATCGGCTGCTCATCACGCTTAGGCTAGTTAGGTGCCTTAATACGACCACTTTGAGCACATGGGTTACATGTGGTGATCCCAGTAATGATTAGCATTTGGTAGCCATAGTTGCATAGTTCAGGGTGTGTATGGTAAGTGGGAACGGATGCTGATGCTAGTTAATTTAGACTTAGGTCCTTAGTTAGAGTTAGTTAGTTTCTCAACCCTTCACCTCATAGCATAGGAGATAAAACTAGAAAAGATCATAAAAATCAGATACCTCGAACTTACTTAATCATACATCATGACAATAACAAGTAAGTCTGGGAAGACAATGAATGATTAACCCCAAATGTTCCATGGGGCGTTTAGGCATTTAGTCTGAGGAGTTTGACCGGATCGTGCATGCTATGCTCGTTTCGTATGGTTGAGTGTAGGGATACCTCGCCACTCATCATTGGTGTCGTTACCAGGGACTAGTGTTTGTGCGCCGAATAAAACATAATGGATATCACTCACATCATTGTGAGCCTTAACGAACCTTTGAGTTAATCAATAGGAAAAAATTTATATAATGGTGAATTAGCACACTAGTAAAAATGTCTTCTTCTCATAAGAGCAAATCACCACCTAAGGACCACACATGAGACAGTCGACAACATAAAGAACATAACCAAAATCAACCAAGTCCTAAAAAATATAAGATGACATATACTCATCCCGATGAGTATATTCCAGACTTTACTTTTATCCTCCATCAAGACAAACAGCTGTGATGGAAAGATTTTCAAGGTAACATTATGTTACCCCTAGATCAATTAGTCTCTCACATGCTTTTCCATCCTTGGCATGGATTGGCATGCAAGAACATTTTACTAAATACATTGTGGAAGACTTTGACATGAGGGATTATTATCCCATAGATGCCCAATGTATGAGATAATTAAGGTAGGAGAGTCAACATGCACTACTAAAGGGCAAGGTCCCGCACGTCCTTAGCAAAATAAGAGATGAGGAACCCCTTATCATAGGTTCATTAGCAAACGATGTTCCCCCTCCTAATGATGATGAGGAGGTTGGGTATCAGAACCTATGATCAACGATACATAACATTGGTTTTGATACTTGTGAACAACAATTGTTCACAGAGGGAATAACCACTCATGCTAAGGATGGGCACTTATATCGTCACCACGATTGGGGCCATAGCAGCCGAAGAGAAGGTAAGAAACATCGTCATGATGATGGTTCCCCTTCTTCTTCCCCTTCTTCACATCACTCACCCTCTCCTTCCACATCTAGGCGCAACCACCATGAACATAAAGGTGAGTATAAAACTAAGAAAGAAGAAAGACCTCGATTGGAAGGTTGAGAGATAGGACGAGGGCAAGGATGTAGGGTGAGTAGAGAACCATGAAGACATCATAGACATCATGACAGAGATGATCATGAAGAGACCCTACTCGCAACCCAAAGTATGCTTGACATAAAGGAGGTAGTTAGGATTCCCACAAGGCACTTAAAAGATAGTCGGATCAAACAATTAGACATGAACAACATCCCACGATTTGAAGGGGGATACAATGCTGATCTGCAAAATCATTTATAGGCATTCCACAATGCCTGTGCCTTGCAGAATATAGAAAATAAGTGGAAAAAACTTAAGTTGTTCCCAAGGACACTAACTAAAGAAGCAGAGAGTTGGTACCGATCTTTAGAACCAGAAACCATCAGGAGGTGGAGTAGGATGCTAGAACTATTCAACGAAAAGTATCAAACGTACTCCAGGATGTCTAATTTGTGTAAGTAGATCCAAGGCTGGAAGCAAGGTACACACAGGTCCTTGGATGCTACCATGGCCTGCTACTCCACATTGTTACATCGTTGCCCGGGCCAGGGGTACGCTCAGTGCGATCAACTTTGCCACATCGTGGATGGGCTAAGGAATAAAACTAGAAGAACCCTTGGGACTTACACCCAAGGGAGACTCTCACGACTTAGAGCCCATGAAGTACGTGGCTTGTTGGAGCAAGTAGAAAATGAGGAAGGTGAGCTACAAAAAAGGGAAAGTGTGAAAGAGTACAACCACGATCCCTCCCTTTGGAAGAAGGGAGTGAAATTTTGTGATGAAGAGGATGAGTCACCAATCGAAGAGTTGGAGAATTATAAAACATTACTGATCCAAAAATTAACAACCGAGGTATCGGCCAAAGTAGACCAAATGTGGGATTCCTTAGACTCAAGAATTGAAACAGTATTGAAAATTGTAGAAGAATCTAAGGTAGAACAAAGTAGTGACAAAGGTAAGAAAAAGTGGAGAGATTTAGGCCCTGCACATAACAAGGGTAAGGGAAAAATCACTAACTTCGATGTGGTTGTGGATTTGGATTCAGACGATGATGGTGGATGTGATCTGCCATTATGACCATCCTAAGGGATGTTGCCCCATCATCTCACATCTATAGGAGTCTAGGGTGTATGTGCTTAATCCAAGACTCAACCAATGGGAAACACCCTACAGGTTACCTTATCCACAAGGTAACCCATGGCAGTTTCACCAACCACTAACGTATTATCCAAGTGGAACTCCACCGTAGCCTATAAAACAACATCAGCAGTGAAAATACCCACAGTCATTGGGGATGCCACCACCAACACAACAGTACCCTTACCGATAGCCCGATCCTTATGGTTATTATGTGCAGCAGCCGATTTCTCCAAGTGACTGTATGGGTCACGCAACCCCCAACCATCACTACCAAGTTTGGGAGTACTTCCAAGGACTCATTCTCCTCTGGGAGACATCTTACACTCACCCCATCCTCCAAATCCATCTGCACCTCTTCCACCAGTAGTAGTTCTCATAACACCTCCTGCTCCAACAATGCAAGGGGAACTTCCTCTTCAACCACAACAACATCACGCAGTGAGAGCTGTAAATATCCAACCTGCTGATGGTTCTGACAACTGTAAAAAGAGAAGACCTTACTTTAGAACCAAAAGCACAGACAAACTCCAACAACAACAAGCGGTTGGGGCCATGTACACTCCTCCATCACCATCTAACACTTCAGAGCACCCTTCAGTCCAACAGAGCGTAATGCATACGATTATGTTAACGCATACCGTAACCGACTAGATCAAGGTAGGCCACCTTCCTAGGAAGCTAACTGGCCCTGGGAGCCCCTTAATCTATTTGCAAATCATCAAAAATGAACCACATAGGGCTCTTCTTAACTTAGGTTCTGGAGTCAACTTAATTTCATGAGAGATCTATCATGCCTGGAACCTGCCCTAACTTAAGAAGAGCAACATTCAACTAGAGCTAGTAGACTAGTCCATCACGATTCCCTTAGGATTGATGGAGGACATCATCACCACTTTGTGTGGTTGGTCTTACCCAGCTGATTTTCTAGTGATTGAAGTTAACAACAATGAAGGGGACTTCCCAATTATAATGGGAAGGGCATGGCTTAGTACAATGGATGCATGCCTTAGGATCCACGATCTTTCCTTGAAAATCTCTAAGATAAACATATGTGGAGGAAATGACTCCACATATAGTGATTCATCAAGTACGACTTGGTTACGAGCATTGACAAATGTGTACGGCTAACCAAGGAATCGGCTGCTCATCACGATTAGTTTCTCTCACCCTTGTCTCCTAGAACGCGGGATGAGTATGACTTGATTACGAGCATCTACGGATGTGTACGGCTAGTGAAGGAATCAGCTACTCATCATGCTTAGGCTAGTTAGGTGCCTTAGTACAACCACTTCAACCACATGCATTACGTGTGGTGATCCCAGTAATGATTAGCGTTTAGTAGCCACAGTTGCATAGTTCAGGGTGTGTACGGTAAGTGGGAACGGATGCTGATGCTAGTTAATTTAGACTTAGGTCCTTAGTTAGAGTTAGTTAGTTTCTCAACCCTTCACCTCATAGCATAGGAGATAAAACCAGAAAAGATCATAAAAATCATATACCTCAGACTTACTTAACCATACACTGTGACAACAAAAAGTAAGACTGGGAAGACAACGAATAACTAACCACAAGTGTTCCATGGGGCGTTTAGGTATTTAGTCTGTGGAGTTTGACCGGATCGCGCATGCTATGCTCATTTCATATGGTTGAGTGTAGGGGTACCTCGCCACTCATCAAGTGGCTACTAGAACATGTGTTAAGTTGGATATGATAGGGGGCATAATAAGCATGACAACCTAGGAGATAGAAAATTTGTCATACTATTTCATCCATCTCAAGTAACCCTTAACCACTTTTGGCTTGACACTTGGGAAAACTAGCCATGAAAATGTGTGCTATGCTAGCTACACTAGGAAGCATAATAGATAGACTAAGACCATAGCAAGACACTTAGAAAAATTTTCATGTGACTACTACTAACACTTAGAAAAATCTTGCAAAATAGGCCTCAATGAATCTTGCAAAATAGGCCTCAATGTATGCTATGCTAGCTACACTAGAGAACATAATACAAAACTTAGAAAAAATTTACCAAGTTTTTATAATAAGAAAAATTTGCAATTCAAGATGCAGAACCCTAAAATTGATGGTGTTTCATTGGCCCCTCTTTGATGACGTCTGGAGGATTGGCCCAAGAGATGTCAACAAAGAATAAAAAACACCATGGTGAACATGACACCAACACTACTCATTAGTGCCTGATTAGAAAATGCTTCACTATGCTTGAGAGTGCTAAGGGAATAAAGTATGGTAAGAAATAGGTTAGGGAGATGGGTTAAGGGAGAACAAATGGAGAGGATGTTCATTGTACATGTGGCTATAGGATGTAGCATTATGATGGCTTGTTGCCAAATTATGATCCCTCATCATAGTGCTTGTGAGGAAGTCAACATGCAAAGATGGCCTACCCCCTAAGATTTTGACCTCTCATCGAAGTGCTTGTGAGATGGTTGATTGGGGTTGGATTGGTTGCAAAACAGAAACTGTGCTATTTTACTTGGGCACTTATTTCATCCCATTTTTCCTTTCCTTTTGGTTTTATTTTTTTTCTTGTCTTTCTTTTTTATTTTTTAATTTTCTTTCTTGTTTCTTTTTTTCTATTTTCGTATTAAAATGTTTTGTTGCCTGGTGAACTATATGCACTCAATAAAATTTTCTTAGAGGCAACTACATCACATTTGTAGGACAGGTGTTTTCTCCCTAGGATGAGTTGTGTTACATCTACTTGGGGATTTGACTAGCCCAAAAAGGCTCTCCATGAGATGCGTTCTGGTACATATATCATGGGTTCTTTGATTGACTATAGGAAAGATACCATGTGCATCAGAGAAGCTTGTAGGGAATGTGGAAAGATGTAAGATCAAGAGGTGGAGGTAAATTTTCTAGTAGGGTAGTAGGGATGTGCACTCTTTAGTAGCTTGGTAATTCAAAGTGGACACATCGACACAATGTGGTGACTTGCCACCATGATGAAATGCACCCTCGAACAACATTATCAAGGCTTCATTCTACAAACACAACACAGAAAAAAAAAGGAAAACAACCACCATGTGAGATAAAGGTGAAGTTCTATTTTCAAGGGCACTATAAGGGCCACAAATGTTGTATCAGTTGTAGGTGCATGCAGTGTCCACAGTAGGAAGGAGAGTGTAGGCGTTGGTGATGGTAGGTTGTAAAACCTCTAGAAACCACACCATAAGTGAGAAACCAAGTGGATAAAGGTGTTGGTGATGTAGGTGCTTAGGAGTTCTCACCAAAGATAAAAGCCAAGAAACCTTGCAACATGATGGAGAATCACACTATTGGATGCTCTTTAGAGCTCAAGTAATGGTGAGGGCCAAAGGATGGTAGTGTTGTGGGTACGCCCTTGTACCTTTGATTCTTTGATGAGTGATTCTAATGGTGGGAGCTCCAACCAAGATGATTAGTGATGATGGAGGTAGCTCCAAAAGGTCAGCAAGATGCCAAAAGGCATCTCCAAGAGATTAGCAAGATTCTAAAGATGGTAATGTTGCAAATGTTCTAGAGGACTTTTTCTTGACAACATGAACTTTATTCTAGAACTGCAACATCCCACGCCATCCTACTTGAGAGGTGTGGGTATGTGATAGAGGATTGGAAGTATTCATGCTCACTTGTCCATAAAGCTACATTTTTTGAACTATGAATTTTGAACTATGAACCTAGTTTTAAGTCTTGGTAGACAACATGTTGTGCTAGTTTATGGTCCTAGTAGATTATGAACCCAGTTTAAGGTCATGGTAGATCATGATGTGCTATTTTATAGTCCTAGTATACTACTATGCTAGTTTAGCATTGTAGTGGATGGTGGATGGCCATTTTAAGGTCATAACAAACCATGTTGTGGATGCTAATTTAATTTCATAGCCCAAGAACATTCTATGCTATTTTAACATCGTAGAAAACATTTTGTGCTAGTTTGACATCATAGTAGATGTTCTATGCTAGTTTAATGTCCTGGTGGATGTTCTGTGCTAGTTTAACATCATAGTATACATTTGTTTACCTTGCTTTGTCATTGGCATGGCACTATGTATGAAGTGTAGTACGACTTCAAGTATGAGTGGTTAATTGAATTGGAAAAATCATTGCCATTTGGATTAGCAAGCTTGAATGCTCCATTTTCATAGATCTTTATGACCAAGAAAGATCATTCACAATTAGTTGAGAATTTTTTCATAGGCTCGCAAATGATCTTGAGGACCAAGTCATCCTTCTTGATTAGGTTTTGATATTGATTGTGATGGTGCTTTTTCCATTGCTTTTCTTGGTATCACTTAATGCATTCAAGTGTTTGCATGTGCTTCTCCTCCTTAGAGTGAAGGTCAATGATTCGCAACTTGTTGTTCTAAACCTCATTAATGAAGCTCGAGAGGATCATACGGAGTGATGGGACCTACAATTCAAGAGGCAACATTGCTTTAGATCCATACACAAGTCTATATGGTGTCTTACCTATTACTATTCTACATGTCATACGGTAGGCCCATAGTGTGTAGACTAGCTATTCATGCCATCATCACTTGCTATTGCTAAGCATTCTCTTCAAGAGGTTGATGATGGCTTTGTTAATAGCTTCTTCTTGGCCATTTTCCTATGGGTAGTATGGTGATTAAAGGAATGTTTAATGCCAAGGTATTCACAGAAAGCTTTAGTTTCTGCACTACTAAATTGTGGCCCATTGTTTGTGACTATGGTCATGTGTACACCAAATTAGGTCACTATGTTGTTTAGAATGCATTTGCAGACTTATTGTGATGTTGTATTCCTAATGGGAATGGCTTCAACCCACTTGGTAAAGTATTTAGTTGTGGTTATGATGAAGCTATATCCCGTAGAATACTTAGGCATTATAGGTCCTATGATATCCAACCCCCAACATTGGAACAACCATGTGATCTATGTACCATGTAGTTTAGTGGGTGGCACATGCATTAGGTTATCATATCACTGATAGAAATCACACATTTTGACCTTGGAATTGTAGTCACATTTCATGTAAGGCCAATAATAGCCTAGAAATATGATTTTTTCTACCATTTCCCTATGGGCTATGTGGCCTCTACATAGTCCCTCATAGACTTGATCAATAATCATTTGCACTTCACTACCACTAATACAAGTTAATAGGATTCCATCATAGGATCTATGACACAAGGTGTTATCACCTACAAGAATATACTACCATGATATCTTTGGTACTACATCTTTTTAGGTAGAGGTTAGATTTTGTGGAGGCTCTTCCTATTGGAGATATGTCTTGATATCATCATACCACTCTTGGGTGTGAGTTGTGCTTGTCGCATCTATGGATGCAATGCTTGTTGTTTGAGTTATAGGTTTGATGCAATCCACTATTGAAGTAGGTAATGAAAAAAACATGTTTGGTTCTATGCTTAAGGCTAAAGTGGCTAATGCATCAACAATGGCATTTTTATTATGAGGAATGTGTTAGACATCTAAAATTGCAAATTTTTTGAGCAAGTGTTTCTTCAAATCACAAAAGGGTTGTCAATGTTATGCCTTGCAAACATAAACCTTTGTAACTTGGTTGACAATAAGCTATGAATCACCTCATATTGCTATACCTTGTATTCTTTAGTTACCAGCTACTAAGACATCTCTAAGGAGAACTTCATATTTTGCTATGTTGTTTGTGCAAGGAAATTCAAAGTGATACATGAAGGGTCAGATCTCCCTAGATGGAAACATTACAATGGCAATGGAACTACCATCTTGTGTGGTTTAAGCACCATAAAAGTTTAAAAATTCTTCAAATTTTGTAGGTACTTGACTTATGCTATTGACATGCTTATCTAGAAATTCCAAATCTATTGTTACTTGATTGTTTATGGGTGAAGCCATGAGTTGTGTGACTATTGCTTGACCCTTTGTGGATGCGTGTACTATGTAGTGTAGGTAAAAATTCATAGTTATTTCCTTCCATCATGCAATTCAACTACTTTGGTAAATATTTGTAGTAATTTCCTAGAGTACATTGGTTTTGAAGATAACATTGACCTGACTATGGAAAAGATAGTGTGTTCACGTTTTCAGTGCAAAGACTAAGGTGAGATAGTTCTTCTCTACATCATTATATTTCACCTTATGGACTAATACATGTCTCAAGTAGTAAATAGGGACCTTCAAGCCATTGTCTTACTTTTGGAAAACTAAAGAAGTAATGGATGTGTCTGAGGTTGTAAGGTAAATGTAGAATGACTTATCTTCTTGCAAAGGATAGACTATCAGAAGTTGAGACAGATCCTTTTGAGGTTGTTAAATACCTATTGGAATTGAGTTGTCCACTCAAAGTGGACTCTCTTTTTGAGAAAATGTTGCATTGTCTACAACTTATTAGTCAACGTAGCTATAAACCTACATATGAATTGTAATTTAGCTTGTAACCTGCATAGCTACTTAAGGTTTGTTGGTGGCACTAATTTGGTGATAGCTTTAACCTTATCAAGGTCTACACATATACCTACTTTTGATACTACAAAGCCTAGCATCAAACAAATTTTGATGTCAAAGACATACATTTTTGCGTTTAACCTAAGGTCATGTCTAAGGCAACATTTGAGGATGTGGTTCAAGTCATTTTTGTGGTCATAAGCTAACTTAGACTTAACTACTATATTGTGAACATATTAATTGAGCAAGTCTAGTAGATAATCACTAAATATATATGTCACCGCATGTTGGTAGGTTACTTTTGCATTCTATAGTCCAAAGGGCATCATGGTATAGTAAAAAAATACCCCAAGAGTTCATGAAGGTGGTGCTAAGCTAGTGCTTTGGGTTGATTTGACTTTGGTTGTACCTCGAGAACCCATCCATAATGGACAATAAGACATGACTAGCTGTAGTATCAATGAGTTGGTCAATACTATGTAATGGAAAGTCATCTTCAATAGTCACCTTATTCAAGTCCCAAAAGTCTATGCAAATGCATATACTTCCATTTTTCTTAGGGACAACTACAATGTTTAAAACCTAGTCAATGTAATCAATTGTCTGGATGAAACCAACTTTGTAAAGCTTAGTAATTTCATTGCGAACTACCAATGCCACCTCAGGTTTGAATTTGCAAGCCATCTATTTAATTGGTTTTATAGAAGGATCGAGGATAATTTTATGCTATATTATGCAAGGATTTAGACTTAGCTTGTCCTAGTAGGACCATGCAAATGCCTTAACGTTATCATTAAGAATTTTAGAGATACTTTGTTTGAATTGAGGCTCTAACAAGGAACTAAGTTACAATGTCTTTGCCTCACCTTTACATGTTATTATAGGGATTTCAATGAGAGGGTCCTCAATTACATCACCTACCTTTTTCTCTAGAGCTCTAAGTAGATGATTTGGCTAGTGTAGAGATGTCTCTAAGGATGCTATATGTTTGTAATAAGTCATAGGCTCATAATCTATGAGCTTAGTGTTTATGTATCTCATGGAATCATTGTAAGGTCTAGTTAATTCCAAGGGTGAATGAAGAGGCTTGTATGCATTCATTCTGCAATCCTACCAAAAATTCTACAAAAAAACTAGAAAAATGTCAAGCGACACTTATCTTAGTAAGGTAAAATGCATAAAATAAGTAAGATAATGTTATGAAAATTTCCCTAACTGTGTAATTTCTAGATTGGATAAGGAAGTATGTAAAGTAATTTCAAGGCCTCAATTGGCCATGAAATTGTGAGTTTAAGGTTGTAGCAAATCATTATTTATATGGGAAACATGGGTTTAAGCAAGGCTTGGAAGCTTTTAAATGTGGGGCTAAGTTGGAAATTTATTGGATAATAAAAAAATACAAAAAAATTTCTAAGTATGGGTGAAACACCATAAAATTTTAGGACCTCCATGTTTCGACGAGGTTTGGGAATTTAGGCAAGGGCTTTGACAAGTGCAGCATCATGATCATTAGGAAATAAAGTGTAGACACCAAAGATAGACTTTGTAGTCTGGAAATTTTCTACTTCTAGGACTAGTAGGCTTGCTGAACTCATCAACCTACCCAAATGGATACCTAGCCTAGCTAACAATCTACCTAGAGACCATGCCTGGTGTTGGCACATTTTGGCCATTTCATGGAACAGGTTGGCATGATAAAACTGGTTAAAAGTTTTTGCAATTTGATAGTTGAAAAAGATAATGGCAATTACCAAAGGTGCCTATTTCCAGCTTTTCAGTCTTCAGGCGATGCACAAAACAAAAGAAGATATAAAGTAAGATCCTGATGACATGGAAATTTCCATCGATGATTCCTCTCGCATAGTTTCAGGACCAATTTCATCTTTCAGGGAATCCAGAAAAAGTGTAACTTCAAGGAGCAGTGGCAGCCATGAATTCAAGGATGATGTAAAAAAAAGAAAATGATGAAAACCAAAAGAAAGAACTAAATATCTTAACTTCATCCTCAAGGACTAGAAAGGAGGGAGATATTGAAGCGGGCAGATCAAATGTTGAACTAGATGTTTCTCTCACAAGCACGTCTATTTTACAGTGGTAGGGGGTAAACTTGTACAGTACATCACGAAGCGTTTAATATTGTTAACAATTTTTTTTGACCAATTATAAAGATCGTACGTGGTCCATAGATATATATTTAATTTTTTCAAGTTAGAGGTCAATAGATATATATTTACTATAATTACTATCTCTATTACTATGATTTAACTAAAATATGGTTTAAATAAAATATTTTAATATTTCAAAAGAAAAAGAAAGTTATGGGATATTTGTTTAACATCCTATAAAAAGGGGGATTTATGGACATTTCCAACCATAGCTTTTATTCATATAATTGTAACTTTATGTGGAAGTTGTAACTTCCTAGCCTTAATCCATGATGTTTGTAACCATTAAAAAGGCCACTTGTCAACTATAGCCTCTTTATCCCCACAATGGCCACTTGTCATTTGAATGGGACACTTGTCACCTACAACTTGTTTATCTCCATGAAGACACTTGGCAATTGAATGAAGACACTTGGCAACTACATGAGGACACTTGGCAACTACATGAAGACACTTGGCAACTACATGAAGACACTTGGCAACCACATGAAGACATTTGGCAACTACATGGGACACTTGTCAACCGCAGCTTTTTTATCTCTTTAGTGGTTGAAACCACCCAAAATTGTTGTAACTTACCTAACTTGTTGGGCAAGTAACCTCCTAACTTGTTGGGCAAGTAATTTTATAATTGGATAGTACAATTAATTGGGAGAAAAGTTAGGTGAGATATTTTTGAGATATTTTTAAAATGTAACTTCCCTACCTACCTTTGAACCCTATAAAAAGGCTTCAAGGATCAAGTAGAAGAAAAGAAGGGGGAAGACTTGGAGAAGAAGATTGGGGAGCATCATCATCACACTTGGAAGATTTGTAAAGAAGATGGTTTGCAGGATGATTTTCTAGAATAAATATTTCAGCCTCTTTGTCATGGTCCTGTGAGTTATGTATTTCATTTTTTGTTTTGTTTAAATTGCTTAGCTACTGATTTAGATAGTATCATCCTTGGCGAGTAATTTTGGGATTTTTA
>MNCI01012315.1:278944-398886 GCA_015680685.1 Gnetum montanum
GAAGTGTTTACTCGTGTCATTTTACCTTGTTTAAATATTTGAGGTCCACACAAATCTGCTTTCTTTTCTTTTCTGTCTATTTCCATTGAATCTTGCTCTATTTCTAGTTTTCTTGTGGAACTACCTCTTTCTCTGGGGAAAATTAGGAGTAGATTTGCGGAGTTGTGCTCAAATGTTTTTGCAAAATTTTACTTGTTACAAGTAGGTATTATATGGATCGTGTAGACTAGGTAGTTGAACAAAATAGAAAACTTTCAATAACTCACAGTACTTGTCAAAGTTGGCTGAATCTCTTTAAAGTAAGTCATTTGTAGTTCACACACAATGAAATTGTCACATTTCTCACAACCGCACGCTGCAACAGCACACACACATACTCACATTAACTACTGAGTTATTTGGAGGTATTTGGGCCTTGGTGTTGCCAGAGACCAGCAAGCACCTAGATCCTGTTTGAGGACACTCGTTGGCGGTCGCGTCCCAAACGGTCGCCAACACCTGGAGTTGTCGGCGGTGTTTAGGATGGACAAAGTAGTTTGGTAGGTTTTCTAGTAGAGAATTTTACTACACTGCGTATCATAGAAAGCCTTCAAAAAATCAATCAAGCATCCAAATACAAGATTTGGCAAGATGTTCTCACAAGGAAAATTTAGAATTCGGCCAACACAGGGTGTTAGCTATGCTACGCTACATAGCATAGCAAGGGTGAAACACGCAAAGACTCCTCTGCCAAGATGTTTAGGTAAAAGGACTACATTTAATAGCATTTTGGCTTCCAAAACTACCGTGTCTCAGTTAGCCCTTGAACCACAAGCAATTTTTTCTTGTGAAACTCCATAATGTTAATAGAAGTGCATGTTACATTGGCTGCTATGCTATCCTATGCTACATAGTGTAGCATAGCGTAGCAAAGATGCAAATCAATAAATGATCCAAATATCAACTTGGCATGTGCCAAGTCTTCCAACAAATGTTGTTGACTCTAATGCAAGTTTCTTCTTCAAACTAATGGCTACACTATGCTACGCTACATAGTGTAGCACAGCAGAGCAAGCAACTATGTTACGTCAATGTGCTAGATAGCGTAAGTCATGCAAAGTTGATATAGGCATCAGGACACCTTCACGCTTGATTGTATTCATAAGGATATGGAATACTTAATCCTAGGGTGGAGACTTCATTTCTACTTACTTTGTTAGCACAATGGATTCCAACATGTGTAGTTTCGACAACATGGTTATAGCGTAGCAAAGTTTATGATTGGCACAGCATGCCTGCATGGTATTGTCATGTTTGCATATTGTGGGGTCCAAGACATGTGGCACCTAAACCACATTTTTCTCCTGCTCCTGGCTCTATAAATACCCTAGCAAACAATGTTCAAAGGGTTGGNACTCCTGGCTCTATAAATACCCTAGCAAACAATGTTCAAAGGGTTGGCTTGTTGATTGGATTTTTCCATAGTTGGGTTTCTAGATCAACTTTTGGCATAGTTGGCTTTTAAGTTCGCACTTGAGAGCATAGTTCGCATGTTTTGAGCATTCTGGTTATCTTTGAGATTTTTGTACCACCTAGTGCTGCACAATCAATTGTGTCCATCTTAACAAAGTAAAGCCACGATCTTGAGGAAGTGCATTCTCTTACTCTAGTTTGCATTACATTTCTGTATATTATCATTGTATTTTGCATCATTTTTGTCCCATTGCATTTTATAATCATTATATTATATTACGAGCATCATTTTCAAAGTAAACATCTATGAAAGGTTAAGTCACACCTATTAAGTCATTGTTTGATTGACATGATCATCCAGGGCACCTTGAATCCATTTTCTCTAGCATAATCCTTGCACAGATCTAGGGTTGAACTGTTTCACCTGGTCAACTCTTAGTGTTCCATCCACCGATGTTTTTGGTTGCAACAATTTTTGGCGCTAGAAGGAGGACCTTTTGATGCCCTTTTTTCATCTCACAAGTAGTCCTGGATGCTCTCTGTACCCCATCATTCACCAGCATAAACGTGACACCCTTGCAGTTGTTTACGCATTATGTAGTACAAGCTGGTCGCAATGATGGTTCCTTTGGAACCCTATAGGATGAAAAGCCTTTGATCGCCTATTGATCTCTATTTTTTCTTTCTCTCAAACCATTTTAAACCTTGTAAAAATGATTTCCTCAACTACTACTATTGCTACCTTAAACCTTGAGGTTCCTTTTTTGGTTCAAGGCATCACAGCTCCCATGTGACTACCTAGCCTAGTGCAAGGGCCACTTTGATCTCTTAGGATCCAAAACTAATCACTTGAGATCTTGGTACAACATATTAGAATTTACAACTTCCTCTATGCTAAGATCCAGGCGAATCTACCCTTAGATGCCCAAGAAATGAAAGACAAATGTAACTTTGATTTCCTTTACTGCAATGGGAGGGAATTTATCCCTACTCCTAGTGCTTTCATTCCCCTGATAGAAGTAGATCAATGGATCTTAGATCAATTGGTATGGACAAGTAGGTATAGGGAGCAGAGAGATATGGCATCCCATTATGACAAGGCATTTCAGGATGGACAAGAGGACTTGGATTTCTAGTCCAAGGATGGGGGTCAAACTAACCCTATGACTATCCCTCCCACAATGGCCTTCTAGTCGAACCCGCTCTTCGCGACTACTCCCTTTATGATTACATCCACCTCATTGCAAACTACAATTTCATCGACCATGGGTATCCATGTCATACCCTTAGCATATCAACATGCCTATTCCTCCATCTTGTTTCTAGGCACTATCCCTCCACAATCTATTCCCCAATCTATCCCTTCATCATACCAAGCACCGATCACAGCTACCCTACCTTATGTACACATGGTACATATGTCACAGTTGCATACAGTTTCTACTTCCATTCTAGCATCTACACCTGTTCCACCATCAGCAGTGGGCCTAGCCCCAGCCACATGGTGGACCCTAATTACTTCTCCCCCTACTTTGCAACCTTTCCAAATTTCACACTATGCTCACCATCAAGTGTACCAGGTCATACAAATGGTACAACCAAGCATGGGACTATCGTCTACCCCATCAATCACACAAACAACCTATGCTATGGCACCACTAGTGGTCATCACTCCAATAGCACCACTCACTGGGTGGTCAATAGAACAAGTAGAACCCTTCATGGGGGACACCCCAATGGCACCACCTATGAACCAGGTTGCTACCGCTACCATGCCACCAATGGTGGTTGCCCCTACAACCCTACAACTATTTGCATCGTCCCCATGTCTAGACCAAGCATTCCAACTTATCCAAACCCTTACTGAAGAAATCAAGTGCTTGAAAGCTGCTGATTTTGACAAAGTACAAGTCATGGATTTCTACCATGATGATCTCATTAGCCTAGTAGTCCCCATGCTCACATTATCCCCTAGGATGCCACTCCCTCACTTTACAAAATACAATGGGGAGGGTAACCCCAATGTGCATCTCGTGACATTTAGATCTAAGTTCCTTCTACTACGATAATGGTCACACACCATCATCCATGTCTTTGTTATGTCTCTAATGGACAAAGCTTTAGACTAGTACCATGCACTCCCATGCTCTTCTATCTCAACCCTAGAGGAGCTACCTACTTAGTTTTTAACTCGTTTCAAGAATAAATTAAATTCAGAGGTTACGTTGGATCCGTTAATGAGCATTAAGCAATATCCACTAGAATCAGTCCAAAAATTTATACAACAATGGAGCACTACCCTGAATGAGATCCATGATTCTATCATGGAGGACCATTTGCTAGCCATCTTTAAGGGTGCAATAAATGACTTTATTAAGTCCAAACTATACTACCTAGCTCCATGAACTCTTAGTCAAGCTTTTTCCAAAACCAAGAGTATTCAAGATGTAGCCAAGGCAAGTAAAGTAAAGATCTAGCCTATGTTGCATATAAAAACATGTATATCAAGAAGGACAAAGAGAAATGCAAGGTTGTAGTAGTCATAGTGGCCACTATGGCAAACAAGGCCAAGCCCAACAACAATAACAACAAAAAGGCAACCACTACATCAACTAATTTGACACCCAGCTCAAGTAACGATGCCCAATCCTCAACATCAGCACCAGAGGCATCAACATCACCTAAGCCCAATTTCAAGCATAAATATTGCTCTAAATACACCCCTCTTTCAGTCAAGCCTTTAGAACTCCTAAAGCAATTTTTGGAAGCTAGGTACATCCAACATAAGTGGATGTCGGAGGAGGCAACCAAAAAGCACCAATGGTACTATGAGCTCCTTAGTAACCCCTCTTTGGCTATGCCCAATGGGATGCCAATTCTTAAGAATTTTAGACTGGAGTCATTCTATGACTACCATCAACTTTGTGGTCATGACATGGATTACTGTTAGTGTTAAAGGATGACATTTAATGAATGATTGATTAGGAGAAGTTGATTCTAGATGAAAGCAACCCCTTGCACCTCGAGAATCAATCTATGCACATTTACAAAGACCCACTTAATGCCAAAAATGTTGACTACATCATCAACACCATTGGCGTAGATAGTAATCCTGAACTGCCTCAGCAACCGTTTGTGGTTTGCATGCCTCAGCGTAGTGCACCGACACCAATAGCAGCCAAAAGGATGCTGTAGCAACCATTTGTCCTTAAAGTCCCCTCTCAGACATCTGCCCTTGCACCTTTCATGTTTAAAACCACACCATCACTTGTGCTGACACTAGAAACACCGTTTATCATCAAGGGGCCAAAACATTCAATTGCCCTTGCCATACAAAGTTAAGCCAAGACAACCTCACAACTTTCCCATTCAAAGAAGAGGGAAGAGCATCCAATGGATAAGGTGGCAAAACAACATACTTCCTCAAGTCCCCCTAAGCCTACCTCCTTGTCTTCCATTCCTTTTCCCCCCTTGTTATCAATAGCTAATGCTATTATGCCCAAGAAATCATTGCTAGCCCATCCAAAAATGTCCAACCCTAGACCTGAAACTACTCCTCCTTATGAAATTCGTCTCCTAGGATGAATGGAGGAAGAGAAGGGTAGCAAGAAATAGGAGAGTGGACAAGACCTACTAAATTCTCTTACTCAGGTCAAGTAGGCTCTGAAATAGAAGAATACAACTTTGAGCCTGTATGACCTGGTAATGACCTCTACCACACACCGTGAGACCTTGGTTTGTATGTTGATGTCCATACTAATGGACGAAAGCATGCTAGCAAAGGAAATGGAAATTCACACAGTTATGCTTCCTCCTACGTCTGAAAAATTGAGGTTGGTTTAGTTAACATTTTGTTATGGATCCATTAAAGATAATCCTAAAAATGGTCAGGTGACAACGACATTGATGTTCATCACAATTCGAGTTGGCCAACACAGGATCCAAAGAGTACACGTTGATGACAGTGCCACGACCAATGTCATCCCTTTTCCCATTGTGGAAAAGTTGGGCCTAGTGGATCAAATCAAACCTATGATGACATCCTACCTAAAATTATTTAATGGGGCACGAGTGTAAGTAAAATAGACTGTGTAGATCAACCTTGTGGTAGGGGACCAATTTCCCATAAATGCAATGTTCATAGTGGTAGAGGAGATGCCAAGATTCAACCTGATTCTAGGGAGATCATGGTTGGCCCAACTGAGGACTGTTTCATTGTCAATACATCAAGAGATCTATTTACCTTATGCTGGATGGAAAGTGGTGATACATGGCAATGAAGTAGCTCGTTAGACCATAAACAATGTGGGGGTAGAGCAAGGTTCAGAGATCGAAGTCTCTGAAGAACAAGTTCCCATTCAAATGGGGGTACCTAAACAAGCTAAAAATGGTACCAATGAAGTCACAACATGGTCTGAACTACCATTTTAGGTGGCAGAAAATAGCACAGAGGAATACCATAATAAGGTCCCTCAGCCTTATACATTGTCGAACCCACGATGGATCAAAAAGCAACTCCAAAATTGAACCATGTCCATGTTAGCGTAGCTACATTACCTTGTACACATACTTCTCTTCACTTGCACTATTTTCTTTACATTCATCATTTCCTTTAACATTCTCTTTTTTTACACTATTTGCATCGTGTACTTTGTTCGTGTATTTCACGGCCCGCTATGGCCTAAAACTGGCAAAATTCTTTATCCTGCGTCTTCGTGATGGTCCAAAATGGCCTAAAACTAGCGATGGTTGGGAATGGCCTTAAATTACCACTGCAACCTGCTAAGGCCTAAAACTGGCTATTCAAAAAAAGTTCTTTTTTTTATCACCTAACAATACCATGAAATAGCCTAAAACTAAGATAGAACAAAAAAAGATAAAAATAGATAACATAGATAATACACAAGCTAAAATAAAAGGAATCTTGTCATAGTTCATCTTCCATTTAAAGTCTCAATCAAATAATGTTTACAATATTCTTTCAAAATTTCAAATAAAATCCCTTGTTGTCGTGCTACAAATCAAGATTTTGTATCATATAAATTAAAGTAGTCAACTAGAGTCACAATTAAAACTGGAATAAAATAATTTGTTGCATTGTAAAAAGGTGACTAACCTAAGAGGGCCTCGCATCTGTCTCAGGGGGTATGTGATCAAAGCTAGCCCCAAGGCACTACAAGATGTCCTCTTCAGTAATGTCCACCCAATGCCTATCTCCCAAGTCAACATTTGCTACAACTTTCTCCTTTTCAATAGCCATCCATCTCGATGGCCTTGTAGAAAAGGAGGCATAGCAGTCCCACCCGTGGGGAAACTCCCTTTCCTTTTCGGGGATTCAATGACTATCACTTGTTGCATGAACTTGTTGTAAGCCCCATAAGTGCCAATGACATTGAGAAATACTTCATGCATATACAACTTAACAGAAGCATCCCGGTAGTGTTTAGGGTAGGTGACACTGTAGCGACTGAAAATGTCAGCGGCTAAAAAACATCAAGGGATTAGTGGGTGCAACAGTTTTGATCCCATATCAGTGGGAGGGCCATGCTAGGTATGAGCAGATATGTGGTGCCCTGAACGGTCTAGTTGATTAGACATGGACTTACTTATCATCTATATAGCCTTTTGTAGCATATAGATTGAAAACGGGAAAAAACGTATGAAGTAATGCTTAAATGTAAATAAGGTAGAAAACAATGTAAAACAAAGCAATAAGAAAGAAAGAAAGTAAAATGTAGTTAGAAAAATGCATCGCTCCGAAGCTACAAGCTTGCTCTGTCAAGATGGATACAGTCAGTTGCATAGGGTTGAGGAGTGCAGAGATCCCAAGAGTAACCAGGGCATGTAGAGCAAAATGGTTGTGTACTTGGGCATAGACTGGGGAGCTAACAATGTAAAAATTCCACCAAGGTGGTAGAAAAGGGATAGAATAAAATGCTATTTGAAAATGCTAATTTTTTGTGGTGTCAAAGAGAAAGCTTACAATGCTCAATCCTCAATGTTACAATGCTTTTTTTTGGACATTAGGGGCCAACCTCTCGAGCATTTCTCATTGGGGTATTTATAGGACTAAAGGGCATGAAAAGGGGACATTTTGGACACCATGTGCCTTGGGCCCACGTTGACTTGCTTGTGCTGCACATGCCATGCATGATCATTGGACCTGCATGACTATTGTAATGTGAGCCTGCCATGCTATAATTGTGTTGTCAATGTCTGGAGACATGTGCCAATGGTCTAATTAGGTTAAGTGCATTGATGTCACACAACCACCCACATGCTTTGTTGTGCTTTGTAGCGTAGCATGCTTGGCATAGCGTAGCATCTTATCGTGCATTCCACTACATGTGTGTTGCATACTTGCTACGCTATGCTATGCTACATAGCGTAGTGACTAGCCTTAGTCGCAAAAACTTTTCCAGTCTACAAACTTTGCTTCTTGCACTATGAAACTTATGAACTTGCCAATATTGCCCTTGGAGTTGGCTTCTGTCACTTCCACAGAATTGCTACACCTCACTAGAACATGTAGCTCAGTGTAGCATAGCAAACATGGTCTGCCACTTTCTAATGGAAAGAGACATTTCCAAAGGACTTGAAGTTAGGCAAGGGAACCGACCATGTACATTTTGCTACACTATGCTACGCTACATAGTGTAGCATAACGTAGGACTAATTTCTGTGATCATTTTTTAAAGCTTTCTATGCTACATAGTGGGGCGTAGCATAGCATAGTAGTCTTTAGGACTTATAAAACTTACCGAGCTATTTTGTGCATCCTGAGCACTACAGTCAACTTCGTGTATCATTTTTGAGTAGGTTGTCAACTGGGCAACGTACTTGGGTGGACAGGAAGGATGAACCATGAAGCCTGTTTACATCCAAAGTAGAAAATTTGTAGAACTCATTAGCCTGATTTTAAAGCATTCTCCCCCTGAAGAACTACCATAGCGCTGTGCAAATTGCAAGGCCTGGTGAAGTGAGAATGACTTTGAATTTTTGGGGGTGTTTCACTGGCCCCTCTTTGTCAACGTATGGAGAATGGGCTTGATAGACATTGACAAAGAAAATGAAACACCACAGAAGAAAAAATGCTAACATTTGCAAATTAGGTTATGCATGGCAGGGTTGAGGCCCAAGCTATTTTTTTTTAGAAGTTAGAGGGATCATGTGTCATATGAGCAGACCTGTGGCTAATGCACCTCCTCCCCAGATACGTATGGGAGAGAAGGGGGTCTGGTTTAGGAAAGGGGCATAGGACTTTCTACGATTCCTCCTTGACCACTTCAGTGTGATCATTTGGTCATCCTTGGAGGAGGAGGTGGTGGCTGACATAATAGAATCCATTTTTCCTGGGACAAGTCAACGAATTATGAGGTTTTTGACCAATGGGACAATCACGAGCGGGCAGGAAATAGGATCTAGTCAGTGCCCAACAGGGTTAAGGCGCTTGGCCTAGCTTTAGGAGATGCTGAGTATAGCTGCTACCACCATTTCAAAATAGTATTCCTCATACATTTTATGATGACGTGCTTCCAAAATCCTTAGGGAATTATCTAATGTGCCGACAAGTGATTTTTGCAGCCTTTTTCTGTTGTGTTTGTGTGACACTGGCCATAGTGGACTAATGCTAACAATATGCATTTGCTACCAGGTTCTTCATCAATGAGGATGGGGTTCATGACCTATCGGGTTTGCTAGCTATAGTGCAGATAGCCCTATAGGAGTTCTCTTCTACTGAGAACCTATGGGCGGGTGTGATCAGTCAATGTAGGAGTGCATATCACACCTACCCAGGAATATATTCTACCCTCTACAATTAGTGCAAGGGGTAGGGTTTGCTAGATGGGGAGTGGGAAAAACCCTTCAAACTAGTCATGGTTGAACAAGTTCTGGTTGAACTTCCATAGTTCCTACTATCATACCAACCTGGTAGGCCGAGCAGTAAGTTCCACATGCTTAAGTATCTTTGCAATTTTTGAATTCTCTATGTTTTTTGCTAAACATTTTTTTGGAACTATTACACGGGTGAGGAAGCCTTATGAGGTGACAGTGGTAATCATCGAGATATAGGGGGCAAATGTCTACTTCAAGTATGAAGAAGTAGAGAAGAGCCAATGCTGGATGAACAGTGGGACCTTGGACTCCTTGGTCCAGAACATCGAAAAGGTGGGACTTATGGATCTATTCCTGGCCTCGACTTCAAATGTTCCTGCAATCGAGATGCTCACCTTGGTTGAATCTTTCTCTGACAAGGTAAGCTGCTTTTCCCTACATGTGCATGGCATGCGGGTGGTCATTGACATCAATGACTAGCTGTTTTTGGATCTATTCGGTGTCCCTGCCGAAGGCATTCTGATAGGGTCGAAGTCCAAGATGAAGTTGAACCTTTAGAAGAAGGACATTCAAGAGTGGTTAGGTCTTAACAAGGAGTGCAAGGGGCTCCCTATGGAAAAGCTCAAAGACGGACCCTCCAAGGAGGTTTACCCTATTTTCTGTGCTCACGCATTTCCCCAGTTTCTTACCCAAGGAAAGGTCCTGGGGCTTGAGCAAGCCTAGATAATGCATGAGGTTATGGAGGAGGGGGCCTATTACAACTGGGCCAAGTCTCTATGTAAAGGCTTGCAAATTGAGATATTCGGGCATCGTACAAAAATGGAGTCATGTTCCAACATCAATTACACCTTTTATATAGGCTACCTTAAGCATTTCATAGAGTTCCTGGTGGTTCAGGAGAAAGAAGTCTGGGTCATGCAAAATCATGACTAGATTACTAGACCATGGATTCTTCAGGTCTTTTGGACCATCCAAGCCCAGGATCACCTAGAAATAATTAGGGAGTCATTTTTAGTAATGAATAAGGATTGGTTGGCTTGCAACATTCGTCGCTAGGATAGCATAGGAGAGACTCCCCCTGCCGTGGATGGTAGCATGTCATGGGGTGAACGTTTCATAGCTAATACTATGAACAACAAGTTACGAAAAAAGAGGCCTCCCCTAGCTAAGGGAACCCTTTGCATGGAAGAGGAGGAGGGGTGAAGACTATGGCTTAAACTGTAGAGGACTCAACCTTCTATTGGTAAGTGCTTTTGTTCAATGCTTACTTTGTTGTTTTTTGCTACACTATGCTATGCAAGGTGGCGTAGCATAGTGTAGCATCTGCCTTAGGCTAACTTGCTTTGAGCTAATGCAAACGTGTTTTTGACCACCAGAAGAAAAAGAAGAAGGTGACGAAGAGGTGTCAGCCCCTAAGACAAGGGTGATGAGTAAAGACACAAAGGCCCCAATATTGGGGAGAAGAGCTCCAGTCGAGAAGAAGGAAGTTCCTACAACTAACGTAGGGGATTTCATTTTAGGGAGAATTCTCCTACTGAGGAGTCTCCCTTGAATAAAAAAGACACTGGTCTCCTCTAAGGAAAAGCACTAGCACATGAAGAGGAGGTCCATAGGGACTTGGCAAGAACCTCTGGTTAGGCCACTACCATTGTCTTGCATTAGCAAGAAGAGAGACTGCCATCGGATGTTGGTGAGTTCAGTAATATGTTTTCCCTATTGTTGTTCATTTTGGTCATTGCTAATGTGTTTGGTTATGCGATAGGTGCTACTGCCGATGCCATAGGACCCTCTCCAATTCACATGGGATCTTGGGCTGAAATCCTTGACAAGTTCATGTTTATGCAGGGGATTGTCAATGACATGATTAGTCACCTTTAGCAAGTGGACCCTGAAGTGGGTAGGTAGTAGTGTTATTTGCTTCTACATTGTTATCCTAAAATTTCTTGCATTTTCTACTTATGCTATGCTAATGCAACTAGTCTGTTCTTTGTGTTATGGCAACCTCTCAACTCAAATGGGACCCGACACGACCTTTGAAAGTCGGTACTATTTCCAAATTCCTGTCGAAAGTGATCGAGGTGTCTCGTCGCACATACGACGAGGTTTGCAAATGTTCTTTGCACTTGGTACACTCCCTATGGGAGTACAAGCATGCCAATAAGGACCTATGGATATGGGTCCAGAAGGATGAGGAAAGGGAGGCCGACCTGACAGCCAAGGTGGAGGACCTCAAGTCGAGGAACAAGTTCCTCATAGTCCACAACACTAACAATGAGGACTGGCACATAGCTATGGTAGACCACACCAAGTATTGGACAACTGCATGTCAGAATGTCCAGAACACCCATGAACTGATAAAGCAGTGGATGCAGATTGACCTACTAGACCAGAAGTGTCAGGATCTAAAAGACTTTAGTGTTAAGGTTTACGAATGGGGGTAGACCCAAAGAAACAATAAGCATATGTATAAAAGAAAAAATTCTAGCCATCGTAAGTTATATGAAGATGATGTTGTGGAGGCATTTACGTATGAATAAATTGTAAATGCCATCGAATCTTTTGAGGCTTATGCCAGGTTCAATGAGAAGGTAAAGATCATGAAATATCCTAACTAGAAGATGGTCCTTCACACAGGAGAGACAACAACCATCTCCTTTTCTCTAGGGCTGCCAAGGTGGACACCCACTAAAAGGGAGAGAGCTACTATAGCAAATGCTACACTAGGTAGAATACATTGGGTAGATATCACGATAGAGGAGGTTTGGCATCACCTCGGGCTTGGTTTAGACCAAATACCCTTTGAGATGAATGCGGGCCCTTCTTAGGTTAGCCACCCTCTATCATGTTAATGTTTATGATTTTTTGTACTTTGTGTTTGTTGTCCTAGTTGACCGCTTCATTTCCATGATGTAGGTCCTAGATGAGGGTGCAATGCCCATAGAGGGAGGAAATGAAGAGTCAGCGAGGGACAAAGCAGAGGAAGGCAATGCACAAGGCAATGATGTAGGAACGAAAGGTGAAAATGATACAAACAGAGACAACCCATGACTGCATGGGATTTTTTGTTGAAAATTTGAAATTATGGATTTTCTTGTAACAAATTTTGCAAACATTGTGTAAAAGACAATAGTTTTGAATAAAGAAAAAAGGATTTTGCGATGCAAAAATTGATTCTGCGCTAACTTGCGCCTTGCATACGTGCTGCGTTTTGTATAAAATGTTTATGCTTTCATGTGCTATTTTTACGCCATTTCGGGCCATTACATAATATGCCAAAGGGATGATATGTTAACAACTTGAGCAATTGCTAATTGGTAACTTATGCTAGTTTTAGGCCATTTCAAGCCATTGCTAGTTTTAGGCCGTTTTGGTCCATAGCGTAGCATAGTTTTAGGCAATTTTGGGCCATAGTGTAGTTTTAGGCCATCTCGGGCCATTGCGTAAATGTACATTGCTAGTTTTAGGCTAGTTTGGGCCATTGAACATCGCTAGTTTTAGGCCATTTTAGGTCACTACATAGAGGAATATGAGCAGTGTGTGGGCAGGCAGCAGTGGGGTTACTATGCTAGGAGAAGCTGCTTCTTGATCCAACGTGGGTTGATTGAGATGTAAGGCCAAGGTGCTCCACCAAGACCTTCATCTACGTCATTGAAACACCTTAGAAAAATATGAGGTCATCTTGGCTTCAACAAGCCTTGCAATCTGCACAACACTATGGTAGTTCATCGGGAGGAGAATGCTCTGAGTTCAGGCTGACCAGTTCAGCAAATTTTCTACTTTAGGTGTTAACAGGATATATGAGCCATCCTTCTTTTCCACCTAAGTAGCCTGGCCAATCAACAACCTACTCAGAAATATCACAGATTTGGTAGCAGCACTCTGGGTGCACGAAAAATAGTTTGGCAAGTTTTCTAAGTCACGAAGTTTGCTACGCTATGCTATGCTATGTAGTGTAGTAAGCTTTAGTAAGTCACGAAGTGCTACGCTACATTATGTTGCATGACATAGCATGGGAACGGCTTCATAGCTAGCCTCCTCGCCTAGTTTCGAGTCCTGTAACAGTGTCCCTTTTCGTCAAGAAGCGATGGACCATGTCTGCTACTATGCTACACTGAGCTATAAGACACAGTGAGGCATAGAAATCCGATAGAAGAGATGGAAGGTAGCTCAAAGGGAAGGAACATAAAAGTTCATAATTCTTGCATCATGGGAAGCAAAGTGTGCAATTCAGCAAAGTTTCTACAACTAAGGTCAGTTGCTACACTACCCTACGCTATGTAGCATAGCATAGCATAGTAAGCACATGATGCACATTTTGGTGCTACACTATGCCAAGCATGCTACACTACAAAACACAGTAAGGCATGTGGGTGTTTGTGCGACATCAATGCACTTCACCTAATTGGACCGTTGGCACACGTCTCCAGACACTGATGGCACAATTACGATATGGTAGGCTCACAGTTGTGACATCGCAGACTCACAGTAACAATGGTCATGAGCATCTAATGGCCATATTGGCATGTGCAGCATGAGAAAGTCCAAAAAATTCTAGGGCATCTGGATTCCAAATAGTCCTTTTCGCATGCCCTTGATCCTATAAATACCTGAATAAGCAACACAAGAGGCTCTCTCTCTCTCTTGTGTTTTGGGCTCTTTGACTCCCTAACACCCTTACTCTCTCTTTCGGCTCACTTTTCTATTTGACATTCTCTCTAGTTGCAGCATCAAGCATTGTAAGCTTTCTATTTAACATGGAGAATAGTTAGCATCCCCAGCTAAAATTCCATTTTGTCCCCTTTTCTACCACCTTGGTAGAATCTCCATGCTATCAACACCAAAGTCCATGTCCAAGAGCACAAGCTGCCCGCTCTATGCACCCTGGTTACTCTTGGGATCACTACACTTCATCACAGTGTGCAACCGATTGTATACACCTTGGCAGAGCAAATTTGTGGCTTCGGAGTGGTGCATGCTCCTAACTGTATTTTACTTTGTTTCCTATTACTGGCACATGTTGCATTATTTCCTGCATTATTTCCTATTTTATATACTTTTAAGTGTCATTCTGCTTATTTACTTTCAAGCATCACATCACATTTCCATTCCCATTTGGAAATATATGTTGCAAAAGGCTATATAGAAACTGATTAAGTCCCTATCTAATCAACCAGACTATTCAGGGTGCTCCATATTTGCATACACTCCTAGCACGACCATCTTGTGGATACGGGATCAATACTATTGCGCCCGCTAACCCCTTGGTGTTTTCCAGTCATCAATGTTTTCGATTGCTACAGTTTTCTGGTGCTAGAAGGAGGGCCTTTTGGTGCCTTTTCCACATGTCATGGTAGTTTTATGAGCCTTCTACATGCTAATATGCATAAGCATAAATGTGACACCCTTTTGTGGTTGTTTGCACTTTGTGCGGTGTAGATCAGTCACCTCATTGGTTCCTCGGGAGCCCCATAGAACACAAAGCATCTGATTGCCTACTAACTAGCCTATTTTACGGTATTCTTGCATGTGTCCTATACCCAATCTTGTGTGGTATAGAGTTGTCACCTCGATGGTTCCCCTGGAGCCCCATGAGACATAAAGCCTACTTGTACGCTAGTTAGCTTGCCTGCCTCATGGTCATGCATGCGTTCTGTACCCTATCATGCCTGGTATAGACCGATTACTTCGATGGTCCCTCAGGGATCCTACGAGACCTAAAGCCTTCGCGAGTTAGCTTGCCCATCTTACAATAGTCTTGCATGCATTCTATACCCCATCTCATGTGGTACAAAGTGGTCGCTTCGACGGTCCCTCAGGGATCCTGCAAGATACAAAGCCTTTTTGGTCGTTGGCTAGCCTTCCAATCTGACAGTAGTTTTGCACTTGCTCTATACCTCATCATGTGTTGGTGTGAATTTAGCATCCATTTTTGGTTTTTTATGCCTTGTGTGTTGCAGATTAGTCACCTCGGTGGTTCCTTTGGAATCTGGCAAGATGTAAACCCTTCTTCTTTGCTATTTTTCAATTTCCTTGCTCGTTCGCACCCTTTTGCATAAATTTTACACCTTTTTTCCCATAACTATCTACATAGATACTTTCATAACTACTTGCTTAACAATGGCATTCTTAACTACTGCTACCAATGCTTTCAATTTGGAAGTTCCCTTCAACATTGAAGCTTCCATCATGGTTCAAGGAACTACTGGTGCTGAACAACCGCTAAATCTAATGCAAGGAACTCACCGATCTCTCAGAATTCAAAACCAAGGGCCTAAGGGATTAGCATAGCAACAAAAGCATTATAGTTTCCTTTGTGCAAAGGTGCAGGAAAATCTACCCTTATATTTACATGAACTCGAGCAAAAACGCAGCTTCGACTTTGCTTACTACAACGGGAAAGAATTCATTCCCACCCTGGGTGTTTCTCTACCTTTAACACAACCATACTAAAGGCTTCTAGACCAACTAATCTAGTTGGCTAGGCTTAGGGAGCAACAAGACACAGCATCCAACCAAGATGACACTTTCCAAGATGGACAAGAAGAACTCAATTCCCAATCGAACAAGGGAGGTCCAACTGACCCCGCTCCTGTCCCTCCTACCCAGTCCTTCTAGGCCAAGCTGTGGTCTATCAATGCTCCCTTTGTGATTATTCCTATGCTTCCGCAACCCACAACTATAGGTGCTATGGGTATCCATGCAAATTCTGTGGTCTTTCAATGCCCTCTCTCACCTATTTCTTGTGTTCCATTTGCAGGTATTGTCCCATTGCAAACTATTCAACAATCAATCCATGCAAGGTAGCATACACCAATTGTGGCTACCCTGCCACATGTGCATACAATAACAACTTCACAAACATATGTGACTCCTTCTTCTACTTCTATTCCTACATTCACATCAGTTCCTCCCACTGTGAAGGGCCCCGGCCCATCCACATGGTGGACCCCAGTTACTTCTTTGCCTATTCTACAACCATTGTAGATGTCTCACTATCTGCACTCTCAAACACACCAAGCCTCGTAGATGGTGCAACCTAACATGGGGTTATGGTCTATGCTACCGATGACAAAAGCAGTCCATCCAACGGCCCAACTTGTGGTTGCTTCCTGAACAACACCACCTTCCAGGTGTTGAACAACATAGTTTGACCGCTCATGGGGGTCATCCCAACGGTACCACCGATGGGTCACACCGCCACCCTCGCCATGCCACAAGTGGGGGCTTCCTCCATAGCACCCCAACCATCTACAACATCACTAGGTCTAGACCAAGCGATTTAGCTCATCCAGACCCTTACTAAGGAAATAAAATGCCTCAAACCTGCTAGGTCCAACACGGTATAAGTCATGGACTTTTACCAAGATGACCCTGTCAGTCCTGCAATCCCTGCTTTGGCGTTACCTCCAAAGATGTCTCTCTTGCACTTCATGAAGTATGATGGGGAGGGAGATCCCAATGCACCTCTTGTTACTTTTAGGTCTAAATCTTTTCTATTGCAACAATGGTCGCATACGATCATTTGCGTCTTCACCATGTCCTTAGCTGGGAAAGCTTTAGATTGGTATCGTGCATTACCACGTTCATCCATTTCAACCTTGGAAGAGCTGCTGACCTAGTTTGTGACATGCTTCAAGTACAACTTGAAGCCAGAAACCACACTGGATCAACTGATGAGTGTGAAGAAAGACTTGCTAGAGCTAGTACAAAAGTTCATTCAACGTTGGAGCACAACCCTTAATGAAATCTGCAAGCCCATCGTGGATGCCCACTTGCTACCCATCTTTAAGGGTGCAGTGAACTACTTCATCAAGTCAAAAATGTAGTACCTTGCTTCTCGCTTTCTTAGTCAGGCTTTCACCCAAACTAAGAGCATACAAGATGCGGCTGAGGTAAGCAAAGTCCCAACCTACATCGCTTACAAGAGCACCTTCTCAAAGAAGGAAAAGGATAAAGCCCCAACAACCACGGTGGCCACTGTGGCAACTAAGGCCAAGCCCAAACCTAACAACAACAGTAGCAAGAATAGTAAGAAATTAGCCACACAAGAGGCTAACCCTGTGCCCAAACCAGGCCACATGCTGCAATCTACTACACCCACGCCTAAGACATCCTCACAACCCAAACCCAACTTTGAGTGCAAAGACCACTCAAAGTACACCCCACTACCTCTAAAGCCTTCAAAGCTTCTGAAGCAGCTGCTGGCAGTATGATACATCCAACATAAGCAGATTTTAGAAGAGACAAATGCAAGGCATCAACACTACTATGAGCTCCTTAGGAATCCCTCTTTGGCCTTGCCCAATGAGCCTACAGTTTCCTAACGATTTTAGTCTAGAGAGATTTTGTGATTACCACCAGCAGTGTGGCCACAACACGGATTATTGTCTATCGTTGCAGGATGACATCTAAAGATTAATCAACCTAGGGAAATTGGTGCTGGATGAAAGCAACCCAGTTCACCCTGAAAATAAATCTATGTATGTCTACATAGACCCCCTCAGTGCCAGCAATTCTAGCTACACAATCAATGCCATTGGCATCGACGATGACTTTAGGTTACCTCAGCAACCATTTGTGATTTGTGTGCCTTAGCGTAGCACACCGATATCATGGGCAGCCAATCAAAATGTGCAATAGCCTTTCATCCTGAAAGTCCTACCATGAGAACCCACCTTTATGTTGCCTATTAGTGGGGCCATGAGGCCCCATCAGTAAATGCCTCTAGCTTCATTTTTCATCAAAGCGCCGACACCTTCGACGGCCCCTACCTCGTGCAACAAAGCTGAACAGCCTCCTCACCCCGTAAGGTAAGCATTACACTAGGTGGATGAGATGTCAAATGGGAGTATCGTCAAAGGTATCCCCAGGCCTACGTCTTTTCCCCTTGCATCCATAGCTTCACTCCCAAAGAAGAAGGTCAACATGACTACACAGCCTGCATCACTTTGCTGATAGGGATCTGAACCCAGATCTAAAGTCACCTCTCCTTGCAAGATTCACCTTCTAGGATGAATCAAAGAGGAGGAAGGAACCAAACAAGTAGGTGACCAAGACCCTCTAGACACTCTCACCTAGGTTAAGTAGGTTCTAAAGTAGAAAAACATCATGCTGAGCTTGTACAACATAATCATGACATTTGTACCACACCGCAAGGCCTTAATTCATATGTTAACAGTGATTTCGGTCGATGAGAACATGCCTACGGAAGAGGAAGTGATCCATTTGGTTATGCTTCCTTCTGTACCCATAGAGTTCGTGACACCTCGATTGACCTTCAATGACGATGCCATAAGGGAAGATCCTGAAGGAGGTCAGGTGACTACGGTGCCTCTATTAATCACAATTCAGGTCAGCCAACACTAGATCTAAACGGTACACATGGATGATGGGGCCACCACAAACGTCATTCCCTTTTCTATTATAGATAAATTGGGATTGGTCGACCAGATCAAACCCACAACAACATTAGGTCTAAGGTCCTTTAACGGGGCATGCGTCCTGGTGAAGGACATTGTTCATGTAAACTTTGTAGCAGGGGACTAGTTCGCCATAATGGCAATGTTCATCATGGTCAAGGAAATGCCTAGGTTTAACCTAATCTTGAGAAGGTCATGGTTAGCAAAACTTAGAGCTGTCTCCTCACCTATACACTAGGAAATCCACCTACCACACGTAGGCAAGGAGGTGATGATCCATGGTGACGAAGTAGTGACATAAGAAATTAGTAACTTAGACATGGAGTAGGGCTCAGAGGTCACCACCTTTGAGCATGAGGCACCTGATCATCATGCATGCATTAACCACCCAACGAAGGGGTTAGTCCAGGGATCCAACTTCCAAATCAAAAATGCATGGGTTGAGTTACCCTTCCAAGCAGAGGATGATGATGTGAATGAGAGCCTTGGTGAAATACCTTGGCTCTACGCTCCAGTCAACCCATGACAAGTTAAGAAGAAGCTATACATAGCATAACAACCCGATTTCCTCCTACCCAGCTACCATCCCTTGTGCATCTGTTGCTTTTAGCTTTGATAACATGTCGTCCCTCTAGCATGCTACGCTACGACCCGAAATGGCCTAAAACTAGCATCATCATTTTTTCTTTGGTAATGCACCATTGCTTTTGGCAATGATCTGAAATGGCCTAAAACTATCATGGTTGCTTTTTTCTTCATTAACATATAATCCTTTGCGCATGTTACGCAACAGCCTGAAATGGCCTAAAACTAGCAAACGAAAGCATGAAATTTTTACATGATATGCAAGTTAACGTAAAATCAGTTTCTCCTCTGAAGATTTTCATTTTATTCAAAAATTTCACCTATTGGCAATGTTCATGAAACTTTTACAAAATTCCAACATTTCAAAAATCTCAAAAGAAAATCCCATGCTATCATGGGTTGTCTCTACATCACCTTTATCGTTCACCTCCACTTTAGCTACCTATGCACCATCTTCCCCTATGTTGCCTCCCACTGATTCTTCATGCCCTCCCTCTACAGGCCTTGCACCCTTATTTGGAGTCTGCATCATAAGAATGAAGTAATCAATTAAGGCATAAACAAAAACTACAACATAGCATAAGCATTTACATCTACATAGCAAAGAAACTAACTTGAGAAAGGCTTGCGTCAATCTCAAGAGGTATCTAGTCCAGACCAAGTCTGAGGTGATGCCAGATCTCCTCTGTCATGATGTCCATCCAACGCCTATTGCTAGGTTCGGCATTCGTAGTAGTGACTCTCTCCCTGTCTGTGGTCGTCCATACTAGAGGTCTTGGGTAAATGGGGGCAATTTTGGTCTCTCCTATAGGAAGGTCTACTTTCAAGTCGAGAGATTCTGTGACCTTCACCTGCTCTTTGAACTTAGCGTAGGTGTCAGAAGCATCAATGGCATTCATGAATGCTTCATATGTGAATGCCCCCATAGCAGCGTCTCTGTATAGTTTTTGATGGGTGTCATTCTCTAGCTTGTACACATGTTTGTGATTTCTCTGGGTCTGTCCCCGTTTGAAAACCTTCACACTGATATCTTTCATGTCTTGACACTTCTAGGCTAGTAGGTCCATCTGCATTTGTTGTTCAACTATCTTGCTAGTGGACTCAACATTCTAACAAATGGCAGTCCAAAACTTGGCGTAGTCATCTACAGCCTTTGGCCAATCCTCAACATCAGGGTTATAGTTTATGAGGAACTGGTTTCTCGACTTGAGATCCTCCACTGTAGCAACCAGGTCGACCTCTCTCTACTTAGTCCTTTGAACCAACTTCCATAGGTCTTCATTGACACATTTATACTCCCATAGAGAATGCGCCGAGTGCAAGACAAACTTGTAATCCTCGTCAAAAATGTGACGAGACACCTCGATCACGTTGGGCAAAAGCATGGGCACAGCGTCGATTTTCATAGGTCATGCTAGGTCCCATTTGAGCCAAGAGGCTACCTCAACATGAAGAGCATAGCAATCACATTAGCATAGAAAAATAATAATTCAAAAGTGTTTAGCATAGCAACATAAGAGCATTTAACACTAGTACTTACCCATGTCAGGGTCTACCTACCGAAGGCATTTGATCATGTAGTCGACAAGTTCCTGCATAAATGCAAACTTGTCAAGGGTCTCAACTCGTGACTCTACACAAATAGGAGAAGGTCCAGTGACATCAGTAGTAGCACCTATTACATGACTAAGCTTATCAGCAATGGCCAAAATGAACTACAACAAGACATACATATCGTCGAACTCACTAGTGTCTGGCTACTATCTTTCTTCTTGATGATGCAAGACAATGGTTGTAGCCCTAGTGGAGGGCCTTGCCAAGTCCATACAAGCCCCTTCCTCATGTTCTAGTGCCTTTCCTTTTAGGAGCCCAAGATCCTTTTTATTTGAGGGGGATGCCTCTTCGTTGATAGGAGGCTCCCTAATGACTAGAGCCCCTACCCTAGAAACGTGCGTTCCCTTATTTTTGATTGGGGTCCTTTCCTTTGAGACTGGGGCCTCCATGTCTTTATTCGTCACCCTCAGGGTAGACACTTCCACATTGCTTTATTCTTCTTCTTCTTCTTCCTCTACTAGCAAAGATGCATGTTTGCATCGGTTCAAAACGAATTAGCTCAAAGCAGATGCTACGCTAAACCATCTAGCGTAGCGTAACATAACAAGCAATAGAAAAGTAAGTGTTACACAAAAGCGTTTACCAATGGGGGTTGTTTCCTCTATAGCTTAAGGCACAGTCTTCGTCCCTTCTCTCCCTCGCCATAGAGAGTTTCCCTGGGTGTGGGAGGTCTCTTCCTTCGCAACTCCTTAGGTATGATCTCAGCCATGAGACGCTCCTCCCATGTCACGCTACCAACTATAGCGGGGGGCATCTCTCCCACAGTATCTTGATTGTGAATGCTGTGAGCTACCAGACCTTTGGTCATTACAGACAACAACTCCCTGACTACTTCTGGGAGATCTTGAGCTTGCATGGTCTGGAGGATTTGGCAAATCCATGGCTTGGGAATCTAGTTGTGATCCCACATGGCCCAGGCTCCATCCTCTTGGACCACCAGAAACTCTATGAAGTGTTTCAGACAACCGATGTAGAACGCATAGTGTATATTGGAGTGGGACTCCATTTTTTCATGGAGTCCCAAAATCTTAGCCTGCAAGCCCTCGCATAGAAAGTTGTCCCAGTTGTAACAGGCCCCCTCTTCCATAACCTCCCACATTATCCAGGCCTACTCGAGCCCCAGGATCTTTCCCTAGGTGAGCATTTGAGGGAATGTGTGGGCATGGAAGATTGGGTAAATCTTCATGGTAGGGCCGTCCTTAAGCTTACCCTTGGGGAACCCTTTTCACTCCTTGATGAGACTCAACCACTCCTCGATATCCTTCTTCTAAAGGATCAGTTCCTACTTACACCTTGACCCTATGTGGACGCCTTTGGCAGGAACACCGAACAAGTCTATGAACAACTAGTCATTGATTTCAATGACCACCCACATGCCCTGTACGCATGTGCAGAAGCGGTCCGCTCTCTCAGAAAAAGAGTTGACCAAGCAAAGCATCTTGACGATAGGAATGCTCAGGTTTGGGGCCACAAACAGGTCCATAAGCCCTATCCTTTGAAGGTTCTTGAGCAAGGAGTCTAAGGCCTCCTATTCTAACTAGCACTAACACACTCCCACCTCACTGTATTTGAAATAAATGCTTGCCCCTTATGTCTCGCTAGTCACCATCGTTACCTCCTATGGTTTCTTTGCCCCTGCAATAGTTTCATAAAACATGCTTAGCATGAAAAACATAGAAAATACATGGGTTGAAAAAACACTCAAGAATGTAACACCTACTATTTGACCCACCAAGTCTATATGGCAACAGATAGTGAGAGATCAATTATCATGACGTCTTCAACTATGACTAGTTTGAAGGGTTCTTCCCATTTCTCATCCAGCCAACCCTTTTCCCTACATTGATTGTAGATAGTGGGAAACTTGCACAGGTAGGTATGGTATTCCCCTCGCACTGACTGATCACACTTGCCCGCAAGTTCTTAGCAAAAGAGAACTCTTGTAGGGCTATTTGCACGGTAACTAGAAAACCCTATCGATTGTGGACCCCATCATCATCGATAAAGGACCTAGTGACAAACACATACCCTTAGAATTTGGCTACTATGGCTAGTGTTGTATAACACAGTGGATCAAGGCTACAAAACTCACCCGCCAGCACAATATATAGTCCCCTATGGGTTCTGAAAGCACATCGCCATGTAGCGTTCAAGGAACAATGTGTTGTAACGGTGGTAGCAACGATATTCAGGCATGTCCCAGATCCAAGCTAAATGTCTTAGCCCTGATGAGGGTTGGTTGGATCCCTCCACCTACCAACTCCCGATTTCCCCATCAATAAATTATCTCAAGATTCCTCAACTTGCCCTAGGCACCATGGTCTCTACTATGCCAGATGCCTCCACCTCCTCCAGGGAGGACTAGACGATCACACTAAAATGGTTGAGAAGGAATCGCAAGAAGTCATGTGTTCCATCTCTGAGCCAGACCCCTTGCATCCCCATGCATATCTAGGGAGGAGGGGCATTCACCACAAGTCTACTCACATGGCACAGGATCCCTCTAATGTCCAAAACAATTAGCCTGGACCTCAGCCTCGCCCTGCATGCCACAATTAGTGAAACTTAGCACCATACTTAAAGGTAATACACATGCAATGTAGAAAAGTCTAGGAATCATGTATATAGCGTAGAATAACCCTCTGCCCATACATAGCGTAGCAAGGGCGTGAAAGCCCGCATAGCAAGAACATGTGAATAAGCCTTGCATAACAACAAAGCAATTGACAACATGCTCTACTGAAACACATGTTGCATCATTGCATTATATGTGGCGTAACCCTCTTAAGGGTTTTATGTTATGGCATGCTAAGGTCGAGCAACTTAAACTGCCCTAGCCCTGGTGGTTATGACAACCACAGTGGTGGCGGTTTCATCGGCCTTGCATGCAACCACGATATAACATTCAACATCTTCCATGACCGAAACGGCTATGGCAGCGATACAAAGGATAAACTGATGTGATCGCATAAAATGTAGATAGCCAAGAATGAACACAAAACAAGAGTAGAAGACAAACAAAAGTGCAAAAAAAAGAAGAAAAGGGTATACAGTAAACTACTAGGTCAATGGCATGCTCTACTGCACCACAATGCGCACTTAAGATGCACACCCTAGGACCCCTTTTACCTCCTCAACCCTTGCGAGCACTATATGAGTCTTAGGAGCCATGGTCTCAATTGTAGATGTACGCTCCTAGCTAAAAATTGCTCCGCTAGCTACTATTATAATCGCTCTATGTTCTGAAACTGCCTTGCGCTTCGATGTGGGATCTATACTCTTACTATAAAAATGAAAAAATTTCTAGGGTTTAACCCCCATTTATAGCTGTAATGACAAGGTGGGAAAGCTTTCCTCTCTCTCCCTTTGATTAATGTAGAGTGCGCTGTATAGCGTAGCATTCTTGCCACGACACCATAACACTATTGACATTAAAGCCTTGACACGCTTCAAGCCAACTACTTCCTTTCTTGAAAATAGAAAAGGGTACGTATACATAATAATATATATATATTTTTTGATTAAGGGACCAAAAATCCTAACGATTGCAGTGTGACAAGTTTGAAAAGACTCTAAACTAGCGATCCTAGCATAGTTACACTTCTAGCGTAGTTACATTCCAAACAGTCTAGAAAGACCCTAAACTAGCAATCCCGACCTATTACAGTTACAGTCATGTTACAGTTATAGTCCTGCAATGACATGGGTAGTCTTGCACCTTCCTGAAGTTTCGCATTGGTAGTATCGCCATTTCTAGCGGTTTCGTGTCAGCAGCCTGCATGTTCTATCCTAATGGTTTTATCTTTTTTCGCACTTGCCTATTCTCATTCTTCATATTACCATATTGCATGTTAAAACTTTGCATGATATAACCTGGTAGTCCGAAATAACACTAAACTAGTAGCTTGGCATTAGCATGTTAACGGTTTTGTAGTTTTTCACTTTTACATCAACAATTTCTCATTCTCAACAGTCTTGCACTCTCATGTCTTTACAGTTTGCCATGACCTTAAACTGGCAAGCTTTAATCTTTACATAGTCTCGTCACTACCTTGCAAAATTTTCTTCGTACGCAACCTCTACCAATGGGCACTTCTTAACTAGGCATTCATGTTATGATGGTAGGTCAAGCAGGAGATGGGAATCTGCCATGACCTTTCCACACCTTTAACGCTGGCAGAGCCATGGGGTAAACTTGCAAGATAGTTGAACCCCAACATGATCGACTAGGGGTCAACCACGACTAGCACTATAGAATCCTTAGAAACATCCCGAGACTGGTCTGAGCATCTAGTCAAAGCCTTAGACTTAGAGGCCAGGGATGTAACCGAGGACCCTCTCATCGAGAAACCTGTAACCACGTCAAAGGGGGAGGTGAAAATATTAAAACTCAACTCCCTCATAAACACACAAACACACAAAAATGTAGCTAAAATTTTGGAAGACAACATTGATGTCTTCGCATGTTCGTACAACGACATGTCAGGTCGAGATCCGCGGTTGATTCAGCACAACATCATCCTAGACCCACACGTAAAGGTAGTCAAGAAGAAGGCTTGCAAAGTTAAGCTAGAAATCACACTATCCATGAGGAATGAAATGACTAAGCTATACCAAGTGGGTTTCATCTGAGCGGTTGACTATTCAGAGCGGGTGTCAAATGTCGTTGTGGTTTCAAAGAAAATGAGAGGAATACAGATCTGTATAGACTTCCGGGACTTAAACAAGGCAAAGATCAAGGACAACTTTCCACTTCCAAGCATTGATAAGCTCATCAACACCATAGTTGGCCATGCTCTGCTATCCTTCATGGATGGCTTCTCCGGATACAACCAAATCCGCATTAACCCAGAGCACCAGCTGTCAACAAACTTCATGACCCTGTGGGGGACCTTCTGATATAGCATGATGTCTTTTGGGCTCAAGAATGCTAGATAAACCTACCAACAAGCCATGACTTACATTTTCAGTGACCACATCCTAGAAACATTAAGCAACTACGTGTATGATATAGCAGTCAAGTCCAAAGAAGCAGTTGATCATCCACGCAATCTAGGAGTAATCCTCAAATGTTGCCAAGTGCACGACCTACGCCTCAATCCTAAGAAGTGCATCTTTGGGGTGAAAATTGGGCGCATGTTAGGATTTGTAGTATCGGAGGCTGGAATACGAGTGGATCTTGACAAGGTCAAAGCCATTGGCAACCTAGTGCCTCCCAAAAACCTTAAGGAGTTATGTGGTTTACAAGGTAGAGTACAGTTTATCTGAAGATTTATAACAAGGTTGACTGACAAGTTACACCCCATGCAACATCTTCTAAAGAGAGGGGTTAACTTTGGATGGACAACCCAGTGTCAACAAGCCTTCGATGACCTGAAGAAGGAACTCTCACACCTCCCAATTGTGCACCCGCCACTATCTCGCCAACTCCAACATGTCTATCTCCATACTTTTGTGTCAAAAATGGGATGATGGTTCCGAGATACCAGTGTACTATCTAAGTCATGGGCTAATAGCACATGAGGCAAGGTACAATGAAGTGGAAAGGAACTGCCTGGCCTTATTGTTCACACTAAAAAAGTGGTGGCATTACCTATTCCGGAGTATAACCAACATCATTTGCAAGAACAATGTACTCTAGGCTATCACTAACAACCTATATGAAAGTAGCAAGATAGCCCGATGGAAAGCAATAACTATGAAGTTTGATTTACACTAGGTGAGTCAATCGTCGACAAAGGGTCAAGCCATAGCGACCCAGCTCACAGCTTCGCCAATTGACGACCAGGTAACCTTAGACCTTGAATTCCCAGATGAGTACGTTAGCAATGTCCACATTCTCCCATCACATTTCGAAGCCATCTTACATTTCAACGGTGCTTCAACCACGCAAGGAGGTAGCGCCACTACCATAATCATGTTCCCCTCTAGGGAAATGCACCCATCCACTTATTGATTTGTGTTCCCTGGCACCAAAAACGTGGCAGAATATGAGGGGCTACTCAGAGGCCTCTTAACTACCCAAGCACTATGCATACAATACCTAGCCATTTGGGGAGATTCATAACTAGTTGTGAATCAGATCACCAAGGTCTATGCCTACAAGGCTACGCACCTACAACCCTACTGCGATCTAGCAAGAATCCTGATTGAGTGATTTACAACCATAGATGTGCAACACGTTCCATGTAACAAAAACACAGTGGTAGATGCCTTAGCTACCCTTGCATTAAACATCCCATCACATTCCTTGGAAAACCTACCAACCTCAATTATAGAATGCATAGAGCCTATCACTCAGGTGGAGCACGTGGCATCTGTCAATGCTACGGATACCTAGGAGTGGTATGCCAACATTAAAACTTATCTACAACATGATGAGCCCCTAGGAGGATTGACATCTGCCTAGAGATGCCCAACAGTACATGCTCATGGGAAATGAAGTCTTGCACCAAGACTCCTACAATGGGATATTGCTAATATGCTTGGATGATGAGCAAGCACATAGGGTAGTTAATGAGGTACATGAGGGACTGTGTGGTTGACACATAGCACCCAGGGCTATGGCTACCAAAATCAAACGGCTAGGGTACTACTGGCCCCACATGGAGCATGACTGCTTATCGAAAGTCAAGATGTGTGACACATGCCAAAGATATGCAAATCTCATACATATAGCACCTACAGAGCTACACCCAACACAAATCATGTGGCCCTTCCAACGATGGGGATTAGACTTCATAGGGCTTATCACGCCTAAGTCCTCCACAGGGTATAGCTTCATTATCACTGCCACTGAGTATTTTACTAAGTGGGTGGAAGCTATTCCCTTAAGGAAAACAACGTTGCATCAAATCTGCCATTTCATCTTGGACAACATAGTAACAAGGTTTTGGCTTCCAATGACCATTGTCACCGAAAATGGGCCATAGTTCAGTAGTACGGAAACTTGAACCTTCTGTAACAACCTAGGTATTAAATAATCATTTTCTTCCCCTTACTATTTGTAGGCAAACAAGTAGGTGGAGGATACAAATAAGTCCATCATCAACTTGCTGAAGTGGATGCTTAACAACAGCAAGAGGTGGTGGCACAAGCAAATCCTCTACCTCCTATGGGCCTACTAAACGACATGCAAAACTGCAACAAGTAAGACCCCTTACAGTCTCATTTATGGATCTGAAGTTGTATTGCCTCTTGCATTGCAGGTACCATCACTCTGGATAATCCTTGCGGATGTTGTAAGCGAAGCCCAAAATAACGACTCATGAACCATTGACCTCAACTTGGTGGGGGAGGAGCATGCACAAACACTAAAACACATGAAGCACTACTAAAGAAAGTAGTAGCAAAAGCACAGTGGAGCAAATTCTGTGAACATGTGAGCAAATTCTCAGCCAACTAAGAAAGCCCTTATGTGGTCACTAAAGCCTTTGGAAATGGAGCCTTCAAGCTAGTGGACATGGACAACAATGAGTTCACCATCCCGGTGAATCACTTGTACCTCAAGTCGTACTACGTCTGAAGAGCAACGACACTAAGCATCGTCTGCTATGATGTTAAACTAGAATCAGCACCGACCATTGTCTGCAATGACATTAAATTACCAGCATTGAGCACCGTCCTCTATGACATTAAATTGGCATTAGCATCGAGCATCGTCTACTATGATGATAAACTGGCATGTATGATCTGTTAGAACCTTAAACTAGCATGGCAGTCTTCTGAGACCTTAAACCAGCACACGGTCTACCAAGACCTTAAACTGGGTTCACGTCACATCCCCAACAGGCATCAGCACCAGATACACATCAAGTGAGTGGGTGTGATGCCAACATGTGGGTGGGTCTTCATAGCTCCAGAATGTGATTCACGATGCAATGGGAACGTAGTCTAGAGCGTGCACGATGTCACCACCCTTGGCATCATCCTGACCCTTCGAAGATGCCACATGGAATTATACTAGCCTTCTGAACCTACCATTTCCACGACTCATCAACCTGACGATGGTTTCGGGGCTAGTTCCCACATCTAGAGTGCCGAAAGTATTGTGGCCTAGCTGCAATATTGTTACTCTAGCTCCTTGCCAATGCATGGGCTTGCACAACGTTAGCTCTGTGGTAGCCGATCCCATAGCTGAACTAGGAATGCAAACCCCTGGCAGGGATTCTAGAGCATCTACACCCACAGCAACTCCTAACGCCTTCAAGACCAGCTCCTCCACACTGTTGCTACCAAGGCCACTGCTGGCCTTCCTACTCTGGACATCATGCACCAACGTGCATGTCCAAGAGCTTCACCAACATCTATAGCCAGCAAGACCTTTACCCCTACGGGCGCATCTCAGCATAGCAACAAATGCTACCGCATTGTGAAGCGAGTTCCTTGACTAGCCTAGCCACTATAGAGTGCAAAATTCCATGGTGTGCGTAACACTGCTCGCAGCATGGAACACATTTGTACGAAGGTCAAAACCCTTCATAGATACAACACAACTCATCCTGTGAAGATTACACCTGTCCTACAAGAGGTTGAAGAATAGCACCAGCCAAAGATGAAAACATAAATGAGTCCATCAGAGCACTCCAATTAGGGATTTTTCTAAACATCATCTTTTCTCTCTGCCTTAACCTCTGCAAAATTAATGCAACACTCTCAAGTGCAGCCAAGCGATGCTTCAACTCTCACCAAGCGGCAACCTTAGCATTTCACTTACTACGGTGTTTCGTATTCTTTCCCAACGCCTATCGAGCGTATTCTCTAGACGTCAACAAAGAGGGGCCAATGAAACACCTCAAAAAAATACAAGGTCATCCTGGCTTCACCAAGCCTTGCAATCTATGCAGCACTATGGTAGTTCATCAAGAGGAGAATACTCTGAATTCAGGCTGGCCAGTTCGGCAAATTTTCTACTTTAGGTGTAAACAGGATCTATGGGCTATCCTGCCTATCCACCTAGGTATCCTGCCTGGTCAACAACCTGCACAGAAATAGCACAAAGTTGGCAACAACACTCTAGGCACATGAAAAACAATTCAGCAATTTTTCTAACTCACAAAGTCTGCTACACTATGCTATGCTATGTAGCGTAGCAAGATTTAGAAGATGATTTCATAACAAAGTGCTACGCTATGCTATGCCGCATGATGTAGCATGGCAAAAGCTTCACAGCTAGCCTTCTCGCCCAATGGTGTCCCTTTTTAGTAGGTAGTGGCAAACCATGTCTGCTACTATGCTACGCTGAGCTACAAGGCACAGTAAGGCATAGCAATCCTGTGGAAGAGACGGAAGGCAGCTCAAAAGGTAGGAATAACAAAGTTTGTAATTCTTGTATCATGGGAAGCAAAGTGTGCAAATTGACAAATTTTCTACGAATAAGATCAGTTGCTACGCTACGTAGTGTAGCATAACATAGTAAGCACGCGATGCACATATTGGTGTTATGCTACACCAAGCATGCTACACTACAAAACACAGCAAGGCATGTAGGTGGTCGTGCAACATTAATAAACTTCACCTAATTGGACTATTGGCACATGTCTCGAGATGCTGAAGGTGCAATTATGATGTGGCAGGCTCACAGTTGCGACATCACAGACTCACAGTCACAACAGTCATGAGCATCTAACGACCATATTGGCACATGTAGCATGAGCAAGTCAACAAAATTCCAAGGCACGTAGCTTCCAAATAGCCCTTTTCATGTAACCTTGGTCCTATAAATACCCCAACAAGCAACACAAAAAGGCTCTCTCTCTCTCTCTTACTTTATGGGCTCTTTGACTCCCTAACTCCTTGGCTCTCTCTTTCAGCCCACTTTTCTATTTGACATTCTCTCTGGTTGCAACATCGAGCATTGTAAGCTTTCTATTTGACATGGAAAATAGTTAGCATCCCAAGCTGACATTCCATTTTGTCCTCTTTTCTACCACCTTGTAGAATCACCTTGCTGTTAGCATCAAATTCCATATCCAAGTGCACAAGCTGCCCACTCTACGTACCCTGGTTACTCTCGGGATCACTGCACTTCCTCATGCTATTCAACCGATTGTATCCACCTTGGGAAAGTAAATTTGTAGCTTCGGAGTGGTGCATGATCCTAATTGTATTTTACTTTGTTTCCTATTACTGTCGCATGTTGCATTATTTCCTACATTATTTCCTATTTTATTTACTTTCAAGTGTCATTCTGCTTATTTACTTTCAAGCATCACATCGCATTTCCATTCCTGTTTCAAAATATATGGTGCAAAAGGCTATATAGACATCGATTAAGTCCCTGTATGATTGACCAGATTGTTCAGGATGCTCCGTATCCACACACACTCCCAGCACGGCCCTCCCACGGATACAGGGTCAAGACTATTACACTTGCCGACCCCTCGATGTTTTCCAGCAGCCAACATTTTCGGTCACTACATTCATCACCTCCTACTTGGAAGGGCAACTTAGTCTATGCGTTTTCATTTTGGGGATCAACTTGCTGAGTAGACCCCTCTGCCAGGTAATTAGTGTAAGATGCAATAGGCACTTTGTTCTCAGAAGTTATGACCTCTGAGCCTTCTTACACGCCTACGTTGTGGATCGCTTGTGTTACTACTTCATCACTGTGGATCACCACTTCTCTGCTTGCATAACATAGGAGGATTTCCTAGTGTATGGGTGAGGAAATAGCCCTAAGTTATCCTCGTTGACCGAAGTCACTATCAACATGAAGATCATAGCCTTGCAGTGTGGGATAGATGTCATGATTAGGTCGTACAGGCTCAATGTAGTTTCTTTTTGTTTTAGAGCTTCTTTGACTTGTGTGAGGGTGTCTAAGAGGTCTTGGACATCCCCTTGTTTGAAGCTTTCCTCCTCTTCTATTCATCACAAAAGAGAAATTTCTTGAGGAGGGGTGACTTCAGATTTGGATTCAGATCCTTGTTGGTAGAGTGATGCAGGCTGTGTGGTCGTGTCGAACTTTATCTTTGGTGGTGAAGGCATATATGCAGGAAGCGAAGACGTAGGCTTGGGGGTACCTTTGATGGTACTTCCCTTTAACGTCTTGTCCACGAAGTGGAATTCTCATCTTTTGGGATGAGAAGGCTATTCAGTTGTTTTACATGAGATAGGGGCCATCGAGGGCGTTGGCCCCCTCATGACAAATAGAGCTAGATGTGTTAATGGGAGGGACCGTGTGGCCCAGCCAATAGGTGACGCAAAGGTGAATGCCTATGGAGGGACTTTCAGGATGAACGACTACTGCATGATTCGACCAACTGCTGGTGGTTTTGGTGCACTATGATGAGGCACATGGACCATGAATGGTTGCTAGGGTGGCCTAGGATCATTGTCAATTTCAATGGCATTTATTACATAATTAGCATTGTTGGTGTTGATGGGATCTGTGTAGACATGCATAGATTGGTTTTCAGGGTGTACTAGGTTGCTTTCGTCCAACACCAGTTTCCCCTAGTCAATTAATCTCTAGATGTCGTCCTACAACACCAGACAGTAATCTTTGTTGTAACCACACTATTCATGGTAGTCACAAAACCTGTCTAGCTAGAAACCCCTAGGAACTGGAGCCTCATTGGGCATGTGGTCCTGTTTGGGCAGGAGATCGCAGTAGTGTTGATGTCTTGTAATCGTTTCTTCTGACATCTTCTTGTGCTGGATGTATCCCACTGCCAATAGCTACTTCAGAAGCTCCAAAGGCTTAAGAGAAAGTACGATGTACTTTGAGTGGTATTTGCACTCAAAGATGGATTTGGGTTGTACAGATGCCTCAAGTGTAGGTATAGCAGGTTGCGGCATGTGGTCCTATTTGGGCATGGGGTTAGTTACGAGTACAGTTGGTTTCTTGTTGTTCTTTCTACCATTTTTGCTAGGTTTTGGCTTGGCCTTGGTCATCACAATGACCACTATGGTTGTTGGGGCTTTACCATTTTCCTTCTTTGTGAAGGTGTTTTTGTAAGTAATGTAAGCTAGGTCTTTTCTTGCCTCAGCCATGTCTTGTATGCTCTTAGCTTGAGTAAAAGCCTGACTAAGAGAGCAAGGAGTGAGGTAGTACAATTTGAACTTGATGAAGTTGTCCACTGTGCCCTTAAAGACTGCCAGCAAGTGGGCCTCTACGATGGGCTTATAGATTTCGTTAATGGTTGCACTCCAACGCTGAATGAATTTTTGGATTGGCTCTAGGGAGTCTTGCTTTACGTTCATCAACTGGTCTAGTGTGGTTTCTAACTTCAAGTTGTACTTGAAGCACATCATGAACTGGGTCAGCAGCTCTTCTAGAGTTGAAATGGATGAGTGTGATAGCACATGGTACCAATCCAGCGCCTTCCTAGCTAAGGAGATGGCGAAGACACTAATAATCATGTGCAACCATCATTGCAATAGCAAGGATTTAGACCTAAAGGTAACAAGATGTGCATTGGGATCTCCCTCCCCATCGTACTTTGTGAAGTATGGGAGAGACATCCCTAAGGGTAGTGTCAAAGCAGGGATTGCAAGGCTGATGGGGTCATCCTGGTAGAAGTCCATGACTTGTACCACGTCAGACCCAACAGCTTTGAGGTGTTTTATTTCCTCAGTGAGGGTCTAGATAAGCTGGAATGCTTGGTCCAAACCTTGCAATATTGTGGATTGTTGGGGAGCTGTGGAGGTAGCTCCCACCTGTGGTATGGTGGGGGTGGCAGTGTGACCCATTAGTGGTACGGTTGGGACAACCCCTGCAAGCAGTGCTTCTTGTGTTGTCCACCGTCCTACAGGTGGTGTTGTTAGGGCAGCAACCGCAGGTTGGGCTACCGGATGGATCACTTGTGTCACTGGCAGTATAGACCATAGCCCCATGTTGGGTTTCTACGAGGCTTGGTAGGCTTGATAGTAGATGTAGTAAGACATTTGCAATGGTTTTAGGTAGGAAAAGAAGAAAATGAGGTCCACCATGTGGATAGGCTGCGGCCCATCATAGTGGGTGAAACAGATGTGAATGTAGGAATAGAAACAGAAGTCACATATGATTGTGAATTAGGCATGGTATGAACATGTGGCAGGGTATCCGTGATTGGTGTATGATATGCTATAGGAATGGACTACTGAATAGCCTACAAAGGAATAGTAGCTGCAAACAAAATAGGTGAAATAGGTAAGAGAGGGAGTTGAAATTCCATAGGGTTAACATGGCTACCCATAGTAGTTATAGTTGTGGGTTTCGAAAGCATAGGTATAATCACAAAGGGAGCGGTGATAGAAAACAGCTTGGCCTAGAAAGACAGGGTAGGAGTGACAGGAATGGGGTTGGCTGAACCTCCCTCGTCTAATTGGGAATCAAGTTCCTCCTATCCATCCTAGAAGGCATCATCTTGGTTGGACGATCTATCCTATTGCTCCCTAAGCCTAGCCAATTGGATTAGTTGGTCTAGAAGCCTTTGGTCTATCTGCGTCAAAGATAAGGAAATGTTGGGAGTGGGAACAAACTCCTTCCTATTGCAGTAAGCGAACTCGAAGCTATGTTTATCTTCAAGTTCATGTACATCCAAGGGCAGATTTTCCTGCAACTTTGCACAGAGGAAGCTATAACACTTGTGTTACTAGGCCAATCCCTCAAGTCCTTCGTTTTGGATTCTAAGATATTGACATGTTTCCAATGTCAGGTTTAGTGGTTGTTTGGCACCAGTAGTGCCTTGAACCATGATGGGAACTTCAACATTGAAGGTGTTAGTGGTAGTGTTTGAAAAATCCATTGTTAAGTAAGTAGTTATACAAAAGAGCACAAAAAGAACAAGGAAACTAGAAAATAGCAAAAAATAAGGCTTTACGTCTTGCTGGATTCCCAAGGAACCGTCAAGGAAATCGATCTGCACCACACAAAGCATAAACAACCACAAAAGGATGTCACTTTTACGCTAGTGCGCGATAGGGTGTAGAGCATATGCAAGACTACTGTAAGAAAGGTTTAGTTAACTGGAAAAGGCTTTGCATCTCATAGTGTCCCCAAGGAACCATCAAAGCAATCGATCTTCACCACACGCAATGGGGTATAGAATGCATGCAAGACTATCATAAGGTGGAAAGCTAACTAGTGATCAAAGGCTTTGCATCTCGTAGGGTCCCAAAGAAACCCTTGAAGCAACCAATTTGTACCATGTGCAATGAGGTATAGAATGCATGCAAGACTACCATAAGATAAGCTAGTTTACTAGCGATTAGAGGCCTTGTGTTCTATAGGGCTCCTGAGGAACCGTCGAGGTGACCAATCTACACCGCACAAAGCGTAAGAAACTACAAAACGATGTCACATTTATGCTTATGTGTATCAGGGTATAGAAGGCACACAGAACTACCATGACATGTGGAAAAGACACCAAAGGCCCTCCTTCTAGCACTAGAAAACTGTAGTGACCGAGAATGTCAGTGGCTAAAAAACACCGAGGGCTCAGCAGGTGTAACAGTTTTGACCCCTTATCCGCGAGAGGGCCATGCTAGGTGTGAGCTGATATAGGGTGCCCTAAATAGCCTGGTCGATTAGACAGGGACATAGTCAGCATCTATATAGCCTTTTGCAACATATAGCTTGAAAATGGAAATTAAAGTGCGAAGTAATGCTTAAATGTAAATAAGGCAGAAAATAATGTAAAACATAGCAATAAGTAGAAAACAAAGTAGAATGCACTTAGAAAAATGCACCGCTCCGAAGCTACAAGATTGCTCTATCAAGATGCATATAGTCGGTTGCACAACATTGAGGAGTGCAGAGATCCCAAGAGTAACCAGGGCCTACAGAGAAAAATGGTTGTGTACTTGTGCATGGACTCAGGAGCTGACAATGTGAAAATTTCACCAAGGTGGTAGAAAGGGGACAAAACAAAATGCCAGCTGAAAATGGTAACTGTTTGTAGTGTCAAACAAAAAGCTTATAATGCTCAATGCTTGTTTTTGAACATTAGGGGCCAACCTCTCAAGCATTGCTCGTTGGGGTATTTATAGGGCTAAAGGGCACACAAAAGGGGCAGTTTGGATGCCATGTGCCTTGGGTCCACGTTGACTTGCTTATGCTGCATGTGCCATGCATGACTGTTGGACCTGCATGACTATTGTAATGCGAGCATGCCACACTGTAATTGCACCATCAACTTCTAGAGACGTGTGCCAATGGTCCAATTAGGTGAAGTGCATTGATGTCGCACAGCCACCCACATGCTTTGATGTGCTTTATAGCATAGCATGCTTGCCGTAGCATAGCATGCTTGCCGTAGCATAGCATGTTGTCATGTGTTTCACTACATGTCTACAACACATATTTTCTAGCCTCATCGTATATATGATGAGGTACTTCAATCACTTCCGGTGATAATGCAGGTACAATGTCAACCTTAACTGCTTACTTAGGATCCCACTTGAGGCAAAAGGTTGTCAACCACACACAAAAAGGCATTAGTCACAGTAGCATAGAAAAGTTTAGTAATTTAAAAAGATTAGCCTAGCTACTTCACTCACCCACTTCTAGATCGATTTTCTTTAGATGGTTGATCATGTCATTGACCACCCCCTCCATGAAGGTAAACTTATCAGGGGTCTTGACCCATGGTCGCAAGTGAGAAAAGAAAGAGCTGCAATGTCAACAATGGTGTCTGCTACATAACAAAACATGTTAGTTATGACTAGGAGGACTACAATAAAGCTGATGAGCAATGTAAATGACAATGTAAAGCTCCTACCCAGTAGACCCTCAAGGGTGATAGAGGTAGGATCACCCATCGACATACTATCAAATATGTAGTGAAAATCACTAGCATCAAGTTGTAGCTCCCCTCCTTCTAGCTGACTCAACAACATGGTGGCATCCTCTACATTCATCTACTCTTCCAACACTAAACTAAATTCAGTGAAGGGATCATTAGTAGAGGCCTCTTTCTCGTTAATAAGGGCCTATTCTTTCTTCAACAGGGCCCTTCTTTCTATGGCACCAACCTCTTCCTCATCGACAAGAGCATCCTTCTCATCAGCAAGAGTATCCTTCTCATCAGCAAGAACATCCTCCTCATCAGCAGGAGCATTCTCCTCATCGGTGAAAGCCCTTTCCTTTGCAGCAAGAGCTCCTTCTTCCTTGATTGAGGCCCTTTACTCTATGACTAGGGCCCCTGCATCTTTATTAGTCACCCTTATTTTGGGGGCTGTCAACTATTCTTCACCTTCTTCTTCTTCTTCTTCTTCTTTTGCTAATAAAGTGTGGTCACATTAGGTGAAAGAATAATAACTTGAAACAAATGTTACACTATGCTACATTACCTAGAATAGCATAGCATAGCGAGCATTAACCAAACAAACAAGACATCAAATAAAAAGAAGAAGCATTTACCAATAGGAGGCTACATTTTGTAGAGCTTGAACTGTAGTTTCTGCCCCCCCTTCTTCATCCATACAGGGAGGCTCCTAAGCCAAGAAAGACCTTTTGCACTGTAACTTAGTTTCCACCATCTCCATAATGAGGAATTTCCCCTTTGACATGCTAATCATAGTAGTAGGGGACACCTCTCCTACATTGTCTTGCACACGGAAGTTGTATGCCACTCGATCCCTAGTTGTCATTGAAACCTATTTCCCAATAGCTTCTAGGGGATCCTGGGATCTGGTGGTATGGAAGACTTGGAAAATCTATGATCTAGAAATCTAATTACAATTTTATAGCACCCAGAATTCCATGAAGCACCACAAGTAGGCTACAAAGAAGTCATGTTGCATGTTGAAACGGGATTCAGGCTTCTTACAAAGCTTGACCATTTCAGCCTGTAGACCTTTGCAAAGATGCTTGGCCTAATTGTAATGGGTCCACTCTTCCATGAATTCTTTCATGATGAAAGCTTGCTTGATCCTAATGATATTTCCTTGGGAGAGTAGCTTGGGGAAAGCACGGGCACACAAGATGGGCTAAACCATTTTGGCCACTTTTAGCTTGGCCTTTTTAATATTGATCCCCTTTTAGTCCTTCGCTACCCCTAAACACTCCTCAATGTCCCCCTGATGGTTTGCCTCCTCATTGATCTTTTCTCCCATGGGGAGATCATCAAAATGGACACAAAAGAGATCAGCAAATAGTTGGTTGTTAATCTCAAGCACCACTAGCACACCATGGACACGTGTGCAGAAGTGATATGCTCATTTGGAAAAGGAGTCAACTAGGGCAAATATTTTAACAACAAGGATGCTTGGGTTGATGGCCAGGAACAACTCCATAAGCCCAACATCTTAAAGGTTGTTGACGAGCAAGTCTAGGACCCCGTTGTAGAGCCAGTGTTGGGTCTCTTCCACCTCCCCATACTTGAAATAAATTTTAGCCACATTATGCCTAGAGGTGATCATGGTGACCTCCTGGGATTTCTTCGTCGCTGTAGTAGTTTGCAAGATAAAAAAAAATTTAAACAAAACAAAACAAAAAAAAAGAAGAAAAATGAAACAATACTCAAACATGCAAACATAAATTCATGGTCTAGCATACCAGGTTTAAACGATGATGAAAACATTGGGAGATCCACCAACACGTCTTCAATGGTGATCAACCTAAGGGATGCCCAATCCCTATCCAAACAACTAGCCTCCTTACACTTCCCATAAAACTAGAACTACTGGGTGGGATAGGTTTTGTACTCACCCATGCATTGGCCTATCACACCCGCACGCACATTCCTAGTGGAGGAAAACTCCTACAAGGCCATATGTACCAAAGCCAAGGCATCAGTATCACTGTGAAGCCCACTCTTGTAGATATAAAACCTAGTGACACACAAAAAAAGCACATAGACTATTAACATTATTGCCTAGTGTAGCATGCATTGCATAAAGTGACAAAATACATTTATAGAACTCACCCGCTGGAAAAATAAATGGTTCCTAGTTGGTTTTGAAAATAGGTGCCCATGTGATGGGCACCGAACAATGTGTTGTATAGGTGATAGCATTTATACTCAGGTATTTCCCAAATCCAACTTAGACACCTCAAGATTTTTGGGTGCTGATTGGATCCTTCTGCCTGGTCACCGCTGATTGTCTCATCAGAATGCCCTAGTTAGCCCTGGGCAATAGTGTTTCTATGATTGCGGCTATTGTCTCTCCTGACAAGTGTGACCAAACGATCACACTAAAGTGCTAGAGGAGGAATTGTAGGAAGTCTCATGCACCTTCCCAAAACTAGACTGCTTGTCACCCCACATGTGCACAGGGTGGAGGAATGTTGGCCATCGGTTCACTTAGGCAACACAAAACCCCTAAAATTTCCAAGATAATCAAAATAAGTTTTAACATCACCCTGCACAATAGAATGGCAAATGTTAGCATTATGTTCAAGTGGAGTTCACATGTAGCATAGCATTATTATCCATTTGCAAAGAGTGTAGTGTAACCCTTTCTTTGCATGTAGTGTAGCATAAGCCCCTGGTCACAATCTTTTTTAAAATAGAACAAAGTTAAATATTACAAGCAATGTAATGAAATAACACTTGTAGCATAGCATGGCCATCAGGCATCACATAGCATAGAAAAACTAGTTGTGCCTTATAGTAACTATTATATGATGCACATAACAAACATACTAATGAAATAGGTACAACAATATAATAGATTTATAGCTAAGGCAGATTTACCAACAAAACTACAGTATTAATAGCAACACGATATTACTGATGCATTAGTTTAAAGGTCTCACAACACACTAGCCTAACATTACAACAACAAAAAATTAAATGAAAATTTCAAATAAGAAATAATTTAATATGCTATTGTTATTTCAACCAATCTCCTGCCGTACAAAATGATTCATGCTATGCTGCATTAAACACATGTTACGTTGTCAAATCTCATGCATGGCCAAACCCTCTAGAGACCTATATGCTACACTATTTATGGGCTATGTTTCTAGGATCATCTAAACCTCTGTAGTGAGGCAATCACAACAATGGTGGTTTGGGCAATACTACATGCAATCTTAGCGTAGAATCCATACATCCATTGTGGCTGAATCAACAACAGTAGTAGTGTAACAGCCAAAATGGAAACCAAAAAAGTGACAGAAGATGCAGATTTCATTATAAAATATAAAAATAGGAAGATACAACAATGGAAACCTAGAAAAGAAAGGTAGCATAGAAATTTACTGGGCTAACAAAGTCTCCTCTCATACTATGATGCATGCCTATGACAAATGTCCCAGGGTGTCTTTCACCTTGTCCACCTTGCTGAGCCCTCGGTATTTACGTTCTCCTTTAGGTTCCATCATCTCAGTTGCAAACCCTCTATTAATTGCTATGCTAAATTACCTTGCTCATTATTAGTACAACCAATCTACACTTTGGATGTAGGCTCTATGCTCTTATAGTGAAAATGAAGAGTTTACTAGGGGTAAAACCCTATTTATAGCTAACGCGATGAAAAGAACTTGCCATTTTCACACCCCAATTAATGTGGGATGCTCTATACAGCATAGCACTCCCACCATAGTGTAGCATCACTGTTTGCATTGTAGCAGGTGGGCCCAACCAAAAATTTTATCCCACCTTAAACTAGAAACTTACCTTTGCAAGAATTACTCGTTAGCGGTCTACAAAGACCTTAAACTAATAGTTTTGACTTACAAACCTAACCCATTAATGATCCATAAAGATCTTAAACTAACAGTTATGACTCATAATTTGACCAAGTTAGCAGTCCATAAAGACCTTAAACTAGCAATTTTAAACTACAACACTGCATCCAAGCAGTCTACTACGAATTTAAACTGGCCACTTGCAAACTTTGTATCATAGTTTACAATTATTTCAACCATTTCATATTTCATTATTGCTTTGCAAATGTTTACTATGTGTTGTTTCTACAAACAAGTATCACTTTATTCTGGAAGGTTGAGCAAGAATGGCCATGCATCATGATCTATCTTCACTTCTAGCCTTGATAGGCCCACATCGCGAGCTTACATGACAATTAAACCTAGAGTCAATAGACTAGGAATCATCCACCGATGGCACTATGTCATCCTTAGAAGCATTCCTAAACTAGACTGAACATATGGTTCAAGCCTTAGATTTAGAGGCTAGGGATGTAATTGAGGACCCTCTCATTGAAATGCCTATGACCACATCCAAGGGGGAAAAAATATGTTAAAACTTAGCTTCCTTCTAGATTCAAAAACGCACAAATATGTATCCAAGATCCTTCAAGAAAACATCGAGCTATTCGCGTGGTCCAATAACAACATGTCGGGCTTAGATTCGAGGCTTATATAGCATAACATTTTCTTAGACCTGTGTATGAAGGCAATTAAACAAAAGGCTCGCAAAATTAAACTAGAGATCGCATTGGCCGTACACGATGAAATCATGAAGTTGTATCAGGATGGTTTCATCCAAGCAGTTGATTACTTAGAATGGGTGTCGAACTTCATTGTAGTTTCTAAGAAAATGGGAGGAATACAAATCTGTATAGACTTCTAGGATCTAAACAAAGCAACAATCAAAGATGACTTCCCACTCCCGAGTATTGATCAACTTATCGATACTACAGCTGGTTGTGCTCTACTATCCTTCATGGATAGTTTCTACGACTACAATAAAATTCGTATCAACCTAGAACATTAGTTAACAACCACTTTCATGATCCCATTGGGTACCTTCTATTACACTATGATTCCCTTTGGACTCAAAAATGCTGGAGCAACCTACCAAAGAGTCATGACATACATCTTTAGTGACTACCTCCTAGAAACACTAAATAACTATGTGGATGACATAGCAGTCAAATCTAAAGAGGTTGCTAACCATCCCAACGATCTAGGTGTAGTCCTCAAACACTACCATATGCATGACTTACGCCTCATTCCAAAAAATTATGTCTTTGGAATAAAAACTAGACACATGCTAGGGTTTGTAGTATCAGAGGTTGGAATATGAGTGAACCTTGACAAAGTTAAGGCCATCGTTAATCTAGCACCCCCTACCAACCTTAAAGAATTGTGTGGGTTGCAAGGTAGGGTACAGTTCATTAGATGGTTTATAGTAAATTTGACTGACAAGTTACATCCCATGCAAAACTTACTAAGGAAAGGGGTTAACTTTGAATGGACAACATAATTCTAGCAAGCCTTTGATGACCTAAAGAAATAGATTTTACGCTTCTCAACTGTTTACCCACCACAGAGGAATAACCCTTTCTACTTCTACCTTGCCACCTTAGACATGTCTATCGTAGCACTATTATGTCAGAGAAGAGATGACAGCTCTGAGATTCTAGTTTATTACTTGAGTCATGCATTGATAGCATACAAGGTGAAGTACAATGAGGTGGAAAGAAATTGACTCACCCTAGTGTTTACATTGAAAAAGTGGAGGCATTATTTGTTCTGTAGCAAGGTTAACATTATATGCAAAAGCAATGTACTCTAGGCTATCACAAACAATCTATACAAAAGCAATAGGATAGCTTGGTGGAAAGCTATAACCATGGAATTCGATTTACATTATGTGATCCAATCATTGATGAAAGGACAAGCCATAGCTACGCAACTCATGAAAGGACTCCTTAGGGACCTCTTAGCAGCTTGAGAGCTAAAAATTCAATACCTGGGAATTTGAGGTGATTCACAACTCATTGTCAATGAAATCACTGAGGTTTATGCCTACAAAGCTGCTCATCTACAACCCTATTATGACCTAGCCAAAATTTTGCTAAAATAGTTTTCCATAATAGATGTCCAACACATGCCATGAAATAAGAACACCATAGTAGATGCCTTAGCTATGATAGCATTAAATGTGCCACCACACTTGTTCGCAACTTTTCCTGCTTTGATAATCGAGTGTATGGAGCCTATCACTCAAGTGGTACACATCACCTCTATATGTGCTACTAATACCCAAGAGTGGTATGTCAACATTAAAGCCTATCTGCAACATGGAAAACCCTCACATAGTTTGAAATCTACCCAAAGGGATGCAATCCGAAAGTGTGCTCAGCAATATGTACTTATGGGAGATGATGCCTTATGCAAATGCTCCTTTGATGGGATATTGCTAGCATGTGTAAATGAGGAACAAGTGCAAAAAATCATTAATGAGGTCCATGAAGGACTATGTGGAGGACATATAGCCCCTAGGGCCATGTCATCAAAAATTAGATTCCTAGGGTAATACTGGCCTCACATGGAATGAGATTGCCTTGCCAAAGTTAAGACTTGTGATACATGCCACAACATGCAAATCTTATACACATTTCACCTACTGAGTTTCATCCTACATAGATCACGTGGTCATTCCAACGATGGGGACTAAACATTATAGGACCTATCACACCTAAGTCTTCTATAGGGCATAACTTCATCACCGCCATTGAGTACTTTACAAAGTTGGTAGAGGCTATCCCCCTTAGGAAGACTATATCTTAACAGGTTTTCCACTTTATATTGGATAACATAGTGATAAGGTTTGGGCATCCCATGACTATTGTGATAGACAACAAGCCATAGTTTAGTAGTGCAGAAACCAAAACCTTCTATAGCAACCTTGGCATTAAGCAATCCTTATCCTTGTCATACTACCCACAAGAAAATAGATAGGAAGAAACTATGAACAAATCCATCATCAACTTGCTCAAGACGATTCTTAGCAATAGCAAGAGGTGATGGCATGAGAAAATCTTCTATGTGCTATGGGCTTATAGAATGACATGTAGAATAGCAATAGGTAAAACTTCTTATAGCCTTGTTTATGGATCTAAAGTGGTATTACCTCTTGAGCTATAGGTACCGTTACTTCGAATGATCCTGTCAAACATCATGAATGAAGCCTAGAACAATGAGTCAAGGATCATCGATCTCAACTCCATAGAGGAGGAGCATGCACAAACACTTGGCTACATCGAGCGATATCAAGATAGGAAATGGCAGAAACATCATGCAAACCCACATCAATGAACAATAAAAAATGGATACCTCATTCTCAAGGCTATCCGTGAACATGTGAACAAGTTCTCAGCAAACTAGGAAGGTCCATTTATGATCACAAAAACCTTCAAGAATGGAGCCTTGAAACTAGTAGACATGGATGGCAAAGAGTTCATGAACCTATGAACCACTTATATCTTAAGCCATACTACATCTGATGCATGAGCAAGATAAGCAAATAGTCCTCTATGACTATAAACTAGCACAAATACTCCGCTATGACTATAAACTAGCATAGATCATCCACCATGACATAAAACTAGCTAAGCACATCTGCTATGATGTAAAACTAGCATAGGCGGTCTGCTATGACTTTAAACTAGCCCATCCACTATCTACTATGATAATAAACTAGCACAGTGGTTTGCTGGGACCATAAACTAGCACAGTGGTCTACTAGGATCTTAAACTAGCACACTATGTTCTGCTGGGACCTTAAACTAGTACATCTAATGGTCTACCAGGACATTAAACTAGGTTCATGGCATAACTTCCTCAGTGTGCATCCATGACCCTACAAGCAAGCAAGAGTGCATAGTGCCAATGCAAGGTGGGATGTTGTAGTTCTAGAATGTAGTTCACAATGCCAAGAAAACACTCTCTAGAAAATATACAATGCCACTACCCCAATCATCTTGCTAATCCTCCAGAGATGTCATCTAACATATTGTTGACCTTATGGAGCTACTTCTATAACAACGAGTCAACTCGACAGTAGCTCCTATCATTGGCACCTACTGCTAGAGTCCCAGCACTATTGTGGCCCAACCACAAAGTTGCTATCCTCCAGCCCATACTATTATTTAGGCTCAAAAGATGTTTAGCTATTAAGCTTCTCACCTTACAGCTGAACTGCATGATTTTTTCCTTCGATGGGGATTCTTGAACACTCGCATCACTGTAACTCATAGCCTTCTCAGTGCCAACCCCTCCATGCTGATGCTCTCAAAACCACTACTAGCCTTTCTAGTTTGGACATCACATGTCTCAATGACAATGTCCATTTCTCCAGCATCATCCAAAGAAAGCAAGACCTTTTCCTTGGTTTTGCATGATGTTTTTTTCTTTTGGTTTTCTCTCTATTGTGCTTGCATGGTACATGCTGAAGGGACATCAGTTAGAGGTGTATTTTGCCAAGGTGGAAAGACACTACATCGTTCCAAGATGGTTATCCTAACTAGCTTGGCTACTTGGGAGTGCACATCCTATCCTCCCCCTTAACCTCCTTTACCTCATTTCTTACACCCACAATTTTCCTTCCCACACCTCTTTTTATGAATTTTCCCAATGCCTGTAAAGAGTTCCCATACGCTTAGCTACAAAATCCATGATGCTGTAATGCAGCAAATCACATAGGAAGTATCTATAGGCAAGTCAAAGACCCACATAGATGTAACATATCTCATCCTAGGGAGGAAACACCTATCCTACAACAAGGTTTTTTTCCAAATGAACATGGCAAAACAGCAAAAGGAAAGAATAAAAGAGAAAAAGCTCAAAAAAATGTGTCCAAAACAAATGGCACATCAATTATTTTGTAATGACCATCTCTAAGCATTCCAACGAGAGGTCATAAGCCTCCAAAAGAAATATGTCCATGCATATCAACTCCCTCCCAAGCACTCTAACAAGGGACCATGCTATGCTACATCTTTCACTTCCTGAAACTATTCCCATAGATCCACCCTTTCCCCTTTCTCTACATGACTATCCTGGTACTCTCAAGCATAGCTAAGAGACATCTAGAAAATTATTGAAGAGCAATGTTAATTTCTTATCTTTCATGGTGTTTCGGATTCCTTCTTGACATCTCTTGGGCCTGTCCTCCAGATGTCGACAAAGAGGGACTAGTGAAACACCATAAAATTTTAGGACCTCCATGTTTCGACGAGGTCTAGGAATTTAGGCAAGGGCTTCAAGAAGTGCAGCAACATGATCATTGGATAATAAAGTATAGACACTAACGATAGACTGTGTAATCTGGCAAGTTTTCTACTTCTAGGACTAGCAGGCTTACCGGACTCATCAACCTACCCAAATGAATAGTTGGCCCAGGTGACAGTCTACCTAGAGACCATGCTTGGAGTCATCGATGGTATTCAGGATGGACAAAGTAGTTCGAAAAGTTTTCTAGTAGAGAAGTTTTCTATGCTATGCTACATTGTGCAATGTAGCAAGCATTCGAAAAATAAATCAAACATCCAAATACAAGCTTTGGTAGGATGTTCATGTAAGTCAAAGTCAGAATTTGTCCAACACAGGATGCTATGCTACATAGCGTAGCAAGGGCAAAACACACAAAGACTCCTCTGCCAAGCCGTTTAGGAAAAAAGACTGTATCTAACAGCATTTTGGCTTTCAAAACTACCCTGTCTCAATTAGCCCTTGAACCACAAGCAAAGTTTTCTTGTGAAACCCCATAATTTTGATAGAAGTGCATGTTACATTGGCTACTACACTATGCTATGCTATGTAGCATAGCATAGCATAGCAAAGATGCAAATCAATAAAATGTTTAAAAGATTAACTTGGTATGTTCCAAAGCTTCCAGAAAATGTTGTTGACTCCAATGCAAGTTTCCTGTTCAAACTAGTGGCTACGTTGTGCTACACTACATAGCGTAGCACAGCATAGCAAGCATCTATGCTATGGCAATGTGCTAGACAACATAAGTGATGCAAAGTTGATAGAGGCATCAAGACACCTTTAGTTAGCTCTATAGCTTATTAGTAATAAGTAAGCTTGCCATGTTCAACAACTTTGTTCCACTTTGGCATACCCCTTAGTCCATCCACCAAAATTTGTCACTATGCTTGATCCTATTCATAAGGATAGGGAAGATGTAGTCCTAGGGAAAATACTTCATTTCTTCTTTCATTGTTAGCACACTGGATTACAACATGTGCAGTTTCGACAACATGGTTACAACATAGCAAAGTTTGCAACTAACACAACACACCTACATGGTACCATTATGTTTGCATATTGTGGGGTCTGGGACATGTGACACCTAGACCGCATTTTTCTCCTACTCTTGGCCCTATAAATAACTCGATGAAAAATTTTCAAAGGGTTGGCTTGTTGATTGGCTTTTTGCATAGTTGGCTTTCTAGATAGGCTTTTGTTGTAGTTGGATTTTAAGTTTACACTCGAGAGCATAGTTGGCATGTTTTGAGCATTCTAGTTATCTTTGAGATTTCTATACCTCCCAGTGTCGCACAATAGATTGTGTCCATCTCAACAAAGTAAAGCTGTGATATTGAGGTGATGCATTCTCTCACTCCAATTTTCATTACATTTCTATTTATTATCATCATATTTTGCATCATTTTCATCCCGTTGCATTTTATAATCATCATATTACATTACAAGAATCGTTTTCGAAGTAAATGTCTACGAATGGTTAAGTCATGCCTATTAAGTTCCTATTTGATTGACAAGACCATCTAGGGAATCCTGAATCCATTTTCACTAGCATGGCCCTTGCACGGATCCAAGGTTAAACTATTTCTCCTAATGACCTCTCGGTGTTCCATCCACCGATGTTTTCGGTCACAATAATGGGTACACTGGAAAAGTTGGAAACAAATTTCTAACTTTGGGTGCTATGCTTGTCCTGCATTATGCATGGGACATGGTACAATACCACATTACAACTGGGACATAGGTTAGGCCCTATGAGGGTGATGTGTCCTTCAACCTAGCAAGGTATAAAAAGTGGTTTCACCAAAGTAAACCTATCATTTTCAAAGTTGAAGCAAATAGTTATCAAGTGTAGCATGTCCAAGGTGAAGGGAGATAGAGTATAGCAATGAAAGAGGATAAGCTAGAATGTAACAAAGAGAAAGAAGAAAGCAAGAGTGTGATTATCAACCATGATGCACCATAGCGAACACTAGCACCCCAGCCTCACTAACATGGAAAAAGGAGAATGCACACTGAGGTGGCTTCCTAGGGTATGCATAGAGGACTGTAGGGAAATGCCATTGGCTAGGTAAGGTGCTAAGCTTTCCCTTTGTGATTTCTTTTTATTTCTTCTTCTCCTCATGTTTTTGGAGTTTTGAGGATGGCTTGCCTTAGGCATGGACTACCACCACCAATGTGGTCACGTTTAGCCATGGTCAAGGGATGTAGTACATGCCATGCAATTTTTGTGCTTTTTGTGTTGAGTGTTTAGCATCCTATGCATGGCATGGGATAGGGGTTTTCATGGAAACCCACATGTGATGAAAAACAAACATTTTTTGGTGTCCTACACACAACATGGAATAGGAATTTCTTGGCATCCCGTGCATAGTGTAGGATAGGAGTTTCTTGGCATCCCACATGTGGCACAAGACAAGGCATAGTTGAAGTAGCTTGAAGGAAAAAATAGACTATGATGGTCTAGGTGGGGTAACTATGAGTATCTCAACTATCATGCTAGGATATGTTCCTAAGAGTGTAACAAAAAAGCTAGTAAATTTTTGATTTCCTGATGTCATGCTCTATAGGCAAAGTAGTTGACAGGTTACACTTTGTAGTAGGCATACCCTATAGTTTGAAAATATTTTGATAGAAATTTTTGTAGTTGTTATGCTCAATGGAAAGCATAGCCCAACACTTTGAAATATTTTGAAGTTGTTATGCTCAATGGGGAGCATAGCCTATCACTTTGAAAAATTTTGCAATTGTTATGCTTGGTAGGGAGCATAACCAACACTTAGAAATTTTTTATAATTTTGATGGTTACACTCTATAGGTACCGTAACCAACACTTAGTGAATTTTTTATATATATTTTCAAAGTTATCATGTTTGTAAATATGCAACATAGATGTTAGTCCTATGCCCCGTTGGATACTAGGCATGTCAGATGGGTATGCCAATGTCCCTTTCCCTTGGGGCTTGGTAGTGAAGTTAAGATTTTTGCTAATATGTTAAGTTTAATTTTTTATGCACGTTTTGATTTTCATATCCAATGCTAACATTCTCTTATTATCACTATTGTGGCTATAGGGTATTGTTAAAACCCATCCTCATTGTAGTTGAGTTGGAGGACATCTTGTGCTGCATGAATGATCCTATACCAAACGTACTTGCACCAGATACACATGTAGGCCATGAAGTAGTATGGTTTAGGTTGGGAGTGTAGGAATTTCTAGAATTTTTACTCTACCACTTTAGTGTGATGATATGGTCATAGTTGGTGGCTGAAGTAATAGGCATCATAATGGAAACACTATTGCCCGAGGTGAACTAAGGCATCCTAAGGTTCATATCCAATGAGCTTACTAGCAACAAAGGTAGCAAGGGCCTTAGGACTTTGTCCAGGGTTTGGGACATGCCAAAATTTTAGTGTAAAAAAAAATTTATTCATTGCTCGATGCATACACACTATTTTCCATAACCCACCTTGGATGGTGTATTGTGCTGGAGGATGAGTCCTCTTATTATTTCTTGTACTACCTACTTGATTATGACTTAATATGCTAACTACTCATGTCAATTACCAAGTTTACCATTGATGGATATGGCCTCAATGATGAAGAAGGGGCATTAAATTCAACTCTCACTACCCTTCAGGAATTCTCATCTTTTGAGAATGTTTATGTAGCAATGATTGGGTAGATTGGGGTAGATCTAGCATAACTCCCTCACCAATATTATAAGTCTTATGAGAGGTGTTGGGCTCTTAGCTGGTTGGATGCTAAGTGGAAAACTAGCATACCTAGCATGGAGGAAGTTTTAGCCCCACTATCGCTATTCTCCACACCATTGGTGCCACATGAGTCATGTGTCAGTGATTTTTACGCATTTTTTACTTTATTTTCCTTATGTTGCTAATTTTACATTTGCTTATTACAGCTACAATTAAGTCAAGAGAAGTTATGATGGTTTCCACAAGTCATACTAAGGCCACTCTCATCTTTAAATATGGTGGGGTTAATAGTTTGCAACATTGGTTGTGCTATGAGGCCCCAGTGGAGATAGCAAGGAATCTTCAGTGGGTTGGGCTCATGGACCTTTTCTTGACCATTAGCCTAGGTATCCCAATGGTCAAAATGATTGCCATGATTGACTCCTTCACTGAAAGCATTGATTGCATTAGCACATGGGCCTGTGATGTGCATGTGACCTTTGAAATTACAAATGAATTTTTTGGGAACCTCTTCAGTGTCCCCTTTAAGGATCTACTAGTTGTAGAAAAGATTGAAAAAGACCTAGACCACAAAGGGGACATTGAGAAGTGGTTGGGCACTTCCAAGGTTCTCAAAGGAATACCAATTAAGGAGGCGAGGGTACTCGTGGTCCATCACCTCTACCCAATCTTTCATGCCCATGCATTCCCAAAGCTACTTTCCTAAGAAAAGATTCTTGGGGTTGAGCAAGCTTGGATGATGAGGGATGTAATAGAGGAGAGGATGTGGTATAACTGGGCCTCTCACCTTGTTAGTAACCTATGTGCTAAAATTGTTAGGTTGTGCCACAACCTCCAAGCATGATCACATGTGCACTTTTCATTTTTCATAGCATGCCTACAAAGATTTTTATATTTTTTGGTTGTTTGTGATAATGGGTAGTGGGTGGTGCAAGACTAAAATCAAATTCTAGGAATCCTTTAGAGGTAATTGGTGAGTTTTCTTTGGTAATGACCAAAGGCAATGTGGGATTTCCTACCACACATGTGATAGTGCCAAGGAGATCCCACTAGCCAACACTAAAAATGTAGCAAGAGGGGCATGACTCATTGCTAAGATAGTCAGATCATCCAAAATAAAGATTAAGAAACCATGTCCTGTAGAGGCACCCATGCGTGAATTAGAGGAGGGTGGCAAAAAGCTATGGTTTAAGCTTCATAATGTGCACTCAAGAATTATAAGTAAGTATGCATTATTGGATAGTGTTGTAATGTGCCATGCTATATTATACTCTTTATTGACTATTCTAAATCTAACTTATGTGATGTTAGGAAAGAAGACCCCTATAGCGGTAACAAAGCCTATGGAGGATGATGTCCCTCAACCTAAGGGACAAATGGAAAATGAAGAGGAATGTGAAGCTGCCAAAGTGTTAAGATAACTCAAGGAAGAAGGGTTATAGTTTGAAGGGGATGAGTTTGAAAATTTCTTTGACAACCTGTAGATGGGCGATCTCCCTACTCTCACATCTAAGGGCTTATTGCATAGTAGCTTTGTACTATCATCTTTTTTTTTATTTTTTTATTTTTTTGTATTATTTATTTATTATTATTATTGTTTTTTTTGTTGTTTTCCTCTTTTTATTTTATTTTATTTTTTAACTCTTATGCCCTTGGCTATTATGTTGTAACCACCAATGTTTCCATTGAACATCCAGCATCCACATCCACCTTCTATACACAACCATGGATGGAGGCTTTGGATAAGTTTGCCTTGATGCAAGGCATGGTGGATGACATGATAGATTGTATATAACAAACAAATCCTAAGATTGGTACATCTATTTTTATTAATTATTATTTTTACTAATTTTTCTTGCTTGATTTGTGGCTAACATTATCTTACCTATTATGTAATAATAGGTTCATAGCTTAAGTAGGACCTAAACAAGGTAGTCTAGGTTGATGTCATGCCTAAGTTTTTTCCTGAGGTGGATCAAGTGCCTTGCCATGTGTATGATGAGGTAAGGAAATTCATTCTATACTCCACAAGAGCATTGTGGGAGTGTAGGTGAGTTAACGAGAACCTATGGAAATGGGTGCATGAGCTTTAGGGAAAGGGGCCAAGCCAAGATGCAAAACTAGAGGACTTGCAATCTTTCTATGACTTCCTAGCAACATGTGAAAAGCTAGATGGTAGATAGTGCATAGCTAAAATCAATTATGCCAAGTATTACTTAGTTTTTCGGGAGAAGAATGAAGCTACTCATGAGGTTATTGAGCAATGGTTGTAGAGGGACCTATTAATGAGAAAGAATCAAGACTGGAAGGATTAAAGCACGAAAGTGTACCAATGGGGCCAAACTTAAAACAATCACAAGCACCACTATAAGCAAAAATGTGAAGCATACCATAAAAATTATAGAGATGAGTCCAGGGAGCATCATTGTCGAGAGAGATTTCTTGACATAATCAATGCAACACAAGCTTATAAAGTATTCATAAGCAATGTAGTGGTGAGTGGAACCCTAGAGAGACAAATCATTGTATCATCTGAAAAGGTCACTTGTACAAGGTTTTCGCTAGGGCCACCATCATGGACAGCTATAGAGAAAGGAAAAACACTTATGAGTATTGACCTTGGTGAGGAGGATTGGACATAGTTATCAAAGGATGAAATACTCCAATGTTAGAGGTTGGCCTCGAGAAGAAGCCCCCAGACACAGATGCAGGTCCTTCTTAGGTTGGTCTAGTTTACATTAATTTTATTTACTTTATTATAATTTTGCATGTCACTTTATTTATTAGCTAATTTATTGTTTTATTTTTATTTAATGCAGGTTCCAGGTGATGGCGTAGGACCCAATGGAGTAGCAAATGAAGAGGAAGAGGAAGATCCCTAGCCCCCACCAAACAATATAGGTGGAGATGCCTAAGATGTAGCCCTACTATTGAGCAATTTTATACTATTGGATATTTTATGTTTTGGATGTAAACTTGAACTATACATCTTATTGATAATTTAATGAAAATGTTATGATTATTTACATACCATTTTGTTGCATTTTATGTAATGTTGTTATAATTTTAATTTTGCAATTTTATTGATGCAATTAGGCCCCTAGTGGACCCCATGTTAGTTTAAGGCCATGGTGGAAGGGCCATCGCTAGTATAAGGCCATTTTGGATAGTAGTGTAAAGGGAATTAAGTTGCTAGTTTTAGGCCTTAGCAGGCCATCCGATAGTTTAAGGCCTTTCTAAGCCATGTAATAGTTTAAGGTCCTTCCAAGCTTTTTTTTTTTAAATAAATGACTAAATAAAACCACATGAACTAAAGAAATCAAATAAATAATGCAAGATATAAACAACAATGCAATCATAACTATATAGGCAAAGAACAAAGGGTAAGTGAAATATGTAGGTGAACTAAAGGCATGCCTTAGTCATGTAGGTGTTTTCTAATCCAATGTGGGTTAGGAGGTATGTAATGCCTAGGAGGTATGTAATGCCTAGGAGGCATAAGATGGTATTCTCCTAGACCTTCGTCTATTACATAGAAGGGAAATTCTACCCAAAGAACTTCCTCAAGGAGGTTGCTCTTTTTGTTTGGTTGTATAAAATTAGCCAAACAACATTGACTTTTTCCCTGAACAATTGGTGTTCCTTTAGTAAACTCTACCTCCAACCATGTTTTGTATCTACAGTGTTGATGGTCAGGGGGACTACATTCTCACCATAGATCACCACCTATTCACCCTTAGGGAAAGTGGATCTCTTGGTGAATCAGTGAAGAAATGGCCCATAGCTAGGCTAGCCAAGACATCCCTAGCATTAGGTTGAATCAAGGCATTTCTTCAACTATAATGAATTCAACATTAGTGTGTAATTACTCCCCTATCATGAAAGTTATCATGACTATCCCTTTTACAACAACATGCACTCCATTGAAGGATTTCAAGCATGCTTTTTTTGTTGGCTTGATCTGATCAACCAAGGTAAGCTTGTCAACGATGGGGAATGGTATGACATTGGTTTCCACCTCATCATCAACGTGCATCCTATGAATTTTGTATTGGCCTATGTGAATTGTTATAAACATGGCCACACTGGTCACCTGGACCTTTTTAGAATCAACCTTGACTACCTCATCATGAAATGTCAAGGGTGATAACCTTGACTCTTGAGTTATGGATGAAAACATTATAGCGTGAATGGCCTTTTTGTCCACTAGAACATCTTCCTTAATTAGAATAGATGTTAGAATATGATCCAATGTCTTGTAATGAGAAAAAGAGGTCATAATCAAGTTGTATATGCTTAAAGTTGTGTTCCTTTGTTTGAGAGCCTATTTAACTTGTGCCAGTGTGTCCAAAAAATATTTTCCATGATCTATTGTTTTGGTGGCTTTTGCCTCCTCCATGAATCCTAAGAGAGAAATCTCCCAAGGAGGGGATTCAACCTTTGGTTGTGTAGTGGGCTTTCAAGCCTTAGTGCTTATTTGTTGGTTATTTATGTTTATGTTGGTAGCTTGAGACAATGAGGCTATGGGGATGGCTGATAAGGGGATAGCTTAACAGGACCTAGCTTCATGCATTTCTTGATCATTTCTTCAATGAGATGCTCATCAAGTCTCTTATGATATGACTTTGGACTAGTAGGATATGATATAGTTCTCACCACTAGACCCTGGGTAGGTGGGGGATCTACATGCCTTAGCATCCTAATGACAAAAGCTATCTGGGTTGTCATTGTCATGACATGCTGTGAGGCCCCAACTAAAAAGGCTATCATGGGTGCTTGAGGTGGTTTTTTGATGATGAAAGGGACTTTTGGCCTACTCAACGTTGAGGCCCCAACATCACCGAAGTGCACATGAACCACAAATGGTTCATGTGTTGTGTCTACATTTTCATCAACACTAATACCATTGATGATATAACCTGCACCACTAGCATTGAGGGGATCCTTATAGACCTTCATTAATTGGTTTTCTTGTCATAAAGGATTGGTTTCATTAAGGACTAGTTTACCTTAATCAATCCTATGTTGAATGTCATTTTTAACACCAAGTAGTAGTATGTGTCATTGCCATGCAACTAATGATAGTTGCAAAATTGATCCAATCTAAAGTTTTTAGGAAAATAGGGCTCATTTAGCATGGTTGTGGAGGGGTTTGTGAGGACCTCATAGTACCTCTCATAGCATTTTCATGTGTCCTCAAACATTTGTTTGTGCTAGATGTGCCTAGCACTAAGCAACTAATCCAAGAGCTTAGATAACTTAATGGGTAATGGGGTGTGCTTTGAGTGATCCTTGCACTTAAAGTTTGTCCTTTGGGAAGCTTTCCTTGTGGTTGCTGATGGTGCAGGCTAGTTGGTTCCCATAATGCCAAAACCTAACACCTTGTTATTATTGGCCATTGCTATAGGCACCTTGGCTATTTTCTTATTATTGTTTGATTTGGCTTCATCAACCATAACTACAATAGTTGTTATCAGCTTCCCTTATTTCTTGTCCTTTTTTGTATGCACAATTTTTATAGGCCACATAGGCTAGGTTCTTATTAGCTTCTGGTGAATCTTGTATTCTCTTCGTTTGAGAAAAAGCTTGGGTAAGCGAGTGCCAGGCCAAGTAGTCTAGTTTTGACTTGATAAAGTCATTTACTGTGCAATTAAATATAGCCATAAGGTGAGTTTCTACTATCAGCTCATCATTTTCATTAAGAGAAGCACTTCAACACTATATGAATTTTTGTATTGGCTCTAACACCCCTTGCTTAGTGTTTATTAACTGGTCTAGTGTGGCCTTAGGCTTCAAGTTATACTTGAAGTGAGTTATAAAGTAGTTGAGTAGCTCCTCCAAAGTTGATGTGGAAGCTCTAGGGAGTGCATGGTACCAATCAAGAGCTTTTCTAGTTAGGAACATGGCAATGTGGATGATTGCATGTGGCCATGCTTGCAAATGTAGGGATTCAGAACAAAAATTTATAGGGTGGGCATTGGGCTCCCCCTCATCATTATATTTTGTGAATTAAGAAAGTTGGACCCCTAGAGGCAAAGTTAGCAATGGGACCACAAGACTAATGAGGTCATCTTAATAGAAGTCCATCACATGAACCATTTCTGAGTTGGCCACTTTAAGCCACCTAACCTCCTTTATGAGAGTTTGAATGAGTTAGAACGCTTAGTCCAAACTTAGGGATGTTGTAGTAGGTTTCGTTGGCTATGCTACTTGTGGTGCCATTGGAGCAGCCCATAGCCCTATTATGGGCTATGCTACCACATGGGGCACTTGTTGAGTTTGTTGTTGCATGTATTATGGCATGTGTGATAGCTATGCCATAGGCATAGAGGTCATGGTCCACCATGCTGTTGAGGCTTGGGCTATTGTTGGAGGTTCTATTGAGATGGTTGGGATGAAAGGAACCTAACTTATTTGTGATTAAGATATGGGCATCATGTCCACATACAAGAATATCAAATTCACAGATGTTGACAAGAAAGATTACACAGATTGGAAGAGTGAAGAAGAGAAAAGTGGTATAAGGTCTTGCACTCTGTTGTGCATGTAGTACTTGGTGGCTAGCTACCACAAGAATGGACTTGGGTGGCAGAAGTGATGTTGTTACCTCAAATAAGGTAGAAATCTATGACTGGTGTAGAACAAAAGTGGAGGCAAGCTACTAAATAAAGGCATAAAATGGGACACTCCTATTTATTAGTTGTCTAAGGAAAATCCTACTTGAAGCTTTACACAAAAAACATTATACCTTTCATTATCCAACACCCTGTATTCAGGTGATTGGTTACATAGTCTAAGTGATTTTCATTGTGGTTGTATAGGACTAAGTGGTTTCTCAATGTCTAACACTTGTTGAATGGGATGAGCTACCTCTAGACTTAAGGAAGAGGTTGAACTGTTCATGGGATTCATGTTGTTGTGTAGGAAAACATAAGAAAATAAGATTCCAATAAAAAACATTCAAGTGCAGAAAATGTTGAAAAAATAGCTAAGTATGGAAATTGTGAAAATAGACCAAAAAATGACCAACTCTAGAAATGTTGTTAAAAAAGTGACTAATTCTAACATTACACTTCTTATTCTCTAATGGATTATTACACTCTAAAGGGTTGTTATGCTCTCTAGAGCACTTAGAGCTTGACATGACAGATAGTTGGGCTTTTTGTCCTATGGGGTTCTAAGGGAATCAACAACTTGGATCAATCTACACCAACCAAAACACAAACAACTCCTATGCTAGCTTGTGATCTAGCTATTTCCATGGTAAGTCCATAGGGGTGTTACATCTACAGTAGCTTACGACTAGTAATATAGGTGTAGAAAGCACATGGGACTACCCTTGAACATAGAAGAAATGGAAGGCGCTCCTTCTAGCACTAAAAAGCTATGATGTCTGAAAACGTTGGTGGCTGAAACATTGAGAGGTTGGCAGGCATATAGCCTAACCCCGAATCCATTCAAGGGTTGTGTTGGTAAATAGAAACGAGGTACCCTAAATCATCTAATTGATTAGACAAGGACTTACATGGTGTTAAAATGATTGTATGTGGAAAGGGTTTGTACTACATTACGCGCAAACACTAGGACTAGCTAAGCTAGAGTATAGCAAGGTATCCTAGCCTAAAAATAGCAATGTCAAGGTGAAAATATGTATTGAATAGTAGAAAAATTCCAAAGTTATGCTTAATATCAAAGAAAAATGCATGGAAAGGAAATAGAATAGATCTTAAGAACAAAGAAATGCACAGTTCCAAAAATGGGGAGCGTAACTTTTGCTAGACAAGAGTTGAGAATGATACGTAGCATTAGGAAAGAATAGTGATAGCATAGTAGTGTAGTCATATTCTCTAGGATTCCTAGGATGTGGAGCTACCAACTACAATGAAGATTGAATCTACTAGGTTGGTTGTTGCTATGTTCTGTGGGTGTAATGCAATGATGGACTAAGTTTTGGGAGGTACCAAGGTAAAAAGATCAAATACTCAAGTGTAAGAGTGTTAGGGATGCTTAGAAAACTAAAATTCCTAATGCTCTTTTAATTTTCCCACTCCTAGAGTGCTTCACATTATGCTATATATAGAGCTAGGTTTAGTGTGAAATGTCGATTGAGCAACATGTAGCATGGATGCCATGTGGGATGAGTGTAGATGGGTGATGAATCATGGTTTGTCAGGTGCTAATATCAGATCATTGATATCAGACCCTTGTTAAATAGGTGTTGATATTGGACCCTTGTTAACCAGGTGCTGATATCAGACCCCTATTATCAAACCCCTGATATCTTATGGGTCCTAATATTGGACCCTCAATATCAAGTACACGATATCGTAGCCTAGCTAGCGATATCAAATACACGATGTCATCGATCCTGTGTGAGCCTATGACTACATAATTAGGTGCATGGGGAAGTCATAGGAAGTTAGTGTTAGAGTAGGATCATTTTGTTAGTTTTTCCTCTCAACCCTTTCCCCAGTGCATGCCTGTAGTGTGATGATTATAATTGTACGGAACCTTTATTCGAGTGTGACATACTTAGACAAAGACATGATCAGCAATAAAGATCAAGATTACTTCATTATTGCAACATTCACTTAATTTTAATTCTTATTTATTCTTTTTATAATTAATATTTATCTACCCTCATCTCCTACCCCTATTAGTAAATGCAAAATGAATACAACTTAATCACAAGCATTTAAGTGTGACTACTTGGTATCCTAGTAGTGTACTTAGGATATGCACTTGGTAATCCTAGTAGTAGTTATATATGAGGTCCAAGATGTGTACAGATGATTAAGGAATGGATGCTCATCACACTTAAGCTAGTTTAGATTCTCTCACCCTATGTCCTATTAGCTTAACTCTCTCTCCCTTTTCCTCCTAGCTTAATTAAAGCTATTTTCTATTGCCTCTAGGAGTAGCACTAGTTTAGCACTACATAATACACCTCACTCTAGACTAAACCATACATGACAAAGAAAATACTAGTCAAGGTGGGAATATAGAAAATTGTGATCAATGAGTAACTATCTAGATACCACAACTAGCCCATCTATGGAGTTCGACCAGATCATGCATGAAAAGCTCGTATTCATATGGTTGAGTGTAGGGGTACCTTGCCACTCATCAATGGGGTTACATTGACATGTTACACTCTCATGAGAGTAGCAAAGTGTTACACTTTGAAGGATAGTAATAGCTTCCTAGAGACTACTAGACTATGACTACACTGCCTAGACTGCATGTGGTAGAGTTTGAGAGACTAAAATGTACTTAGAAATAGTGCAAAATAGTACAACTTGGAGGCTATGCTCTGGGATTACGTCTTCCCCCCTTTCAAGTAGGGCCAAACATAGGGACAATTTTGGGAATCAATGGGAGCACAAAAGAGATAAAAATTGATAATCTTTATTGCTAAAGGAATGTTAGAGCTGAGACGAAGGTTGATGCCATGTTTTAGAGGCTGTCAAAGTTTTTCTTTAGTGTTAAGTTGGCTACGCTCTAGAGTGTAACACAACACTTAGTAAAAATTTGCAAAATTTTGAAGTCTCACATTGGTTATCTTGGCTACAATAAAGAGCATAGAAAGGACACTTAGCCAAATTTTAATAAAATATATAGTCTTCCTCATGGTAGTTTTGCTATGCTCTAGGGCATAATAGGAGAGGTAGCCTTAGAAGTTAGGAAATGTGTCATATGTGTCTTCCATATCAAGCTAGCTTGATAGATCCTTATCCAACACTACACTAGAACCTATGTCACACTTGCTATGCTAGGGAGCATAGAAAGCATGATAGCCCAAAAGATAGAAAATTTTCCAAACTATTTTTTTCCATCCTAAGAAATTTTCACAACCTCAAGCCTAGTACTTTGGAAAATTGGCTACTAGGACATGTGTCAAGCTAGATATGCTGAGGGGCATAACAAGCATGATAACTTAGGAGATAGAAAATTTTCCAAACTATTTCATCCATCTGAAGTGATCCTTGACCACTTTTGGCTTGACACTTGGGAAAACTAGTTATGGAAGTGTGTGCTACATTGGCTATGCTAGGAAGCATAGTAGGTAGACTGAGAGTGTAGCGAGACACTCAAAAAAATTTTCATGTGACTACTACTAAAACTTAGAAAAATCTTACAAAAAAGGCCTCAATGTGTGCTATGTTGTCTAAACTGGAAAGTGTAAAACCACACTTAGAAAAAATTTGCCAATTTTTTACACCTAGACAAATTTTCCATTAAAGATGTAGAAGCCTAAAATTAGTGGTGTTTCACATAGTAGGTTCATGCACTTTTTTCCCTTGCATAACCTCAACTAAGGATTCTATGGGCCCCATAGTCAATTAATGGTCATGAAGAGTTAAAGGCCAACCCAAAAGAATTTACTCAAGAATCCCAACACATCAAACTAAGACATAGAACACAACATAGAACCCAATAGTGAGGTGAGTTATGGTAGCATGGATGGATGATAGAGAAGGTGGAATGGAGTTCCAAATTGAGGTCATAAGAAGTCCCTTATGGAATTTGTGGTTAAAATGACCTAAGAAGTTTCATCCTCAATCCAAACCAAAACCATCCACTTTCAGTTACTTCACATTACCAATCTAAGACTAATTTACCCACTCAAGACACAAGAGTGCTTCTACAAAACAACCACCATTTCACAAGCAGAAGAAAATAGATGTAGGAAGTGAGAGAGAGGGCCTTACTTAGAGGAGACCTTCAAGCATAGGTGCATGTTTTTCAAGTCCCATAACCAATGTTTATAGCCCATTTATTTTTTCAAGGGATGTGCTTTGAATTCCCATTGTTTCTTTTTTTTTTTGAAATAGGAACCACATTAGTTGAGGACTTATTCATGTCAAAGGAGTGTGCTTTGAATTTCCATTTTTTTTTCTTTTCCTTTTTTCTTGAATGAGAACCATACCATGCAATGAATTTATTTGTCTTCCTATTTTTGGTTGGCATGGAACAATAAGAAGTCCATGAAAAACACTCAAGCACTCAAGTATGAAGAATAAGATAAAGAGTATTGAGTCCCCTTGAAGTGACATCCTTTACAAACCTTTGAATCCTTCGTAATTTCAGAACTATCAAGGTCACAAATTGATTAAAATTTTCTTTAATGAAAAGGGACCTCAAGTTTCTAGAATAAGGAAAACCATAGAGTTCATTGGATGGGTGAATGGCATGGACTCACTACTTGTTCCATGAAAAATAAACCATTTCAAAGACATTAGACATCAAAATTCAAAAATAGAAACCAAACATTGATAATTACACAATAAGCACAAATCATCATTAGTAAATAGCAATAGTGGCACTATGTCCTATGACAATAAAGAGAATTTATTAGCAAAAATGAGAAAATATCACTTAAACAAAAGAAAGCAACATAAAGTAAAATATATAAGAAAGTGTAAAATAATCAAGAAAATTTAAAGGTACTAAAGATGATGTAAAATTAGAAAAATTTAAAAATAAAAAATTTGTAAAATCAAAAATGTAAAAATGAAAAAGGTAGAAAAACTGAGAGGCCATGGTAATGGTTAGCATGGATGGCCATCTCGCACATGACTAAGTTAGAGGGAGGAAATCCAAAAAATAAAACATGGTTGTCCATCTATTGAGGTGGTATTTACACTAACCTATTTTGGTTTTAGGAAAGGTATGACTTATTAGATATTGAAAAATTGCTTTTTATTTGGGTTATCAAGTTTTTAGATTAACATAGCCCCAGAGAAAAAGTTTTGATCAATTATATAAGTTTCTTCCCACAATGTTTGGAATTTTTTTTTAGGTATGTGTATGGGGTTCTAGTAGAGAACCTTATCTCCTAGTTGAAGTTTTACTTTCTTGATTCTAAGTTCATGATAGGGCTTATTGAATGCTTTGCTCACCTCATTCAAGGATAGGGACAATAAGAAATTTTCATCTAGTATGTTTAGATTGATCAATCATTTCTTCTATGCTAGACTTAGGTCACGGTTTAGATCATAGACCATTGAGAGTGTACAAAGCTCATATTAGATTAGGAGCATTAGAAGTTTCCTATACACTAACTTGTATGGAGAATAGGCAATAGGAAGTTTTCAAGTTGAACAATAAGCCTAGAGAGCATCATTAAGTTTTATACTCTAGTCCTTCCTATATTTGCTAATGGTCTGCATTAGTATGTTTGTAATCTCCCAGTTGGTTACCTTTGCTTGATCATTGGATTGGGGGTGGTAAGGTGTTGTTAATTTATGTTCTACCCCCAAGCATTGCATTAATTTTCTAAATGTGGCATCGGTGAAATGAGTTCCATTATTACAAATTAGTGAACGTGGAATTCCAAACCTATTCATGACATTTTGTTGTATAAATTTGGCATGAATGAATGACGTACAAGTAGTCAACTACTGCTATAATATGCACCTTCCTATTAGACATGGATGTGATGCGACCCATGAAGTCAATGCCCCATATGCCAAAAGGTTCCAATGGTTGAATCCACTATTGAGAACCTTCCATTTGAGTGGTCATCCCCCCATGACATCGATAACATTCACAAGACTTGCTAAACTACTAGGCATCTCTAAAAATTGTAGGCCAATAGTACCCTATCATCAATATTTTTATGGTCATGCATCTCCCCACATACTGGTCTCCTCAAGGTCCTTCATGAGTACCCTAGAGAACATGCATTTGATCTTTGTTAGGGACACACCAATGAATTAGGACATCAACACACACCTTGTAAAGGTATCTATTGATTTCCATGAAGTACTTAGACTAATGAAGAAATTGTTACTTTTTCCTAAAATCTAAGTCTTGTGGCATCTCTTGAGTAAGAAGATATGTGATAATGCCCTTATACCATATTTCTTTTTCAAGTGTTTGTTCACTTATTTCTCTAATAAAGAGGAGTTTGTCTAGAAATTGATCAGAGAGTGGGCTCTCCTTCTCTTTATTATCCCATCTTAAGTGAGAGAGGTAGTCAACAACCACATTCTTGATCCTTTCTCGATCTACCATAGTGAAATCAAATTCCTACAAGATCACAAGCCACTGTATGACATGAGGGCTCATCATCAACTTATTCATGAGAAAGAAAATTGCATTGTGGTCTGTATCCACAGATACTTTGTAATCAAGCACATAGTACCTAAACTTTTCTAGTGTATACACCACTATCATTAACTCTTTCTCCATGGTGTTGTAATTTAACTATGCTCCCATAATGCTTTAGCTTGTGCAATGGATATAGTATGGAAATTTCTTATATCCATCTATGTGAGCATTACTTCCAAAGCATAGTTAGATGCATCTGTCATGATATGGAATGGTTTGGACTACTCTAGTTCTCATAAGATTTATGTTTCTATGAGTTTCTTCTTTAATTATTGAAATTCATGTTCACATAGCATAATAAACCCTAGAAAGACTGAACAAAAATAAGGGAAGCATGGCAAAAATACTTCAATTTTTTGTAGATTTGCTATCTTACATTGAATTACGCTATGCAGCGTAATGTAGCATGACGTAGCATAATCCAAGCAACAACAGAGATAGCAACATTCAAGCATCAATGGTTGATATGTCACAATATGCTCTTTAGCATATTACAACGTAACCGCAGAACAATTTGTTGTCAAAGCTCCAAAAAAAGTAGATTACAACACATTATGCTTCAAAGCGTAATGCAGCATAGTGCCACAAGCTTCAAACACAAACACATCAAGTCAATGACATTTTGTAGGTTCAGGACACGGGTCATCTAAACCGCGTTTTTCTCCTAACCCTAACCTTATAAGTACTCTAGTTGACAAGGATCAAGGGGTTGGCAAAAAATTTCTCTCGATTGGAAAATTTTCTCTATGAGAAATTTTCTTTCATTGGCAATTGTTGACAACTTTTGGTAAAGATTGACAATAGAGAAAAAGAGGATCAGCGATCGTAAGAACATCAATGGTGATTAGCAAGAATCTTTGATTAGAAATAGCCAGTTAATGGATATTCTACTTCAGGTTTGACTCCCTTGCACCCAGATTGGCTAGAACAAGGTAGATCAACCTTTGCTTGTTTTATCTTTAAATAGCTTTCCTATTTTTGGCATGTGCTTTGTCTAAACCGAAGTCCTCTTGTAATCATTGTATCCAACATACTTTTTCTATCAGTTAAATCCTAGATCTTGGGATTGCACACTCTCTAAATCCAGTTTCCTACGTCTTATCTATATAGATTTTGCAATCTCTTTAAATCATTTACATCACTCTCAATTACCTTTGAGAGTAATGATATTATATCTCCTCATTGAAATCGCCATTTTTCCATCCAGTTATTACAAAATTTTACTGATTAAGTAAGTTCCTATCTGATCGACAAGACCATTCAGGGCACCTCGGATTTCTCTTCTGTAGCACGGCCCTCACACAGATCCGGGGTTGGAACTGTGTACACAGAACTTCACTCGGTATTTCCAGTGATCGACATTTTCCATCGTTACAAGCCCGACATGTCGTTATAGGGCCACATGAATACCTCGATGTTGTCTTGAAGGATTTTGGATACATCTTTATGTGTTTATGAATCTAGGAGGAAGCTAAGTTTTAACATCTTTATTTTCCCCCTGGATGTAGTCATAGGCATTTGAATGAGAGGGTTCTCAGTTACATCCCTAGCCTCTAAATCTAAGGCTTAGACTAGGTGTTCGGGCTAGTATGGGGATGTTTCTAAGGATGCAATAGTACTATCTGTGGATGATTCCTAGTTTATTGACTCTAGGTTCAATTGTCTTGTAAGCTCATCATGTGGGCCTACCAAGGCTAAAAGTGAAGGTAGATCATGATGCATGGTCATTCTTGCTCAACTTGCAACAATAAGATAAAAGCCAAGTCAGTGATACTTGTTTTTAGCAGTAGCACATAGTCAAAACTTGAAAAGCAACAATGATATGTGAAATGATTAAAAATATTATCAACTGTGATGCAAAATTCGCAAGTTGCCAGTTTCAAGTTGTAGCAGACCACTAACTTGGTTGAACTGTAAGTTTTAACTACTAGTTTAAGGTCTTTCTAGACCATTAACATGTTACATTTGTGAATTAAAAGTATTAGTTTCAAGTCTTTGCAGGTTGCTAATGAGTTATTCTTACAAAGGTAAGTATTAGTTTAATGTCTTTGCAGACCGCTAACGGGTTATTCTTGCAAAGGTGAGTTGCTTGTTTGAGGTGGGACAAAATTTTCAGTTGGGCCCACATGCCATGATGCAAATAGTGTTGCTACACTATGATGGGAGTGCTATGCTATAAAGAGCATCCCAAATTAATCGAGATGTAAAAATAGGAAGTTATTTTTACCACGTTGGCTATAAATAGGGGTTTACCTCTGGTAAACTCATCATTTTGACCATAAGAGCACAGAGCCCACATCCAGAGTGTAGAGTGGTTGTACCGATAAAGAGCAAGGTAATTTAGCGTAGTGATTAAGAAAGAATCTGCAACTGAGATGATGGCACCTAAAAGAGAATGCAAATACCTAGCACTTGCCAAGGTGGATGAGGTGAAAGGTACCATGGGGCATCTATTGTAGGTGTGTGTCACAGTATGAGAGAAGACTCCATTGGCCTAGTAAGTTGTTATGCTACCTTTTTTTCTATTTTGCTATTATTGTCTCTTCTTTTTCTACTTTTTTTCTCATTTTTTGTTTTGAAATCTTCATCTTCTGTCACCATCTTTGTTTCCATTTTGACTGTTACACCACTGCTATTGTTGATTCGGCTGTGACAGGTGTATGCACACTATGCTAAGGTTGCATGTAGCATTTCCCAGACCACCATGGTTGTGACTACCTCACCGCAGAGGTTTAGGTGATTATGGCTACCTAGCATGCAAGTAGCATAGCATATGGCCCTCAGGAGGGTTTGGCCATATGCGAGATTTGACAATATAACACATGTTTATCCCAATGTAGCGTGAATCATTTTGTATTGCTGAAGATTTTTTAAAATGGTAGTAGTGAAACACCATGAATTTCAAAACCTCGACAATTCAACAAAGTCTTAAAGCCTAGGCAAAAGACTTCTACAGTGCAGTGTAATAGACTCCAGCAGATAGAACAGGACAAGGGGTGCACAGTGGAACACTTCAACTTTGCTAGTCAGTCATGTTCCAAAAATCTTAACTTTTGGCATATTACGCCACGTTATGCTATGCTGCGTAATTTAGTGTAACACAGTGTAATACAAATATAGTTGATTTAGCCACAATGGCAGAGGTAGAAAAATTCAAGCGTCAATGGCCCTTACGCTATAATATGCTCCCCAGCATATTGCAGCATAAACACACAACAGTTTGTTACCAAGGCTCCGGCAAGGGTAGATTACACCACACTATGCTTCAAAGCATAATATAGCGTAACATTGCAAATTTCCACTATCACACATCAGGTCGATAGTATTTTCTAGACCCATGACACACGTCATTTAAACCATGTTGTTCTCCTAACCCTAATCTTAAAAATACCCCAGTTGACAATGATCAAAAGGTCAAAAAAAAATTTTTTCTTAGCAAAAAAAATGAGTTTAGCAGTTATTGATAATTCTTGGCATTTTTTAGCAAAGATTAGTGAGAGAACAAGAGAGAATCAGCAATCAAAAGAACATATCCAGTGACAGAGAGAAGACTTATGGTCAAAGATTTGAAGTTAGTAGACATTTTGCTTCGACTCAGACTCCCTTATGCCCAGATTGGCTAGAATAAGGTAGATTGGCCTTTGCTTGTTCAATCTCTGAACTAACTTCTTGTTCTTGCACTTCGTCTAAACTAAAGTTTGCTTGCTATCATTGTATTCAATTCATTTGTTTATAAGTTAAATCTCAAATCTCGTGATCACACATTCTCCAAAATTTAATTCTTTGCATTTTGTTTACATTAATTTTCACAATCATATTACATCACTTATGTCATTATTTCCACCTTCAAGGTCCAATCTTGGGGCAAATCTTGTTTTCTTGTTAATCGATATTATACCTTTCCATTGAATTCATTGCCTCGTGATCTGATCATTACAAAATTTACTAATTAAGTAAGTCCCTATCTGATCGACAAGACCTTTCAGGAAACCTTAGATTTGTTTTCTCTAGCATGGCCCTCATGCAATTCTGGGGTTAAAACTGTGTACACAAAAATTCGCTTGGTATTTCCAATGACCGATGTTTTCTGTCATTATAGTTTTCTAGCACTACAAGGAGGGCATAAACCTCTGATCCACGTTTCATGGGTAGCCCTATAAGCTGTCTATACCCATTTTCAATTGACGTAAATGTAATACCTCCATGGTCGCTTACAAAATCGTGGTGCATATTGGTCGCTTCGACGATTCCTCTGGATTCCTGCAGGATAGAAAGCCCATTTTTGCTTTAGCTTACTCTTGCCCTTGCGATCCTTATCTTTATCATTATTACTCTCGAGCTTTGAAGAGAATGGCTGCATCAACCACTATTGTTGACACTACTAATCTTGAAATCTCTTGGACGCTGCAAGTTACACCTCCTATGGTCGAACCGTCAACTAGTCCGATTCGACCATACAAATCCCTCAGGATCCAAAACAAAGAACCTAAGGGATACACTTAGTGCAAAGGAACATTACAATTTCCTCTGCACTAAATTTGTGGCAAATCTTCCCATGTATCCACAAGAACTTGAAGAGAAACATGAATACAAGTTCATATACTGCAATGGGAAGGAATTTATTCCTTCACCTAACGTCACTATACCCATGACAGATCAATAACAATGGGTCTTAGATCAAATGTTGATGGCCAAGACATCGACAGAACAACAAGAATATTTGTTCTGTAACGAGGCACTTCACAATGGGCAAGAGGACCTAGACTCCCATTCCAAGGGAGGTAGTCACGCTAGTTTCGCTATGGTCCCTCCCTCCACGATGTCTCGTGTACATCCATTGTTCATGATCACCACACCCTTGACGTTATCTAATGCCAACTAATTTCCACACTAGCCTTAGCTGCATTTTTTCTCTCTACCTACCATCTAGGGTGGTGCCCCTTTACAAATCATCCCTCAATAGTTGTAGTTAGCTAATCCATCTCATCATATACCTACGCCTGTATCACCATACGTACATGCAATACCTACTTCGTAATTACATACAACGCCTACACACATCCTAGCTCACATGACAAGATCCACCACTATGGCATGGTGGATTCCAAATACGTTGTCCCTCATTGCACATCCTATGCAGATGTCCCATCTAACTCATCATCAACACCAGGTCCCACAGGTGCTAAATCCCGCTACAGGGTCATTGTCTATGCCCCTGGCCATGCAAACAGTGTATCCCATGACACAACTGATGATGGTCATCCCATCTACGCCACCTACTGGGTGGTGGGTGCCACAAGAGGCACCTTCTGTAGGGACAGTCTCGATAGCATCGCACATCGGCCAAGTTACTGCCCATATTCCGCCATATTCAACATAAGAAGGTGTCCAAGGAGGGTCTGAAATGCCATAGACGGCATTGCAAGTTGCTCAAGAATCCCTCCTTGGCTTTGCCAAATGAACCACCAGTCCCCAAAAAATTTAGGCTAGACAGTTTCTGTGACTATCACTAGCTGTGTAGTCATGACACAGATTACTACTGGGCATTGAAAGATGATATTTAATGCATGATCAATCAAGGTAAACTGGTCTTAGATAGTATTAGCATGGTCCAACTGGAGAATCAATCCATGCATGTGTACCAAGACCCATTGAACACAAATAATGCAGGGTACACTATCAATGTAGTGGGTATAGAAAGTGATAGCCAGGCACAACCAAAGCAATCCTTTATGCTACGTGTACCTCCTCACCTGTCTCAAATGACAAGCTCATCAACATCGACTAGAGCAGCTTAGTGACAACCTTTTGTCCTCTGGGTCCCGTCTCCTACCATCGTCCCAAAGCCCACTATCGGTAAAGTCATGGTTCAGCCCGTGCCCCCACCTAGGGTACCCTTTGTCTTCCAAGTGCCAAAGCTGTCAGGTGCTTCTGCTAAGTAGGAGTAACGCCCTAAGGCAATGCCCCAATCACAACCTAACATAAAAGGACAAGGGTATGCGACAGTTGATACAACCAAGGATCAAATTACGCTAGGGTTTCCCAAGCCTATGCCCCTCACTTCAATGTCTTTGGCCCCACCGCCAAACAAAGACGATGCTACGCAAATGCAACCATCTCCTCCCAACTCAAGAAGATGCGACCCCTAGCTAGAAATCATTCCTCCCTGAGAGATTTGTCTCCTAGGGCGACTGAAAGAAGATAAGGGTGGTAAACAACCGGAGCGTGGACACAATCTCCTTGATGCTTTTACATAAGTTAAGTAGGCTATTAAAAACAAAATACGATGTTGAACCTCTATGACTTGTTGATGATGTCACAAAAGAATCGTGAGGCCATGCTTCGCATGTTAACGTCCATACCTATGGATGAAGGCTTGTCAGGGGACAAAGAAGCAATCCACTCTGTCATGCTTCCCCTTGTTGTTGAACAGCCTTGGCCTTCCCTATTGATTTTTCATGATGAATCTATTAAGGATGACCCAAAGAAGGGTCAGGTAACAACAGCGCCTATGTTCATCACTATCTAGGTTGGCCAATACCAGATCTGAAGAGTACATGTAGATGATGGGGCAGTTGCCAATGTCATTCCATACCCTATAGTGGATAAACTAGGTTTGATCGACTAGATCAGTCCCACGATAACATCATGCTTAAGGTCATTCAATGGGGCACAAGTGCAAGTCAAAGGCATAATATGTATTAACTTCATAGTAGGCGACCAATTCCCCACAAATGCAGTGTTTATCATCATCAAGGAGATGCTTGGCTTCAACTTAATCTTAGGGAGGTCTTAGTTGGCTCAACTGAGGGTAGTCTCATCACCCATCCATCAGGAGATACATTTTCCCTACATAGGAGGGGAAGTGATAATCCATGGTGATAAGATGACCCCTCAGTCTGTTAATAACATAGAAATGGAATAGGGTTCAAAAATCAAAATCCTTGAAGTTCAGTCTCCTATCCCAACATTTCAAAAGGTCAAAATAGTGGCTGATGATAGTTTGACTTGGGTTGAACTACCTTTCCAGGAGAAAGACAGTGATGTAGAAGAATAGAGTAATAAACCTCCTCATCTGTACGCATCACATCACCAAAACTAAAAATAATTAGGAAGCAGTTACGGGACTAGCACATAAACATGTTGGCATGACACCTTGCATTAGTTCAGGTCGTTTACTATTACATCATTCACTCTCTCTCTTTTCACATTGTCCTTATTATGCTTACTGATAATGGCCCGAAATGACCTTAAACTATTTACGGCCTGCTATGGCCTAAAACTAGCAATTTCATTTATGCTTTACGCTTACTGATAACGGCTCGAAATGGCCTTAAACTATTTACATATTGCTATGGACTAAAACTAGTAATTTCTTTTACGCTTTACACTTACTGATAACGACCCGAAATGGCCTTAAACTATTTACGGCCAGCTATGGCCTAAAACTAGCAATTTCATTTATGCTTTACGCTTACTGATAATGGCTTGAAATGTCCTTAAACTATTTATGGCCCACTATGACCTAAAAATAGCAATTTCGTTTACACTTTACACTTACTGATAATGCCCTGAACTCGCCTTAAACTATTTATGGCCCATTATGGATTAAAACTAGTAATTTCTTTTACGCTTTACGCTTACTGATAATAGTCCGAAATGGCCTTAAACTATTTATAGCCTGCTATGGCCTAAAAGGTATAATCCTTCTAGTAATATGTCTCACTTCATGAAAACTAGAATCTCTACTCCATTCGACATAGATCAAAAAATATTTTCTTTCACTCCATTTCCTTATAACAAAATATTGGCCAATATAGCCATGTCACATATTGTCTTTGCCACCACTTCCACCTGTCTCATTCAGTTCCACCTCTGCCTTCTAAAGTTCATCCTCATAGGTACCTTCTTTGTGTGGTGTCTCTTCATGGGGGTGGTCCTCTTTGTGAGACTCTTCCTCACAGGATTTTTCATCGCAAGTTTGATCATCTTTGATATGCTCCTCGTCATGAAGACCCTCTTCGTGAGGACCATCATTTCCATTACACGCATCCTCATGAGGATCCTCCTCGTGCCCACCCTACAATTTGACATGACATGCATGTTAGCATTTCCACCCAAACTACGCATAACAAGAATGCAATAGTCCTACGACTTACCTATGATGGCCCTACGTCAGTCATGAAAGGAATTTTTTCCAAGCCAACCCACAGATGTTGCATGATCTTGTCCTTAGTAAGCTCAGACCAAATGACATCTCCTAGATTAGTCCTAGCCTTAACTTTCCCCTTTTCCATAGGATTCCATCAGGGTGGTTTAGGGAAGAAGGAAGGAATAGCAATCTCCCTGCCAAGGAGAGTTATTTCTCTCTGGGGAGGCGCTTACTGTCACTTTCTCTTGAAAATTTTTGTATGCTCTGGAAGCACTGATGACATCGAGGAATAGCTAGAGAGAGCACGCTTCAATAGCGGAATCCCTGTAGTATTGACCGTAGGAGGCACTCTCTTGCTTATACACATGTTTATGGTCCTTTTGTGCCTACCCCCATCCTTGGACCCTTATGCTGAAGTCCTTCCATTATTGGTTTTTCTTGGCTAGGAGATCCATTTGCATCCATTGCTCAATGAGTTCAAGGCTAGCTTGGACACTATTTCTACTGACCATCTAGTAATGGGTGTAATCAATCACAACTATCTGCCAATCCCCATCATTATTCTCCTGGGTTTGCGGAAATTTGTTTCGAGACATCAAGTCCTCAACCCTATCATTTAGGGCCATCTTTTCCTTCTCCATTCTATGCAGCCTCTTCCAAAGAGCCTTGTTGGTGTTCTAACACTCCCATAAGGACTAGGTCAAGCGTAATGCACATTTACATATTTCATCGTAAATGTTGCGTGGCACTTTGGTCATCTCTAGTGAGGGTTCAGAGGTAGTGTCCAAGTCAACGAGCTCTGTAGGATCCCATCTGAGGCGAGATCCTATAAAATGAAAATAATAGTTAAATGCAAAAACCTAATGTAATGTCACAATGCTAAGAATCCCTGTGTAATGATAGTGACATACCAATTTTAGGATCCACTCGCTCTAAGTGACTAATCATATCGTTCATGATGCCCTCCATAAACGTGAATTTGTCAGGAAACTTGCCCCAAGGATGAGTTGGTGTTACTGAAAAAAGCACGTCCTCATTACCTACCACGTAAATAAAATAAGTTAAACATAAAGGTAATTGAGAAGTTACAAAACTCAACTCAATGAAACCCTCAAGGGTAATAGCATGAGGTTTACTCCTTGACGAAAGGTCAAACTCACTAGTGACAAACTGCTTGCCTTTGCTCGATTCATCTAAAAGGAATTTGACATCCTCTACTTCTATCTCTTGTTTGGGCACAGGAACCTATGCACCACCTACGTTACTAACAGAAGCCTCCTCTTCCAAAACTAGGGCCCCTTCCCCACGCCGTATAACTATAGCCCCTATTTCAGGGGTCAACTTCTCTACATCTTTACCTTTGTCTACAAAACAACACAATTAGCCGCAACATTTAGAAATGCTACGCGACACCACAATGTCCATACAAAGCGTAATACATATATCAAATAATTATTGGTACATTTGGCCATTCCATGGAGAAGTTGGAATATTTTATTAGAAATTGGAACAATCTATGGTTGTAAATTTACAGCTTTAGTGTTGTGGGTTGATGGGTATTTTTGGAGAAGTTATCCACTGGTAAATAATTTTGATGTTGAGGCCTTCTTGGAAAAAAGAATTAAAATGCCAAATTATTTCTTTATTGGAGATTGGAATAGTAACAAAGAATGAGATTATTTACCTCAAAAAGCATACTTCCTGTTAATGTTGGAAAAATAGCCACCACCATGGATAATGGATTTTTTTGTTCTATGCCTAAACTGTATGGTTCAGTTAAGAGTTGGAAGTGTGTAGAAGATCTAACGAATGGACTGCCAACAAGTTCTGGATTTGATGAATTTAAATTAACAAAGGATGAGAACGTTTCTGTTGCAGATGCCGAATTTCCGCAAGTTGAAAAGCCCATTGATAACATTTCTGAAATACAAAAACTCAGAAATACAAAACTGGATGTCATGGTTTTTGAGCCATCGGGCGTCACTGGCAAATACGTTGTCCAGTACCTGCTGGAAATCGTGCCCATGCATTGGTCAGACCTGCAAATCTACGTCACCGGACGCAGCTGCAGCCAGTTCACTTGACGCCGAGGACAGCAAGCCCGAGTTCATAGAGCACATGGAGGCCCTTTTCCATGATTGAGCTATATAAAGTAGGTTTTTGGTTGTAAACGTGTACGGGTTCGATTCCATTCTGGTCGAGATAGGACTATTTCATCACACGCGTCCGTGGGAGGAGCCAGCGCCACCCAACAACGCGACTGCATATATGAAGCTGATGTGCTTGGTGTTGCTCATACTGATAAGCTTCAGAAGTTTAGACGCTCTAGACCTAGGCGAGCCAGACCCATTGAGAAAAGAAGAAGGAATGGCCCCTATTCCTGCATCTGAATCATTTGTTGGCCCTATTTAAACTGTAGCTTCAAGAAAAATTCTAGTACTTCCAACTCTGTTATCTGCAAAACGACCCTGATGATTGATCTGAATTTCAAGTTGTTAACAGCGGCAGCAAGATGAAGATAGAATCAACATGTTACCTCCTTCGGTTAAACCTGATGCCTCTGCCCATGCCTACTGATTCAATGGTGTTGTTGAAACAAATGGATGCAGATGTCAAATGTAGGAAAAATGCAAAACAGAACTATCGTGAGCTCTGCATCCACGATGCCCTAAATTTAGGCTATTTTAAGAAATTAATTTAGATATACATATGAGATTGAGAAAAGGGGGAGAAGATATTTTTGGATTTCCAGGATAATTGTATAACTAAAAGGAGGGATTTAGTTAATTTTCACAAGGGTTACTAGGGCCTAATAACATTTAGTATTTAAAGTTCTAAATTAAATAATTAAGATAAATTGGGAATTTTGGATTTATTTTAATAAATAAAATGTTATAGGCTATTACTTACAAAAACAATAGTTGTAATATTTATTAGTATTAGCATAAATTCCTCCTAACTTTATGTACAACTTCCCAACCACATAACTTCCCTATTAAATTGATGAGAAATATCTCCTAACTATATGAGTAAGTTGTAACTCCCTTACTTGGGAGAAAACTTAGCTAAGATATTTTAAGTATGTAACCACCTTTGAACCTTATAAAAAGGCTTTAGGGGGAGGGGGGGTCTCACAAAACACACTGTTGGAGAGGACACTTGGGGGAGAAAGGACTTGATATATCACACTTTGGGAAGGCTACTAGCTAGCACTTGGGCTCTCACTTGGAGACACACTTTGGCTCTTGGGAGAAGAGCATTGTAAAGAAGAAATTGTGATCGATTGCTTGTAAGATGGCTTGCTAAAGAAAATATTTCAGCCTCTTTGTCATGGTCCTGTGAGTTATGCTTATTGTTTTTTTTTTTCATTTTGTTTAAATTTTTTAGCTAGTGGTTTAGATAGTATCATCCTTGGCAAGTAATTTTGGGATTTTTAGATTGCTCTTATCATTCTTGTTGCTCGATAGAAAATTTCTGTTAAAATTTTACCATAGAAGCACTTGTGTTTGAAAGCCTTAAGATCATTTTAGTAGTAAATTTTGTTATTGTGCAACGTATAGGAACTACTATTGAGATCGTTGTAAGAGAGCCTCTGCTTGTAGTCATGCCGTTGAAAGATTCAATAGTCAAGAGGGTTCAGAAAATCTTTGGTATTTTGATGGGACCATAATAGCTTTTTTCTATCTTTAAGGTGAATCTCCATGGTATTTCAATCAAAAATTTTCAAGTATTTTGAAGGTTCTATTGAATGCAATTGTTGACATCCATTATCTAGCCAAAATGGAGTCTTGTACGTGGTAGTTTACGCAGCAATGTTTGGTAACATAATAGGATTGTCTTGAAGAAATTGCTTATTTGAGCCATGTAAGTTTGAACAATTCATAGATATTGAATTTGGGATAGCTTTACTGTGAAGTTTTTACTCATGTCATTTTACCTTATTTAAATATTTGAGGTCTACACAAATCCACTTTCTTTTCTGTCTATTTTCATCGAATCTTGCTCTATTTCTAGTTTTCTTGTGGAACTGTCTCTTTCTCTGGGGAAAATGAGTAGATTCGTGGAGTTTTTCTCAAATGTTTTTGCTCAATTTTATTTCTTACAAGTAGGTATTATAAGGACCGCGTAGACTAGGCAATTGAACAAAATAGGAACTCTCAACAACTCATAGTACTTAGCAAAGTTGGCTGAATCTCTTTAAGATAAGTCATCTATAGTTTACACATAATACAATCATTTCATTTTTCAAAACCATACACCACAATAGCACACACACATACTCACATTAACTACTGAGTTTATTTGGAGGTATCTAGGCCTTGGTGTTGCCAGAGACCAGCAGGCACCTAGATCCTGTTCGAGGACACTCGTTGGTGGTCGCATCCCAAACGGTTGTCAACAATTCTTTTGGTGCTAGAAGGAGGGCTAAAAGTTTAGCCTCTAAGTTCTTAAGCCTTATAATTTTAGCACATCAACAATTCTTTGTTACTATAAATTCTTAAGAAATTAGGTACTATTTTTATTTCATGACCAAGAAGATTGATAGTTTGGAAAATTTCAAAGTTTCAAAAGATATTCTAGATTCTAAGATTGATTCTTCATCAGAATAAGAACATAAGGAAGTTTTTGAATTGGCAACAAGTAGTGGAGTGAAAACTAGATGATCAAGAAGATCACCCATTATATCTGGTTTATCAATTCATAAGAGAAGATCTAGGAAGTGTAAGAGTTCAACATTCCAAAGGAATAGGATGGCAAATCCTTGGCAAGGAGTTACACCATTAGGATTTCAAAATTACAATGATATTTCTAAGGTAGTTTACAAATATTTTCCCAAGCCTTTCATTCCTAGAAAAGCTTATTTAGCTGAAGAATATATTCACATGTTTGAGTTAGCTTTAGCTCATGCAAATATTCAACATGAAGATCAAGCTTGTAGGTTGTTTGTATCAAATCTAAAAGATATGGCTCAGATTTGGTATTCGAACTTACCAAGTAATAGTATTACAAGTTGGGATGACATGAAGAATCTTTTCTTGGCCCAGTTTGTAATAAATTAGATCAACAACAACTATACTGTGGGCTAGTACAAGCTAAGCAAGGAGTTAAAGAGTCAATTAGAGATTTTAACATCAAGTTTCAACGAATTTATGGACTCTTCCAAAGACAATATAGGCCATCAGAAGAAATCCTTAAAGAAACTTATCTTAAGGCTATCAACCTCAACATTTCAATTTGGTTAAGGAGAACTCCAAACTTAACTATGCTAAATGACTACTTTAGTAAAGCTATACAGTTAGAAAAATAGTTGAACTTGAATCAGGAAGAAAATATTGCAATTCAAAAAAGAGAAGAAAAAGTTATGATTCCTATGCAATATTTTGCTCAATTTAAAGCTTTACCAAGTCCATCTCATGTTAAGATAGAGCAAGAACATAAAAGAGTAGAATCTGGAAAAGGACGATTAATGAGAGATATGTCTAACAAAATAGTGAAGCTTGAAAAAGCCTTGGCAAGATTAAATATCAAGGAAGAAAGGAAAAATACGAAGCATAAACATCAAAACACTAAGTTAGTAGAAGATGAGGATGAAAGTGATCTTACTATGTCCAACTTTCTTGATATTGAATCTGATAATGAGTTATCTAGTGTTCATTATGCAAGTAAATCTTCTAGCAATGGATCTAGCGATACTTCTTCTTTATCGAGTTCTGAACAAGATATGTCTTCAGATGAGGAATGTAATAACAATGAGGAAAATGGATATATTCTCCAATCAAAAGATATACTAACTACTTCTAGACCCCCAAATGTTATTATAAATCCATCTACTAAGAGAAAAGCTTTTGAGCCAAATAGAAGATATAAGAATAAAGGTAAAGACAATCAAGTAGAGCAAAGAACTCCAAATCAGTCTTTTAATAAATTGATAAAGAGGTCAAGCTTTATTGGTGATGGAGAGTATGATTTGATTGAAGATATTAACCATCTCAAGGCCAATATTAGCCTTTATCAGTTGTTTCAAATNCCATCTCAAGGCCAATATTAGCCTTTATCAGTTGTTTCAAATAGGAGATCAGCAAAGAAAGGCTTTAGACTTCATTAAAGGTAAAAGGAGAGTTAGAGAATCAGAGTTAAGTTATGTGTCTCATAATGATGAGAAATTAAAAACCTCATATGATAAGGAAGCTCCTCCTTTTTACCTGACAATGAAATTAAAGGATAAATACTTACACAATTGTTTGGTTCATTCTGGAGCTACATCTACTATAATGCCATTGTCTATATGTAAGAAACTTGGTTTGATTCCTGAAAAATCAAATAAAAAGATTGTTCAAGTGGATAAAAGTAGAGCGAAGATTGTGGGTCAATTACCAAATATTCCATTGGAAATTGCTTCCGAACCCCACGTCAAAAGTAGAGTAACTATTCAAGTGGCAGATATGCTAGATTCACATAGTCTCTTATTGAGTAGAATTTGGAGTAAGAACTTCTTAGGTTACATATCAACAGATTATTCTCACATGTGGTTACCTTGGAAAGGAGAACCAAATTAGATGTACATCTATAGTAAGCCTTTGATGATTGATAATATTACTTCAAATGGAAAAAGTAAAATGGTTGAAAAAGGAAGTATTGAAAATAAAATTTGTACACTCCAAAAAAATTATGATTCTGAAAAAGGACAATCAAAGCAAGAGGATAAATGGGAGTTATAATTTGATGGTTCATGTAATTCAAAAGGTTCAGGAGTCGGTATAGTTATATTAAAGAATGATTCACCTGAAATTTTCAAGGCAATTNCAAGCAATAATTTGAGAATCAAGTGATACCTGAAACGTCATGAAATTCCAAAGCTAACTTCATTTCATAAAGGATGATCGACTTGGAACATGAGTTCAAGAAAAATTTACTTACTAGAAAGGATATACAAAACCCAGATAGTCAAGCTTTCAAGGTAGTGAATTTTGGATTAGACAAGATGCCAAAGATGTTGAATGTTATAAAGGAAAGAGATTCAAGTTTCAAGCAAGACTTTTTATCATGTCTAAGAGATAATTTGGATAATTTTGCTTGGTCCTATGATGACCTTAAAAATTTTAGGCAAGATGTGATGACACATAAGATTCCTTTAATAGAAGGTTACAAAATAGTCAAGCAAAAACAAAGGAAATTTAATCCATCATTTTAACCAGCTATGGAAGCTAAAATCAAGAAGTTGTTGCAAGCACGAATCATAAATCTAGTGTGATATTCGACATGGCTTACTCACCTTGTTCCAGTGAGAAATAAAAATGGTGATATAAGGCTTTGTGTAGACTTTAGAAATCTAAATGATGCTTCAAAGAAAGATAAGTATCCACTTCCAAGAATTGATGAGACACTGATTAAAGTCTTAGGTTGTCAAGTATACTCTTTCTTAGATGGTTTTTCAGTTTATAATCAAATCATGGTAGATAAGAATGATAAATACAAAACATCATTTATCACCAAATGGAGAACTTTTGCCTACCAAAGCATTCCATTTGGATTGTCAAACGTTGGAGCTACTTTCCAAAGAGCAATGGATTTAGCATTTAAGGACTTATTAGGAAAATTTGTGGTGGTTATTTGGATGATATTACAATATTTTCAAAGAAAAAAGAAGATCATATTAATCATCTCCAGCAAGTTTTTGACAGATGTCATGACTTTGGTATTTCATTAAATTCTAAGAAATGTATCTTCGGGGTTAAATCTAGAAGTCTATTAGGCCATGTGATATGTCAAGAAGGGATTGCCATAGATAATTCTCGAATTCAATTAGTATGAAATATTGAGAATCCCACAAGTAAGAAATCTCTTATATCTTTCTTTGGGAAGATAAACTTCATGAAAAAGTTCATCCTCGGGTTTACTGAAATTACCAAACCTTTGATGTATATGCTAAAGAAGGATGTCCAAATAGAGAAAACACCAGAGTCAGAGAGAGCTTTATTAGAAGTTAAAAATGCTATACAAGAGGCTCCATATTTGGTGAAGCCTAGGCTTAAAGAAGATTTTTGCTTATATTCTTTTTCTTCGAACGATTCTATCGCTACCGTTTTGACACAAAAGGATAATAAAGGTCAAAATGAACCAATTGGATTTTTTGGGTATCAGTTGAAAGGTTCAGAGTTAAATTATTCAGACTTAGAGAAACAAGCTTTCACAGTCATCAAAACACTTTAGCATTTTAAATATTATTTGGAAAGTTCATTAGTCCACATTATGCTAATTGAACCTATAGTCAAGTGATTCCTATCCCAAAATGAGATTGGATTGAAAAGAGGAAAATGGCTTATAAAGTTACAAAGTTTTAGATTTTCATTAGAAATATGCAAGACAATTAAGGAAATGGGATTAGCCAAGTTAATGACTAGAGAAAATGAAGTATGCACACTTGACGCCCATGAAGAGAATTGGTATGATGAAATTCTCAAATTTCTTAATACAAGGAAAATCTAAAATAATTTAACTGCAAGTCAAAAGAGAGCTTTCTTCAAAAGAGCACGAAGATTCATCATTAAAGATGGTATATTATACAGAAAGGATTTTTAGAGAGTTTTATTGGAATGTGTTCATAATGATCAAATTAGTTTCATTTTGAAACAATTTCATGACCATTCAAATTTATTTTATGAATCCCCTAAGTCGACTATGCAACATATACTTCGATATGGATATTACTGGCCTTCCATGTATTAATACATTAGTTCAAAGATTCAAAAATGTTATAAATGTCAAATTCATGAGCCCAAGATTAGAAGGGCTAGAGCCCCTTTAAAGCCAGTAGTTATAGATAGACCATTTCAGTAATGGGGCTTGGATTTTATTGGTACAATTACTACTTTAAGAGCTAGACATAAGTTTATTTTCACAACTACTGATTATTTCACTAAATGGTTTGAAGCAAAGGCTCTAAGAGGAAGTTTAGCATTAGACGTGATTAAGTTTCTAGAAGACCACATTCTAAGTAGATTTGGTCTACCTAAAGTATTAGTGTCAGACAATGGACCCACCTTCAAATCCAAAGAGTTTATCAAATGGGTGTCTAAAAAATCCATTTTCTTATTTTCCTCATCAAATTATTATCCTCAAGGAAATGGCCTAGCAGAATTCACCAATAAAAAGCTTATTGCTTATATCAAGAAATCGATGGATGGGAATCTAGGAAATTGGATCAATTATCTACAATCCACGTTATGGTCAGATCGAATTAGATTCAAGAAAGCTATTGGGGCATCACCATATAACTTAGTCTATGGTTTTTCAGCAAGAATTACAAACAAGATTGTAAGCTCCTTCAAATTAAAATGCCAAATTATTCCTTTATTAGAGATTGGAATAGCAACAAAGAATGAGATTATTTAAATCAAAAAGCATACTTCCTGTTAATGTTGGAAAAATAGCCACCATCGTGGATAATGGATTTTTAAGTTCTATGCCTAAACTGTATGTTTCAGGTAAGAGTTGGAAGTGTGCAAAAGATCTAACGAATGGACTGCCAACAAGTTCTGGATTTGATGAATTTAAATTAACAAAGGATGAGAAATTTTGTGTTACAGATGCCGAATTTCTGCAAGTTGAGAAGCCCATTGATAACGTTGGTGAAATACAGAAACTTAGAAATACAGAACTGGATGCCATGGTTTTTGAGCCATCGAGCGTCACTGGCAAATACATTGTTTGGTACCTACTCGAAATCATGCCCATGCATCAGCCAGACCTGCAAATCGACATCACCAGATGCAACCGCAGCTAGCTCGCTAGAGGCCGAGGACAGCGAGCCCGAGTTCATGGAGCGCATGGAGGCCCTTTTGCATGACTGAGCTGTATAAACCAGGTTTTAGGTTGTAAATGTGTATGGGTTCGATTCCATTCTGACTATGATAGGACTATTTCATCACATGCATCCATGGGAGGCACCGGCACTGCCCAACAATGCGACTACATATACGAAGTTGATGTGCTCGGTGTTGCTCATACTGATAAGCTTCAAAAGTTCAAACGCTCCAGACCCAGGCGAGCCAAACCCATTGAGAAAAGAAGAAGGAAGGACCCATGTTCCTGCGTCTTAATCATTTTTTAGCCCTATTTAAACTGTAGCTGCAAGAAAAATTCCAGTACTCCCAACTCTATTATCTGCAAAATGACCCTGATGATTGATCCGAATTTCAAGTCGTTAACAGCAGCAGCAAGATGAAGATAAAATCAACATGTTACCTCCTTCGATTAAACCCGATGCCTCTGCCCATGCCTACTAATTTGATGGTGCTGTTGAAACAGATGGATGCAGATGTCAAATGCAGGAAAAATACAAAATAGAACCATCGTGAGCTCTGCATCCACGATGCCCTGAATTTAGGCTATTTTAAGAAATTAATTTAGATATACATATGACATTGAGAAAAGGGGAAGAAGATATTTTTGGATTTCCAGGATATCTGTATAACTAAAAGGAGGGATTTAGTTAATTTTCACAAGGGTTACTAGGGCTTAATAACATTTAGTATTTAAAGTTCTAAATTAAATAATTAAGATAAATTGGGAATTTTGGATTTATTTTAATAAATAAAATGTTATAGGCTATTTCTTACAAAAACAATATTTGTAATATTTATTAGTGTTAGCATAAATTCCTCCTAACATTATGTACAACTTCCCAACCACATAACTTCACTATTAAATTGATGAGAAATATCTCCTAACTACATGAGTAAGTTGTAACTCCCTTACTTGGGAGAAAACTTAGCTAAGATATTTTAAGTATGTAACCACCTTTGAACCTTATAAAAAAGCTTTAGGGGGGGGGGGGGTCTCACAAAACACACTATTGGAGAGGACACTTGGGGGAGAAAAGACTTGATACGTCACACTTTGGGAAGGTTACTAGCTAGCACTTGGGCTCTCACTTGGAGACACACTTTGGCTCTTGGGAGAAGAGTATTGTAAAGAAGAAATTGTGATCGATTACTTGTAAGATGGCTTGCTAAATAAAATATTTCATCCTCTTTGTCATGGTCTTGTGGGTTATGCTTATTGTTTTTTTCTTCATTTTGTTTAAATTGTTTAGCTAGTGGTTTAGATAGTATCATCTTTCGCAAGTAATTTTGGGATTTTTAGATTGCTCTTATCGTTCTTGTTGCTCGATAGAAAATTTCTGTTAAAACTTTTCCATAGAAGCGCTTGTGTTTGAAAGCCTTAAGAGCATTTTAGTAGTAAATTTTGTTATTGTGCAACATATAGGAACTACTATTGAGATCGTTGTAAGAGAGCCTCTGCTTGTATTCATGTTGTTGAATGATTCAATAGTCAAGAGGGTTCAAAAAATCTTTGGTATTTTGATGGGACCAAAATAGCTTCTTTCTATCTTTAAAGTCAATCTCTGTGGTATTTCAATCAGAAATTGTCAAGTCTTTTGAAGCTTCTGTTGAATGCAATTGTTGACATCCATTATCTAGCCAAAATGGACTCTCATACGTGGTAGTTTACACAACAATGTTTTGGTAGCAGAGTAGGATTATCTTGAAGAAATTGCTTATTTGAGCCATGGAAGTTTGAACAATTCATAGATATTAAATTTGCGATAGCTTTATTGCGAAGTGTTTACTCGTGTCATTTTACCTTGTTTAAATATTTGACGTCTACACAAATCCGCTTTCTTTTCTGCCTATTTCCATCAAATCTTGCTCTATTTCTAGTTTTCTTGTGGAACTGTCTCTTTCTCTAGGGAAAATTAGAAGTAAATTCATGAAGTTGTGCTCAAATGTTTTTGCAAAATTTTATTTGTTACAAGTAGGTATTATAAGGACCACGTAGACTAGGTAATTGAACAAAATAGGAACTCTCACCAACTCATAGTACTTGGCAAAGTTGGTTGAATCTCTTGATGATAAGTCATCTATAGTTTACACATAACGCAATCGTTTCATTTTTTACAACCGCACGCCGCAACAGCACACACACATACTCACATTAACTACTAAGTTTATTTGAAGGTATCTGGGCCTTGGTGTTGCCAGAGACCAGCAGGTACCTAAATCCTATTCGAGGACACTCGTTGGTGGTCATGTCCCAAATAGTCACCAACACTAATTATACATCTCTCTAGTTACTGGCTGGGGGATTGTTTCTATGAAATTTAATTCGCAGCATCTTTCCGCCTATGTCATTTGGACTAGGAGACTCCACGACCGAACGTTGCCTCTTCCACTAAACTAATGAAGTTACTATTTTCTCAGCCAAGCATTTCCCCCCATGACACACTACCGGTGTAAGAAGGAAGAACCCCACCCATGCTGTCTTGGCCTCTCACAGGAGGCACCACTAGAGTCTTAGTTGTAAGTGAAAGCGAATCCCCGATACCTTCTAGGGGATCTTTCGACCAGGTGGTGCAAAAAACCTAGGAAATCCATGGTTTGGAAATCTGGTTATGATCTTGCTGCACCCAGACTCCATCCCTATGAACCACCATAAATTCCACAAAATTCCAAAAGCAGGCTATAAATAAGATAAAATGCACGTTGAAGCCGGACTCAAGCTTCTGGTGAAGCTTGACGATTTCAGCCTGCATACCTTCAATGAAATAATTGACCAATTTATATCATGTTCCCTCCTCCATAAACTCCCACATGATCTGAGCCTGCTCTATGGTAAGGATTTTCCCTTAGGAGAGTAACTTGGGAAAGGCGTGGGCTCGGAAGAGGGGGTAAATGGTATGTGCCACCTCTAGTTGGATTATCTTGACAAGGATGCCTTTCGGTTCCTTTTTAAACCCTAGCCACTCCTCTATCTCCTTTTGGTTCTTAGAACTTCTTTTTGATTTTTCTTCTATCAGGGGACCATTGGAGGGAATGCCTAAAAATTCACGGAATAGTCGAGCATCAATGTCAAAACTTACACGCACGTTACACACATGCATGTAAAGACGCTCGGCTTCTTCACTGAAGGAGTTAACCATAGTTAACATTTCTTCCGTAGTAATGTCATGGGTTACAACCAAAAATAGCTCCATTAGTATAGATTCCCAAAGGTTATTGGTCACAACAGCTGGGGTCACTCTATGGCTAAGCCAACGTTGTTCTTCTTTTATATCTCCATAATGAAAGAAGAGACTTCTTGCTTCACGCCTGGAGGCCATAACTGTGACCTCCAGCGATTCCATAACATAAAACAACGATTTAGACAATACTAAAAAAATAAAATAACTTTGTACATTGTTTCCATTCTGTAAGATTATACAATGAATAGTCATAGTGTAATTTACTATGTTTGAAGGGTGAAGAAAAAGGTGGGATTTTCTCTTGCACGTCTGCAACAATGATAGGATGATTTAAAGTCCACTCCTTATCCAGCCATCCAAGTCTTTTAAATTTGGCAAAAAATTGGACATAGCGAGTAGGGTAACATGGGATTTCAAATTCTAGTTGTCCCATAACACTAGAACAAACATTACTAATAGAAGTGAACTCCTTTATGGCCGCTTCAGCCGTAGATAACATATCTGTGTCACCCTGGAGACCCTGCTCATTGATGAAAAACCTATAGCATAGAATTTAGACAACTATTTATATTTGACATAAATTCAAAGAATAGTTAGCATATTATAATGACATGGAAAGACTTACCCGCCTGCATAATACACGATGCCAAGTGGATTCTGAAAATAGGTCATGATATGATGAGCCATGAACAGCGTGTTATAGGCATGATAACAATCAAACCTGGGCATCTCCCAGATCCAAGATAAACACCTCAAACCCTTGGCGCTATGTTCATGGTCTTGCACCCGCATAGTTTTGATTAAGCCATCCACCAGAAACGTCAAGATTCTCTGTGTTGATCGAACCAGCAGTGTCTCCAGAATGGTGGCGGTCGTCTCGGCCGACAGATGCAACCAAATGATTACGCTAAAATTACACAATAGAAAATGCAAAAACTCTTGCATGCCTATTTGGAACCAAACTGTCTCCTCCTTTACAAGAGCATGAGGAGGAGGAGCATTGGCAACGGGGACATGTAAACAGCATAGGACATCCACAATGTCCAAGATGAACAGGACAGGCTTTAGTGTAATCCTTTACAATGAAGCACACTATCATTAGGAAGAGCAACATAGATATACTAACAACGTCAAAGAACAAAAATAAAAAAGAGGCTCATAAAAAATCCATTATGCAATATTAGGGTTTTCGTTACCTTGACTCCCAGAAAATCACTAGCTACACTAGAAATGCATTACCAAAATCGCCCAAACCCTTGCGATGGTGCAATGTCTATTCCAGACAACAGCGATAAAGGTAACACTGCATATTTCCTTAGCGTAACATGCAACCATTATAGGTGAAAAAATGGGATCCTATTTATACTACATAAAGGTGTAGTACGTAGACATTTTCGATTATGCATTGCATTTGCACACCATCGCCTGAGATCACCCAAACCCTTGCGACAATGCAAGGTCTATATTTGACAATAGTGATAAGGGTAATATTACAGACCATAATAGCTGAACATGCGCAACCAGGTTTCAATGCCCACATTTTCACCATAAACACAATTACAATGCTATAGCAACGAAAATAATAATCATGCAGGAAGGGTAAAGAAAATAACCTACTAGGCGAGTGGAGTAACCTCCCGAGTTTCGACTCGGGCCTTTGAAATCTGCTCCAAAATCTCTTGAACTTCATCAATCCTTGCCAATTTGGCATATTTTCCTTTGGTCTTTGATGCCATGGTTACAACTGAACAACCTTTGCAAAGTCATTTTCTTATGCCTTACTTCTGCTTCCCTTTTGTTACAACCTAATTCAAACTTGCGATCTCTATAGTCTGATCTGAGGAAGAAACATCGACTTATAAATGAAATGGTTAAAATTTAACTACTTCCATGTATGATCAATGTGAAACTTTCCGAAAATGCAGGTATGTTAGTGCAACATGAAGCATGAAGATCGCAACATTAATCTTGAAGATATCGTATAGATTGTGCTCCAACAAGACCCTAAACTAATGCGTAGCTTATCGTCTCATACTCCAGTCGCATTAACTACGTTCTACATAAAATTCTAAATTATCCATTTCAACATGCTAGACATGCCATGTTACACCTTTCATCATAGTCTGCAAAAATCTTACACTAATGCCTAGGAAACCAGGCTTGCAATTTTCTCACGAACTATGCATATCGAAATGGTCTGCTAAGATCTTAAACTGGCAACCCCTTTAACACACACAACTAAAATAAGAAAAAACCTTCTATCATTCCACCAAATTGACAAAAACAATATGAAAACTTCTATTCTTGATGGTTCTGTAGGTCATTTCGCATATGGATGCAACTTCACTTGCACCCCTCACCCTAATAGGTCCATACGAGGAAATTATTAGACACCTCAACCTTGCACTTATTGGAACTGATCCTTCCCTTTGTGACATAACCATAGTGGCCTTGAAAGTATCCCTAGACTGGCCAGAACATTTGGCCCACACCCTAGACCTGGAGGTTGGTGATGTAACCGAGGATTCTGTCACTAAGGTATGTATGGTTACGCGCAATGGAGAAAGCAAAACTCTTAAAGTTAGTTCCCTTCTTGACCAACAAATGTAGGGCGACATATCTCAAGTGCTTTAGAACAACATAGATGTATTCACATGGTCATATGAAGACATGTCAAGTTTAGACCTAAGACTAATATAGCACAACATAGTTTTAGACCCGCATGTCAAAATAGTTAAACATAAAGCTCAAAAGATTAAGCCCAAAATCGTGTTAGTAGTATGAGATGAAATCACTAAACTATACCAGGCTGATTTCATTTGACTGGTTGATTACTCGGACTCAATGTCGAATATCATAGTTGTCTCTAAGAAAATAGGAGGAATACATATCTGCATAGGCTTCCATGACCTGAACAAGGCAACGATTAAAGACAACTTCCCGTTACTGAGTATCGACCAACTTATCGATACTACAGCTGGCCACACGTTACTATCTTTTATGGATGGGTTTTTAGGCTATAATCAAATCTGTATCAACCCAAAACATAAATTGACCATAAATTTCATGATGCCTTGGGGAATTTTTTGTTACACCATGATGCCTTTCAATTTAAAAAATGCTGGAGCAACTTATCAATGTGCCATGACATATATCTTTAGCGATTACCTCTTGGAGCAATTGAATGACCATGTAGATGAGATAGTCGTCAAATCTAAGAAGTCATAAGATCACCCAGAAGATCTAGAGTTGATCCTTAAATGATGTCTCAAGCAGGACCTAAGACTCAACCCAGGAAAATGTCTGTTCGGAGTCAAGACCAGATGCATGTTGGGGTTTGTGGTATCGGAGACTAGCATACAGGTCGACCCCGACAAGGTTAACGCCATCGTTAACCTGGCACCACCTACAAATTTTAAAGAACTATGTGGGTTGCAGGGTAGGTTGCAATTTATCAGGTGGTTCATTTTGAAATTAATAGACAAACTACGTCCTATGCAACATTTGCTTAAGAAGGGTGTTAACTTCGAATGGATTGATGACTGCCAACGTGCGTTTGACAATCTGATGAAAGAACTACTACACTTACCAATTGTTTTCCTACCACAAAGGGATCAACCTTTCTACATTTACTTGGCAAGTTCAGACGTATCTATAGCTACATTATTGTGCCAAAAAAGGGACGATGAATCACAAGTCCCTATCTACTATCTAAGTCACGCGTTGTTTACGTATGAAACAAGGTAAAATGAAGTGGAGCATAACTTTTTGGCATTGGTATTTGCACTAAACAAATGTAGGCACTATATTTTCCATATCCAAGTTAATATACTTTTCAAAAACAACATTCTGTAGGCCATCACAAACAATCTCTAGGAGAGTAGTAGGATAGCTCACTAGAAGGCCATCACAGCAGAATTTAACTTACACTACGTTGGCCAATCTTCCATGAAAGGCCAGGCCATAGCTGACTAGCTTGGTACATCACCTATCAACAATCAAGCTACAATAGATCTAGAATTTCCCAATGAATATGTACATAGTTTAAGCCCTACATCAACAAGTCTTGAAGTGACATTATACTTCGATGGAGCCTCGACCACCAGAGGTGGTAGTGCTGCTACCATCATTACACTTTCCCCTGAGGACGTTTTCCCATTGGCTTACCACCTGGCATTTCCCTATATGAATAATGTGGTAGAGTATGAGGGGCTCCTCAAATGAGTGTTAGTAGCCAGAGGACTAAACGTTTAACACTTGGCCATTTGAGGTGATTTGATGCTCTTCATCAATCAAATCACAGGAGTCGACTCTTGCAAAGCTACGCATTTGCAGCCCTACTACGATATGACTAAAGATCTTCTGAAACAATTCACGACAACTGATGTCCAACACGTGTCGTGTAATGAGAATATAGTAGTCGACACACTAGCCATGCTAGCTTTACACATGCCATCACATTTGTTTACCACCTTGCCATCTTTAATGATGGAATGTACAAACCCTATCATTAAAGTGGTGCAAATCTCTTCACTAAGCACAGGAGGAACACTAGAATGGTACAAAAACATTAAAACCTACCTTCTGCATGGTGAACCACCACATGAGCTAACACCTGCACAAAAAGATTCAACCTGCAAGCATGTCAGGCAATACATCATCATCAAAGACAGTGCTCTATGTAGATGCTCTTTTGATGGAGTGTTGCTAACCTACATTAACAATGACCAAGCACAAAGGATAGTTAGTGAAGTCCATGAAGGATTATGTGGAGGACACATAGCCTCATGGGCCATGCTCACTAAAATTAGACACTTAGTGTATTACTGGCCATACATGGAGCAATATTTCCTCACCAGGGTTAAGACATGTGACACATGCCAACATTACACGAACATAATACACGTGTCACCAACCAAATTTCATACTACACAGATCACATGGTCATTCCAATGAAAGGGATTAGACATCATAGGGCCCATCACACCTAAGTCTTCTATAGGACATAGCTTCATTATCACTGCCACTAAGTACTTCATGAAGTGGGTCGAGGCTATTCCCCTACGAAAGATTACATCTCAATAGGTTTTCCATTTTATCTTTAATAATATAGTAGCTAGGTTTTGGCTTCCCATGACTATTGTGATGAACAACAGGCCACAATTTAGTAGCACCGAAACCAAATATTTCTGCACTAACCTTGGTATCAAACAATCTTCTTCCTTACCCTATTACCCACAAGAAAATGATCAAGTAGAGGCAAAAAACAAGGTGGTCATCAATTTACTAAAAAATATTTTCAACAACAATAAAAAACTATGGCATGAAAAAATCTTCTATGTGCTATGGGCCTATTGTACGACATGCAAAAAAGCTACCGGTAGGACACCCTACAGCCTAGTCTATGGATCGGAAATAGTGTTGCCTCTGGAATTATAGGTTCCTTCACTACGAATGGTCCTCTCCATGGTTATAAATAAGAATCAACACAACAAGTCCAGAATCACGGATTTAGACTTAGTAGAGGAGAAACGCATCCAGATGCTTGACAACATCGAAAGATATCAAGACAGGTAGAAACAAAAGCATCATCACAAGTTGTATCAATGACAGATCAAAAAAGGGGACTTAGTTCTTAAGGTCATTCGTGAACTAGTAAGCAAATTCTCTGCAAGCTAGGAGGGCCCTTTCTTGGTTGTCAATGCATACAAAAATGGAGCATTTAGGCTAGCAGACATCAAAGACAATGAACTTCTAAACCTAGTGAACCATACATATCTTAAGAAGTACCACATCTAGACATCGGCTTGGCTTAAATGCAAGGTAACAATCATCCGCTATGATGTAAAATTGGTAGTGTTATACACGTTCACTATGATGTAAAACTAGCATTTCTTGCACGCATCCGCCACGATGCTAAACTGGCAAAGTTCTTGATCATCTGTCATTGATGTAAAACTAGCAAGGTAAGCATCCATCTGCTAAGAAGTTAAACCAGCACATACTTGTCCCTGGGTCACGATACAAAACTAACACCCACAACACGGTCTGCTAGGACCATAAACTAGTTCTTCTACCATCTGCTACGATGTAAAACTAGCATACTTCAGTCTACCCAAACTTTAAACCGGGACCATGGTTTGTTGGGACATAAAACTAGCAACAACAGTTTGCCAAGAATTAAAACTAGAAGCTGCCAATAGGTCACCCACAAAATAAGCAAGCCTAATCATTCTTTCATGGAATCCCTACCAGGCAGAATGGGTGTGGTGTTGGAACAGAAGCAATGCCACACCCTCCCGACATACTATTGATTCCTTAGATATGTTGAAAGGCATACTACTGATCCCTCGAAGATGCTGCTACGACAGCCACTCTGTAGTTGCAACTCCTAGGGTCAGCTTTGCCAATTGGGGCTCCAACGAAACTATGGTCACCCATAGTCTTGGTTGACTCCAGCTACCGCCGCCAGCAGACTCTGGCCTCGCAAATTCATCTAACTGGTTCTTTTCCTAGTTATATGAATAAGATTAATCTGGCTGTCGATGGTGAATTCCTGAGCTATGGCATCAATAGAGGCACCCTTGCCTCTTTCTATGGTTCCTTCTCCATGGCCTACGCTCTTCTTTTTTCTTCAGATGGAACTTGTTTCAATAGCCTCCCCAACAATTCGGACAACTACTTTATTCCCTGTTCATTGTTATGTTTCGTAGGTTACTTGCTATGATAGCATTGTTCAAAATATGCATTCACCAGGAGGGTGAGACATCACGACGTTCTAAGGTGGCCGCTCAGACTAGCCTGGCTACTCGAGAGTGCAAAACCTACCTTTTCCTTCCTTGCCTAACACCCTATCCTTACTTTTCCCTTTTCCCTTTCCTTCTCCTCCTATTTGTATAGAGCGTGAGCATGCAAGAAGCCTTTTGCACATGCTAACCATCATGTCCATTAACTGGCGTACTACAACTCGCCTCATGGAATACATCTGAAGATAGGTTAAAACACTACACAAATGCATCTACATTCAAAAGAAAAAAGAAAAAAAGAAGGTGGGCAAAGCTAGAAAAAATGGATGAAACACAACTCATCCAGGCCATATGGACGTAACACAGCTCGTCTAGGCAAGTCCCACACCTACAATACAGCAGTAGCATAACCTCCTCGGAAAACACCCACAAGGAGTTGTCTAACAACATGATTGTGAAATATCCTACTCATGCTTCAGTCTTTCCCAAACCTCCCCCCCTCATAACTGTAAATTCCCTCCTCTGCTCCTCACACTCCCAACCTTAGCATTTCCAGGTTTGACAAAGCAACATCTGAGCAACTGCCAACGAACAATGTTAGTGTCTTTACTTCTGAGGTGTTTCGTATTCTTTGTCAATGTCTCTCTGGCAAGCCCTCCAAACATCAACAAAGAGGGGTCATTGAAACACCATGAATTTCAAAACTTCGATGATTCGGCAAAGTCTTGAAGCCTAGGCAAAAGACTTCTACAGTGCAGCGTAATAGACTCTAGCAGACAAAACAGGACAAGGGGTGCATAGTGGCAACACTTCAATTTTTCTAGTCATTCATGTTCCAAAAATTTTAACTTTTGGCATATTAGATTGTGTTACACTATGCTACGTAATATAGTGTAATGCAGTGTAATACAAATAGAGTTGATTTAACCGCAATGGAAGAGGTAGCAAAATTCAAGCATCAGCGGCTCTTATGCTACAATACACTCCCCAGTGTATTGCAGCATAACTGCATGAAATCTATTACCAAGGCTCTAGCAATGGTAGATTATGCCACACTACACTTCAAAGAGTAATATAGCATAACACTGCAAATTTTCGCTATCGCACATTAGGTCAACGGTATTTTGTGGGCCCAGGACATGCATCATTTAAACTGCATTATTCTCCTAACCCTAATATTATAAATACCCCAGTTGACAACGATCAAAAGGTCAACAATTTTTTTTTGGTTGGCAAAAAAATGAGTTTAGCAGTGGTTGACAATTCTTGGCATTTTTTAGCAAAGATTGGCGAGAGAACAAGAGAGAATTGGCAATCAAAAGAACATAGACAGTGACACAAAGAAGCCTTGTGGTCAAATATTTAAAGTTAGTAGACATTTTTCTTTGATTCAGACTCCCTTGCACCTAGATTGGATAGAATAAGGTAGATTTGCCTTTTCTTGTTCCATCTCTAAAATAACTTCTTGTTCTTGGCATGCACTTCGTCTAAACCAAAGTTCGCTTGCTATCATTGTATTCAATTCATTTGTTTATAAGTTAAATCTCAGATCTCATGATCGCACATTCTCCAAAATTTAATTCTTTGCATTTTGTTTACATTAATTTTCACAATCATATTACATTTCTTATATCATTATTGCCACCTTCAAGGTCTGATCTTGGGGCAAATCTTGTTTTCTTGTTAATCGATATTATACTTTTCCATTGAAGTTGTTGCCTCGTGATCTGATCATTACAAAATTTACTGATTAAGTCCCTATCTGATCGACAAGACCGTTTAGGGCACCTTGAATTCATTTTCTCTAGCACGTCCCTCATGTAGATCTAGGGTTAAAACTGTGTACATAGAAATTCACTTGGTGTTTCCAGCAACCGATGTTTTCTATCATTACAAGTAGCACAATAAATTTTTTTTTATGTTAGGTCGATGTGTTGTAAGACCTTTAGACCAATGCATCAGTAATATCATTTTGCTATGCTATTGGCCCTATAGTTCTATTGGTGAATCTACCTTATTTGTTGTGCTACACTTTATGCAAAGAAAGAGTTTCGCTATGCTATTTGGGACCAAGGACTTATGCTACACTACATGAAAAAAAAGGATTATGCTACGCTATTTGTAAATGACTAATCATGCTACGCTACATGAAAACTCCACTCAAACATATTACTAACATTTGCTATTCTATTATGCAGGGTGTTGTTAAAACCCATTTTGATTGTCCTGGAGATTGTAGGGATTTTGTGCTGCCTAAGTGAGCCGATGGCTAATGTTCCTCTATCACATGCATGTGTGGAGCGGCAGGTGGCTTGGTTCCAAGAAGGTGCATGGAACTTCCTATAATTCCTTCTCCAGCACTTTAGTGTGATTATCTAATCACACCTATTGGTGGAGGCAGCAACCGCAATTACAGAAACCTTGTTACCTGGGGCAAACCAGGGTATTCTAAAATTTCTGACCAATGGGAAAATTGGGGGTAAGTAGGCAAGAGGATCCAACTAGTGTCCAAAAATCCTAAGGAACTTGAGTTGGATCTGGAAGATGCTAGAGTATAAGTGTTACCACTTATACAATACATTGTTTGTTGGTTGCCACATGGGCACCTATTTTTAGAACCCACTAGGAACTTTTTTTTTTACCGACAGATTAGTTCTGTAAATGTATTCGTTAGTTTATACAATGCATGCTATGCTAGGAAACAATGTTAATAGTGTGTGTACTTTCTTCTTGTTGTGTATTACTAGGTTTTATATCAACGAGAGTGGACTTCACGGTGATAATGATGCCTTGGCTTTGGCACAGATGGCCTTCCGAAAGTTTTCCTCCATTGGGAACGTGCATGCTGCCATGATAGGCCAATGTGGGGATGAGTACAAGACCTATCCAACCCTATACTCCTAATTTTAGAATAAGTGTAAGGAGGTCAATTGGTTGGATGGGGATCAGACATCCCTTAGACCGATCACTGTTGAAGACATGTTGGTGGATCTCCCATCGTTTCCATCGTCGTTTAAACCTGGTACACTAGACCATGAATTCATGTTTGCATGTTCGAGTGTTTTTTCTATTTTTATACTATTTTTTGATTTTTTTAACTTTTAACTTTTTCTCTTTCTAAACTGCTACAGCAGCGAAGAAATCCCAGGAGGTCACTATGATCACCTCTCAGCATAATGAGGCCAACATTTATTTCAAGTATGGGGAGGTGGACGAGACCCAATGTTGGCTCTGTAAAGGGGCCCCTAAATCGCTCGTCAACAACCTTTGGGATGCTAGGCTCATGGAGTTTTTCTTCGCCATCAACCCAAGCATCCCTACTACCGAGATGCTTGTCCTAGCTAACTCCTTTTTTGAAAGAGTAGACTTCTTCTACAAACATGTCCACGGTGTGCTAGTGGTGCTTGAGATTAATAACCAACTATTCGTGGATCTCTTCGATGTTCCTTCTAATGGCCTCCTCATAGGAGAAAAGATCAAAAAGGATGCTAACCATTAGGGGGACACTGAGAAGTGGCTAGGGGTGGTGAAGGATAGCAAGGGGATCCATATTAAAGAGGCCAAGCTAAGAGTGGCCAAAAAAGTTTACCCTGTCTTTTGTGCCCATGCTTTTCCCAAGCTACTCTCCTAAGGAAAACTCATTGGGATCGAGAAAACTTGGATAATGAGTGAGATCATGAAAGAGGGGGTCCATTACAATTGGGCCAAGAATCTTTGCAAAGGTCTGCAGGCTAAAGAGGGGGCCCATTACAATTGGGATCGATCTATCTTGAATAATGTGCATCATGCCTTCTTTATAGCCTACATGTGGCACTTCGTAGAATTCTTGATAGTCCATGAGAATGGAGTATAGGTGATACAAAATCATAACCAGATTTCCAAACCATGGATTTTCCAAGTCTTCTGTACCACACGATCCCAGGATGCCCCAAAAGTTATTGAGGAGTCATTTTCAATAACGACAAGGGATCGGGTGGCACGTAACTTCTGTGGCCAAGACTGTGTAGGAGAGGCATCCCCTACTACTATGGGTAGCATATCACAAGGGAAATGCCTCATCACAGAGATGATGGAAACTAAGTTAAGGAGCCTTCTTGTACAAACAAAACAGCGGGCAGAAACTATGTTTCAAGCTTCATAGAATACAACGTCCCATTGGTAAGTGCATCCTCCTTTTATTTGTTGCCTCATTTGTTTGGTTAATGCTTGCTACACTAGGTAGCGTAGCATAGCATAGCCTCTACTTTACATTAGTATCATTTTGCCTAATATAACTACCCTTTATTAGTACAGGAAAAAGAAGAGGAAGAAGGTGAAGCAGAGGTGACAACACCTAAAACAGGGGTGAATAATAAAGATGTAGGGGCCCTAGCCATAGAGGAAAGGGTCGTAGTCAAGAACAAAGGAGCTCCTACCCGCAAAGGAAAGGGCTCCTACCAATGGGGAGAATTCTCCTACAAATGAGGAGGACATTCCTGCTAATGAGGAGGACACTCTTGCTAATGAGGAGGATACTCCTACTTGAAACATCGCAAAAATTCGAAGGCCTGCTTGCTTCACCAAGCCTTTGTAGTTCGCACAGTGTCACAGTAGTTCTTCAGGAGATGGATGCTTTGATTTTCAGATTTTCTAGATTCGACAAAGTTTTCTATCCTAGGTGTCAATAGGCTAAATGGATTCTCCAGCCTGCCCACTTCAACAGTTCAACTAGCTGACTGTGTATGGAACTGTTGGTAGTGCTTAGAATGTGCAAAACATTTTAGCAAGTTTTCTAAGTCATGAAGTTTGATACGCTACACTACACCTTGCTATGTAGCATAGCAAGCTTCAAAAGATGTTTGCAGAAGTGAAGTCCTACGCTATACTATGCAGCATAGCACAACGAAGCAAAAGCTAGATGGTCAGTCCCCTCACCTGACTTCAAGTTCCTCGGCAATGTCTCCTCTCGTCAGAAAGTGGTGGACCATGTCTACTGCTACACTAAGCTAAGCTACATGTTGCAACGAAGTGTAGCAATTCTACGAAGGTGAAAGAAGGCAATTCAAAGGGCAGGGTATGCAAGTTCACAAGTTTCACAATACAAAAGGTAAACTTTGCAAATTGGAAAATTTGTTTGCTACTAAGGCTAGTTTCTATGCTACATAGTGTAGCATAGCATAGTAAATATGCAACATGCATGTAGTGAAATGCATGACAAGATGCTACACTACGTCGGACATGCTACGCTATGAAGCATAGCAAAGCATGATGGGTGGTTGTGTGACATCAATGCACTTCACCTAATTGCACCATTGGCACACGTCTCTAGACGCTGATGGCACAATTATAGTGTGGTAGGCTCGCAATTATGGCATGAAAGGCTCATAATTACAATGATCATGCATGTCCAATGGTCATGCAGGTAAATGCAATGAAAATAAGTTAATGTGGGCCCAAGAAACATGGCATCCAAACCGCCCCTTTCGTGTGCCCTTAGACCTATAAATACCCTGATGAGCAACGCTCAAAGTGTTGGTCCCTGAGATGATTTGGCAAGAAAGCAAGTTAGCACTATAACCTTGATCATTGTAAGCTATCTATTTGACACTGTAAATAGTTAGCACTCTCTATTGGCATTTTGTTCTGCTCTTTTCTATTGCCTTGGTAGAATTTTCCCATTGTCAGTCCCTGAGTCTGCATCTAAGCGTACAACTATTTTTCTTTGCACGTCTTGGTTACTCTTAGGATTTCTGCACTTCCCAGCACTATGTGACAGATTGTATCCACCTTAATAGAGAAAATTTGTAGCTTTGAAGTAGTGCATTTTTCTAACTACATTCTACTTTACTTTCTACTTTGCTTTCATGTTTATCATCGCATTTTACATTATTTCCTACATCGTTTATGTTTAAAATATCATTTTAGGATATAAACTTTGCTTTCAAACCACATGTTGCAAAAGGTTATATAGACATCGACTAAGTCCCTATCTAATTGACTAGACTGTTCAGGGTGCCTGGTATCCGTTCCATCTAGCACAGCCTTCCTGTGGATAGGGGGTTAAGAATATCTGCGACCGATGACCTGTCGATGATTTCCAGTTACCAACGTTTTTGGTCGCTACAGTTTTCTAGCATTAGATGGAGGGCCTTTAGTGCCCTTTCCATGTGTCATAGTAGTTCTATAAGCCTTCTACATCCTAATGCACATTAGCATAAACTTGATACCTGTTTGTGGTTGTTTACACATCGTGCAGTGCAAATCGATCACCTTGATAGTTCCTTGGGAACCCTAGAGGACATAAGTCCTCTGATTGCCAGTTGACTTACTTGTCTTATGGTAGTCTCGCACACACTATGTACCTTATTGCACACTAGCGTAAACATGACACCCTTCAGCAGTTGTTTACACATCATGTGGTACAGATCAATCTCTTCAACGGTTCCTTGGGAACCTAGCAAGACATAAAGCCTTCTTTATATTGTTGTCCGGTTTCTTTGTTCTTTTGCGTTCTTTTTGCAGAACTACATAGCTACGTAACAATGGCTTTCTCGAACACAGCTACTAACACCTTTAAAGTTGAGGTTCCTATCATAGTTCAAGGAACTACTGGTGCCAAACAACCACTAAACCTGATGCTAGAAACACATCGATCCCTCAAAATCCAAAATCGGGGACTTAAGGGCTTGGTCTAACAACATGAGCACTACAACTTCCTTTGTGCAAAGGTGCAGGTAAATTTTCCCTTCGATGTACATAAACTCGAAGATAAACATAGCTTTGAGTTACCTTACTACAATAGGAAGGAATTTGTTCCCTCTCTCGACGCTTCCATACCTTTAACACACATGAATGAATGGCTTCTAGACCAACTAATCCAATTAGCTAGGCTTAGGAAGCAATAGGACACAACGTCCAACCATGAGAACGTCTTCCAAGATGGACAAGAGGAGCTTGATTCTTAGTCCAATGGGGGAGGTCAAGCTAACCCTATCATGGTCCCTCCTACCTAGTTCTTCTAGGCTAATCTATTGTTAGTCACCGCTCCCTCCATGATCATGTGTACGCCTCCGCAACCCACGATTACAACTACTATGGGTAACCATGTCAACCCCGTGGTGTTTCAACATCCTTTCTCACCTATTTCATTTGTTTCATTTGAAGCCACTATTCCTTTGCAAATTGTTCAGTAGTCCATTCCTGTAGCACATCATACACCAATTACAGCTACCCTTTCCCATGTTCATATTGTGCCTACTTCACAATCATACACAACTTCCATTTCTATTCCTACGCTCACATCTGCTCCACCCATTGTGGTAGGTCTGGGCCTGTCCATGTGGTGGACCCCATTCACTTCTTTTCCTATTTCGCAACTATCACAGATGTCTCATTATGTTCGCCCTTAGACACACCAAGCCTCGTAAATAGTACAACCCAACATGGGACTATGGTCTATGTCACCGGCAACACAAGTGGTCTATCTGGCATCCCAAATCGTGATTGCTACTTCACTAGCACCATCTACCCGGTGGTGGACAATGCAGGTAGCACTATCCACAGGGGTTATCTCAATGGCACCACTGATGGGTCACATCGCCACCCCAACCATGCCATAGGTGGGAGCTGCCTCTATAGTTCCTGAATCATCCACAGTGTTGTAGGATCTAGACCAAGTGTTCTAGCTCATCCAGACCCTCACTGAGGAAAGAAAACACCTCAAGGCTGCTAGCTCTGACATGGTACAAGTCATTGACTTTTACTAGGATGACCCCATCAACCCTACAATCCCTTCTTTGATGTTACCCCCAAGGATGTCCCTCCCACACTTCACGAAGTACAATGGGGAGGGAGATCCCAATGCACATCTTATTACATTTAGATCCGACTCCCTTCTGTTGCAACAATGGCCGCACACGATTATTTGCATCTTTACTATGTCCCTAGCTGGGAAAGCCCTGGATTGGTACCGTGCGCTACCACACTCATCCATTTCAACTTTGGAAGATCTTCTAACCTAGTTCGTAATGTGCTTCAAGTACAACTTGAAGCCAAAAACCATGTTGGATCAGTTGATGAGCATGAAGCAAGACCCTCTAGAGCCAGTCCAAAAGTTCATTTAGTGTTGGAATGCAACCCTTAACGAAATCCGTGAGCCCATTGCGGAAGCCCACTTGCTGACCATCTTTAAGGGTGCAGTGAACGACTTCATCAAGTCTAAAATGTATTACCTTGCTCCTCACACTCTTAGTTAGGATTTTGCTCAAACTAAGAGAATATAGAACATGGCCAAGGCCAACAAAGACCCGACCTATGTTGCTTACAAGAACACCTTCACAAAGAAGGAAAAGGATAAGGCCCCAACAACCACGGTGGCCGCTGTGATGACTAAGGCCAAGCCCAGACCCAGTAACAATGGTAGCAAGAATGCTAAGAAGTTGGCTGCACCCGCATCTAACCTCGTGCCCAAGTAGGACCATGCACCAAAAATTGTCATACCTGCACCCGAGACATCTGCACAACCCAAACCCAAATTTGAGTGTAAAGATCACTCAAAGTACACCCTGCTTCCTCTCAAGCCTTTAGATCTTCTAAAGTAGCTACTGGCAGTAGGGTATATACAACACAAGAAAATGTCAGAAGAAGGAATCAGGAAACATCAATGCTACTACGAGCTCATTAGGAACCCCTCTTTGGACCTACCTAATGAGCCTCTAGTTCCTAAGGGTTTTAGGCTGGACAAGTTTTGTGATTACCACCAATAGTGTTGTCACAACACAGATTACTATCTGGCGTTGTAGGATAACATCTATAGATTGATCAATCAGGGAAAGCTGGTGTTGGACGAAAGCAACCTAGTATGCCCTGAGAACCAACCTATGGATGTCTACATAGATCCCCTCAATGCTAATAATGTTGGTTATGTCATCAAAACCATTGATATTAACAATGATCCTAGGATAGCCCAGTAGCCATTCGTGGTCTGCGTGCCTTAACATAGTGCACCAGCATCATCAGCGGCTAGTCAAAGCTCACAACAGCTATTCATTCTGAGAGTCCCTTCACGGGCATCCATCTCTGTGTTACCTATTAGCAAAACCATGCTGCCCCACTCATTAACACCTTTAGCTCCATTTGTCATCAGGGGACCAACTCCTTTGACAACCCTCATCTTGTGCAAGATAGCTGAACAACCTTTCCATCCTAAAAGACAAGAAGTTCGCTTTGCAGGTGACATGTTGGAGGGGAGTACCATCCAACGTATTCCCAAGCCTACGTCTTCACCTCCTACATCTGTGCCTTCATCACCAAAGAAAAATGTTACCAAGACAACACAATTCACATCACCCTACCAAAAAGGGTCTGAACTCAGATCTGAAGTCCCTCCTCCTCCGAAAATTCATCTTTTGGGACGAATAGAGAAGGAGGAAATCATTAAACAGGGGGGTGGCCAAGACCTCTTGGATGCCCTCACTTAGGTCAAGTAATCTCTAAAATAAAAAAACACAACGTTGACCTTGTACGACCTAATCATGACATCCATCCCACACCGTGAGGCTCTAATCCACATGTTGACAGTGATTCCGGTCAATGAAGACATGCCGGCGAAAGAGGAAGCGATCTACTCGGTCATGTAAAGCTAGAATCGCCTCAACTAACTTTCTGCAACAACGTCATTAGGGAAGATCTCGAAAGGAGTCAAGTGACTACAGCTCCCCTTTTCATCATAATTCGGGTCAGCCAACACTGAGTCTAGAGGGTACACGTTGATGATGGGGCTACCACAAACATTATCCCTTTCCCTATTGTGGACAAGTTGGACTTCGTCGACTAGATCAAGCCCACAATGACATCATGCCTGAGGTCATTCAATGGAGCATGGGTCGTGGTGAAGGGCATACTCCACATAGACTTTGTAGCAGGGGAGCAGTTCCCCACAAATGCAACATTCATCGTGGCGAAGGAAATTCTTGGGTGTAACCTAATCCTTTGGAGGTCATGGTTAGCGTAGCTTAGGGTTGTCTCCTCATCCATACACTAGGAGATCCACCTACCTTATGCAGGCAGGGAGGTGGTGATCCATGGTGATGAGGTAGCAATGTAGGCAATACACAACGTAGGAATGGAACATGGCTCAAAGGTTATAAATTCTGAGAATGAAGCACCTGTTACAGCTTCCACTAACCATCTGGCAGAAGGGTTAGCTTAGCAAGCTGATCCCCAAAGCAAAAATACATGGGCTGAGTTGCCCTTCCAATTGGGGGACAACGATGTAGATGAAGGCTCTGGCAAAGTGCCTCGACCTTATGTTTCAGCCAACCCACGTTGGGTCAAGAAGCAACTACACCTAGCGTAGCAATCCTGCTACTTGATGCCCATGCATTGCCCTTGTGCATTTATGCAATGGCCCGAAATGGCCTAAAACTAGCAATGTGCATTCACGCAATGGCTTGAAATAACCTAAAACTAGCAATGTGCATTCACGTAATGGCCCAAAATAGCCTAAAACTAGCATCATCCTTGTGCATTTACACAATGACCCGAAATGGCCTAAAACTAGCAATGGCCTGAAACAGCCTAAAACTAGCAATGTGCATTTACATATCAACCTTATGTTTTACTCAACCCACTTTGGGTCAAGAAGAAGCTATGTCTAACATAGCAACCCCATTTCTTCATGCCCACACACCATCCTTGTGCATTTATGCAATGGCCCAAAACAACCTAAAACAAGCAACATGCATTTACGTAGTGGTCCAAAATGCCCTTAAACTAGAAATGGCCCAAAATGGCCTAAAACTAGCACAAAAGAGTGAAAGTCTAGCATGACATCCAACACATACACAACACACAAGTTAGCATCAAAATCAATTCATCCCTTTATTCAAAACTCTAGTGTCATGGCCAATGTTTGCAAAATTTTACAAACTTTTTAAGAAAAAAAGAAAAAAAATATTTAAAAAAATCCAATGTTGTCATGGATTGTTCCTATTTGCATCATCTTCGTCATCTTCTTTTCAATCATTTCCCTTTGTATTGCCTTCCCCTATGTTTTCCTTTGCCAATTCTTCATTCCCTCCCTCTACAGGCCCTATGCCCTCATTTGAAGCTTGCATTGTAGGAATGAAGTAGTCAGCTAAAGCAACACACGCAAGTGACAAAAGAGCATAAGCATTAATACAGTAGAAAGCAACCAACTTGAGATGGGCCCGCGTCCATCTCAAAGGGTATCCGATCTAAACCAAGCCCGAGGTAGCACCAAACCTCCTATACCATGATATCCACCCAACGCCTTTTGCTTGGTTCGATGTCTACAACAGCTCTCTCCCTTTCGGTAGTCATCCACCTTGGCAGTCCCACGGAAAAGGAGATGGTCATGGTCTCTCCTATGGAAGGGTCCACTTTCCAATTAGGAGATTTCATAACCTTTACCTACTCTCTGAACTTGGCATAGGCCTTAGAAGCATCAATAGCATTTACAAATTCTTTATACGTAAATGCCCCCACAGCAGTGTCTTCGTATAGTTTACGATTGGTGGACTATTCCAGTTTATACATATGTTTATGGTTTTTCTAAGACTTCCCCCATTCATAAACTTTGGCATTGAAATCTTTCAAATCTTGATACTTCTAGGCTAGCAAATCCATCTACATCTACTATTCTATTATTTCGTGGGTGGCCTCGACATTCTGATGCATGACTATCCAAAATTTGGCATAGGTTATCACAGTCATGCGCCAATCCTCACTATTAGTATCACGGGCTATGAGGAATTCATTCCTCAACTTGAGATCCTCCACCTCGGCACTCAGGTTGGCCTTATCTTGCTTAGCTTTTTGGACCCATTTCCATAGGTCCTTGTTGACATGCTTATACTCCCACAAAGAGCATGCCAAGTCCAAAGTGCATTTGCAAGCCTCGTCGTATGCTTGATGAGACACCTCGGTCACTTCAAGTGGGAATGTAGATACAACATCAACTTTCAAAGGTCATGTCAGGTCCCATCTGAGTCAAGAGGCCTCCATGACATGAAGAGCATACTAGTTGCATTAGTATAGCAAGATTAGTAAACTCACAAAATCCTAGCATAGCAACATGAGAGCATCTAATACTACTACTTACCCACGTCAGGGTCCACCTACTAAAGGTGGCTGATCATGTCATCAACAATTCCTTGCATGAATGCGAACTTGTTGGGTACCTTAGCACATGATTCCATGTGAATCAGAGGAGGTCCTGTAGCATCAACAGTGGTGCTTGTCACATAACTAAACATGTTAGTAATGGCCAAAATGGACTATGACAAGGTAGACATATTGCCGAACTCATGAGCATCTAATTACGGTCTCCCTTCTTGCTGATGCAAAATGATGATGGTAGCCTAGCTAGAGATTCTTGTCGTGTCCCTCAAGACCTCTTCTTCATGCACTGGTGCCTTTCCTTTTATGAGACTAGCATCTCTTTTACTCAATGAAGGTTCTTCTTTGTTAGTAGGATGATTCTCCCTAATAACAAGAGCCACTACCTTAGCGGTAGAAGCTCCCTTCCTTTTAACTAGGGCCCTTCTCTCTGAGACTGGTGCCTCCGTGTCTTAATTTTTCATGTCCATCTTGAGGGCTGACACCTCTTTGTCACCTTCTTCTTCCTCCTCTTCTTCTTCTGGTAGTCAAGAAATGTGTTTGCATTAGCTTAAGATAAGTTAGCCTAAGGCAAGTGCTACACTACCCTATGCCACCTAGCGTAGCATAGCGTAGTGAACCATAATAAAGTAGGCATCAAACGAAAGCGCTTACCAATAGGCAGTTGCATCCTCTGTAGTTTAAGCTACAATATTCACCCCTCCTCTTCCTCCATGTGAAGAGTTTCCTTAGCCAGAGTAGCCCTCTTCCGCTGCAACTTGTTGGCCTCAATCTAGGTTATGAGACATTCTCCTCGCAACACGCTACCGTCTATGGCGGGGGGTGTCTCTCCTATGTTGTCTTGGCCATGAACATTGCAGGCCACCTGATCATTATTCATCATAGAGAATGACATCCCAATTATTTCTAGGGGATCTTGGGCTCAGGTGGTTTGAAGGATTTGGTGGATCCACGATCTGGAAATCTGGTTGCAATTTCGCATGACCCAGACTCCATCCTCTTGAACAACCAAAAACTCCGTGAAACACTTCAGGTAGGCTATGTAAAAGGCATAATGTATATTGGAATGGGACTCCATTTTCTTACAGAGCCCTGAGATTTTGATTTGTAAGCCATTACATAAAAACCTGGCCCAGTTGTAGTGAGCCCCCTCCTCCATAACTTCACGCATCATCCAGGCCTACTCAATCCCCATGACCTTCCCTTGGGAAAGCAGCTAGGGAAATGCGCAAGCACAAATACAAGGTAATCCCCCTTGGTGGGTCCTTCTTTGACCCTCCATAGGGAGCCCCTTTCACTCCTTGATAAGCCCTAACCACTGTTGAATGTTCTTCTTCTGAAGGGTTAGCTTCGTCTCAGACTTTAACCCTATGAGGACACTGAAGAGGTCTGCGAACAACTGGTCATTGATTTCAATGATCACTCGTATGCCATGTATGTGCATGCGGAAGTGGCTCACCTTGTCTGAAAAGGAGTTGACCAGGGAGAGCATCTTAGTGATAGGAACATTTGGATTTAGGGCTAGGAACAGGTCCATGAGCCCAGCCTTTTGGATATTCTGGACTAAGGAGTCCAAGGCCCCATCGTTTATCCAACGTTGGCTCATATCTACTTCTATATACTTGAAGTAGATATTCATCCCCTATGTCTCAGTGGTTACCATCATCACCTCCTAGGCCTTCTTCACCCCTATAGCAGTTTGTACAAGAAATATTTAGCATAAAAATGCAGAAAATCCAAAGACTGCAAAGACACTTAACCATCCAACACTTGTTGTTTAGCCTACTAGGTCGATATGGTAAAGGGAATGGCAGAAGACTAACTAGAACTTGAACAACTGTGATCATTTTGAAGGGTTCTACCCATCCCTCATCTAGCCAACTAGACCCTTTGCACTAATCATAGGGAATGAGGAATAGGTATTGGTAGGTGTGGTATTCACCCCCGCACTAACCAATCACACCCCCACATAGGTTCTCAGCAAAAGAGAATTCCTGCAGGGCTATGCATGTTGTAGTCAGTAGACTTGATCAGTCATGAACCCCTTCCTTTTTGATATAGAACCTAGTAACAAAAACATACTATTAGCATTTGTCCAATATAGCAAGTGTCGCACAACACAGTGGAAAAAGGTTACAAAAAAATCACCCGCTAGTACAGTAGATAGTCCTTGGTGGGTTTTGGAAGCACGTTGCCATATAACGTGTGACAAATAGCATGTTGTAAGAATAGTAGCAGTTGTATTCAGGCATATCCTAGATCCAAGATAGGTGCCTTAACCCTGTTGGGCATTGACTGGATCCTTCTCCCTGCCTGCTAAAGATTGTCCCATCCATCAAGAACCTCAGGATGCCCTAGCTTACCCCAACCAATATGGCTTCTATTATGCCGGCCACCTCTTCCTCCTCTAGGTATGACCAAATGATCATACTAAAGTGTTGGAGGAGGTATTGTAGAAACTCCTGTGTGCCTTTCCTGAACCATACCCCTTGCTCTCCCATGTGTATTTGGGGAGGAGGGAAGTTAGCCATAGGTTTCCTTACATGACACAGGACTCCTACAATTTCCAAGACAATCAGAATGGATCTTAGTCCCACTCTGCACAATACAGCCAGCAAGTGTTAGGATCATCACCAAATACAATGTGCATTTAGCATACCAGCACCTAACATCTTAGCATAACCTTCTTTCCATTCAAATCGTAGCAAAAACACAAACGTGCTAGCATAGTGAAAATGGTCTAACGTAGAAATAGAGCAATTAACCCTAACAGGGTGATTAACAATATCCCTTAATAAAACACGTGTTACACCGTCGCATCACACATGGCCCAGCCCTTCTGAGGGTTCTACGCTACTCCATTCGAAAGCTAAGTAGCTTAAACTATCCAAGCCCCTATGGTTATGACAACCGTAGTGGTGATAGTTTAACCGACCTTACATGCAATGGTGGCATAGTGTTTATGCATCCTCCATGGCCGAAACGACAATAGTGACAATGCAAAGGCTAAAACAACGCAATGAAAAAAAACATAGATGAATAAGATACATGATGAAAGTAGAAAACAAAAATGATAACAGAACTGCAGAAAAGTAGAGCAAGCATAGTAGCCTATCGGGTCAATGGTGTGTCCTCCCATGCCACGATGCATGCTTGTGTCATGCGCCCTAGGGTTTTCTTCACCTCCTCGACCCTTGCGAGCATCAGATGAGTACGTTCCTTCTTAGGAGCCATCGTCCTACTGGTAAATTTCCCCTCTTCGCTATGCAAAAATTTGCCTTACTCGTTGTTAGCATAATTGCTCCATGCTCCGAATATGAACTCTGTGCTCTTACGATGACAATGAAAAGCTTACCAGGGTTTAATCCCTATTTATGGTTGTAATGGTAGGAAAGGAAAACTTGCTGCTCTCTCTCTCCAATTAATGTGGAGTGCACCATACAGCGTAGCATCCTCACCACCACATCGTAGCACTGTTGGCATTAAAACCTTGACACACTTCAAGCCAATTTTTTGCTTTCCCAAAAACAAAAAATATATTTGTTTTTGTTACGGGTCCGAAAATACATTAAACTAGCAACCTCAACAATCATAGCATTATTGAACCAAAAAGACCTTAAACTAGCAATCCTAGCATAGTTGCACCTTTAACGATCTGAAAAGACCTTAAACTATCAATTTTGACCTGTTACATGTTCGCAATCCACAATGACGTTAAACTAGTAGTTTCACACTTTCACATGGGCAGTTTCACATTTTCCAGCAGTTTCATGTTTTCATGTCGATAGTTTGAATTTTTTAACAAGCTTCATGCTCTCATGCCTTGGCGGTCCACAATTACCTTAAACTGGCAAACTCTTAATCTCCATGTCATCATACTTCGCTAGTTGCATCTCATCGCTATTTTACAAATTTTCATTACACATGATTACTACCAATAGGTGCATCTTAACCAGGATTTCATCTCATTTTGGCAAGTTAAGCAAAAGATGGGAATCCATCATGATCTCTCCACACCCTTAACTTTAGTAGATCCATATGGCAAGCTTGCAAGACAATTGAACCTTGATCTAATCGACTGGGGGTCAACCACAGATAGCACTATAGTAGCCTTAGAAGCATTCCCAAACTGGCCCAAGTATCTAGTCCAAACCCTAGACTTAGAGGTCAGGGATGTAACCGAGGACCCTCTCTTTGAGACGTATGTGACCACTTCCAAGGGGGACGTAAAAATATTAAAAATTAGCTCCATCCTAGATGCATAAACACATAAAAACGTAGCTAATATTCTACAAGACAACGTCAATGTCTTCTCATGGTCATACAACGACATGCCAGGTCTAGATCGGCAACTGATATAGCACAACATCATCCTAGACCCATGCATGAAGACAATCAAGCAGAAGGCTCGCAAAGTTAAGCCCGAAATTGCACTAGCCATGAGAGATGAAATCACCAAGCTATACCAAGCTGGTTTCATCTACGCGATTGATTACTCGGAATGGGTGTCGAACATCATTGTAGTTTCAAAGAAAATGGGAGGAATACGAATCTGAATGGACTTCTGAGATCTGAACAAGGCAACGATCAAGGATGATTTCCCACTTCCGAGCATTGATCAATTCATCGAAACCATGGCTGGCCATGCTCTGTTATCCTTCATGGATGGTTTCTCCAGATATAATCAAATCCGCATTAACCTAAAGCATCAGCTAAAAATAACCTTCATGATCTCATGGGGTACCTTTTGCTACACCATGATGCCTTTCAGGCTCAAGAATGTTGGAGCAACCTACCAGTGAGCCATGACCTACATCTTCAGTGACTACATCTTAGAGACCTTAAATGACTATGTGGATGATATAGCAGTCAAGTCCAGGGAGGCAGCTAATCACCTATGTGATCTAGGGGTAGTCCTTAAGTGTTTCCAAATGCACGACTTGTGCCTCAATCCTAAGAAGTGCATCTTCAGGGTGAAAACTAGAGGCATGTTAGGGTTCATGGTATTGGAGGCCGGAATATGAGAGGACCCTAACAAAGTTAAGGCCATGGTCAACTTGGCACCTCCCACAAACCTTAAGGAGTTATGTGGTTTGTAAGGTAGGGTGCAATTCATTTGAAGGTTTATAGCAAGGTTGACTGATAAGCTATACCCCATGCAACATCTTCTAAAGAAGGGGCTTAACTTTGAATGGACAACCCAGTGTCAACAAGCCTTTGACAACCTAAAGAAAGAGCTTTTGCACCTCAGTAAAATAAGCTTCTAATGACTATTGTGACCAACAATGGGCCACACTTCAGTAGTACGGAAACCCAAACCTTCTACAGCAATCTAGGCATCAAGCAATTATTCTCCTCCCCTTATTACCTGTAGGTGAATGGGCAGGCGGAGGCTACAAATAAGTCCATCATCAACTTGCTGAAGTGAATGCTTAGCAATAGCAAGAAGTAGTGGCATGACCAAATCCTCTACGTTCTATGGGCCTACAGGATGATGTGTAGAACTGCGATAAGTAAGACTCCTTATAGCCTTGTTTATGGATTTGAAGCTATGTTGCCTCTTGAGTTGCAAGTACCATCACTCTAGATGATCCTATCTAACATCATGAGTGAAGCTCAGAACAACAAGTCACAGATCATCGACCTCGACTCAATAGAGAAGGAGTGCGCATAGACACTGAATCGCATAGAGCACTACCAGAGCAACTAGCAACAAAAGCACCGTGCAGACCTGCATTGGCGGCCAGTGTAGAAAGGAGACTTCATCCTCAAGGCCATCCGTGAGCATGTGAGCAAATTCTCAGCCAACTGGGAAGGCCCTTACATGGTCACTAAAGCCTTGTGAAATGGAGCCTTCAAGCTGGCATACATGGACAGCAACGAGTTTGCCAACCCGGTGAATCACTCGTACCTCAAGCCATACTATGTCTAAGCACATGAAGCAAGCAAAAATCCATCTACTATGATGTAAAACTGGCACAGGCAAGGGAACATTTGCTATGAAGTTAAACTGGCATGGCTATAGCAGCGTCCGCTACAACGATAAACTAGCGACAATAACAAGCAGCATCCGCTACAATGTTAAACTGGCGACGACCATTCGCTACAATGTAAACTTGGCACAACCAATCTGCTATGACTATAGACTGGCATAGCACATCCGCTATGATGTTAAACTGGCATGTACGGTCTATTAGAACCTTAAACTAGCACAACGGTTTGCTGGGATCCTAACCCAGCACATGGTCTACCAGGACCTTCAACTAGGTTCGTGTTACATCCCCAATGTGAATCTATGTCGAGTACACATCAAACGAGCGTGCATAGTCCCGACGTAGGGGTGGGGTGTTGTAGCTCTAGAACGTAGTCTAGGATACAATGGGAACATGATCTGGAATGTACATAACACCGCCACCCTTGGCATTACACTAACCCTCTGGATATGTCGTATGACATCACACTGGCTCTCTAGACCTACCGTCGCCACGACCCATCACCCTAACGGTAGCTCCTTGGTCAGTGCCTGCTACTGAAGTTCCAGCACTATTGTGGCCCAGCCACAATATTGTTATCCTCCAGCCCCCTACTAATGGCATTTGGCTATGTGGTAGTTGATCCCATAGCCAAACCAAGAACAGAAGTCCTTGGCAAGGATTCCAAATCATTCACACTCACAGCAATGCCTTGTTCCATCGAGGCTAGCTCCTCCACGCCATCTGCAACCAGCAAGATCTTTGCCCTTGCCGACTGAGGGTATGTCTTGCAATAGTAGCAAATGTTATAGCGTCGCAAAGTGAGTGTCTTGGCTAGCCTAGCTACTTTAGAGTGCAACTCCCATGGCGTGCATAACATAGCTCGTCGCATGGGAAGCATCAGTGTAAATTCCATGCCATGCATAACAAAGCTCGCTACATGGGAAGCATCTGTAGGCAAGTCAAAACTCTACACAGATGTAACAAAACTCATCCTAGGAAAGATACCTATCCTACGGGAGGTTGAAGGTTAGTGAAAGAAAAGATGAAAATACACATGATTCCCTCATGAGCACTCTGATGAGGGACTCAGCTAAACCTCATCTTTTCCCTTCTTCTATGCCTCCCTCCTCCCTGCTTTGCCTCTTCTCTCCAACGCAACACTCTCAAGCATAGCCAAGCGACATCTAGATGCTCACCAAGTAACAATGTTAGTGTTTTGTCTCCAATGGGTTTCATATTCTTTGTCAACATCTATCAGGAACATCCTCCAGATGTCGACAAAGAGGGACCAATAAAACACCCCAGAAATTCAAAGGCATGCTTACTTCACCAAGCCTTTGTAGTTTGTGTAGCATCATGATAGTTCTTCAGGAGATGGATCCTCTGATTTTCAGACTATCCAGATTTGGAAAACATTTCTACCCCAGGTGTCAACAGGCGAAACGAATTCTCCAACCTGCCCACTTAAGTAGTTCACCTAGCTAACCGTGCACTTAGGAGCGATGCATGGAACTATTGGCAGTGCTTAGAACGCACAAAATGTTTCAGCAAGTTTTCTAAGTCATGAAGTTTACTACGCTATGCTATGCCTTGCTATGTAGCATAGCAAACTTCAGAAGATGTTTGCAGAAGCGAAGTGCTATACTACACTATGCAACATAGCATAGTGGAGTAAAATCTAGACGGTCGGTTCCCTCTCTAACTTCAAGTCCCTCAGCAATGTCTCCTTCCATTAGAAAGTAGTGGACCATGTCTTCTACTACACTATGCTAAGCTACATGGCGAAGTGAGGTGTAACAATTTTGCAGAGGTGAAAAAAGGCAATTCAAAGGTCAAGGTCCGTAGGTTCACAAGTTTCATAATACAAAAGGTAAAGTTTGCAGATTGGCAAAGTTTTTTGCGACTAAGGCCAGCTACTACGCTACGCTACGGTACATAGCATAGCATAGTGTAGCAAATATGCAACACGCATGTAGAAAAATGTGTGACAACATGCTACGCTACACCGAACATGCTATGCTACGAAGCACAGCAAAGCATGATGGGTGGTTGTGCAACATCAATGCACTTCACCTAATTCCATCATTGGCACACATCTTTAGACGCTGACGGTGCAATTACAGCATGGCAGGCTCACAATTACGACATGGTAGGCTCATAATTACAATGGTCATGCATGTCCAACGATCATGCAGGCATGTACAACGCAAAAAAGTCAACGTGGGCCCAAGGCACATAGCATCCAAACCACCCCTTTCACATGCCCTTAGCCCTATAAATACCCTGATGAGCAACACTTGAAGGTTGGTCCCTGAGATGATCTGGCAAGCAAGAAAGTTAGCACTATAACCTTGTGCATTGTAAACCCTCTATTTAACACTATAAATAGTTATCACTCTCTATTTGCATTTTGTTCTACTATTTTCTACAACCTTGGTAGAATTTTTACATTGTTAGTTCCTGAGTCCATGTCCAAGCATGCAGCTATTTTTCTCTGCACATCTTGGTTACTCTCGGGATTTCTACACTTCCCAATGTTGTGCAACCGATTGTATCCACCTTTACAGAGCAAATTCATAGCTCTGAAGTAATGCATTTTTCTAACTACATTCTACTTTGCTTTCTACATCGCTTTCTTTTTTATCATCGCATTTTACATTGTTGCTTGCATCATTTATGTTTAAAATATTATTTTAGGCTATAAACTTTACTTTCAAACCACATGTTGCAAAAGGTTATATAGACACCAACTAAGTCCCTGTCTGATCAACTAGACTATTCAAGATGTCCGATATCCATTCCATCCAGCACGGCCCTCCCATGGATACAAGGTTAAGACTGTCCGAGGCCAACGGCTCGTTGACAATTTCCAGCTGCCAACATTTTCGATCGCTACACTAGTGATGAGGAAGAGGTGGGTGGCATAGGAAGAAGGGCCCTAGTGAATAAAGAAGAGACCCATGTCAACCAAAAAGAGGCCTCCATCGATGATCCATTTGCTAAATTTAGTTTAGCATCAAAAGATCAGATGAACGTGGAGGGCACTGCCATGATGTTAATTCATCTAGAAGGAGAGGAGCTACAACTTGATGCTCGTGAGTTTGACCACATGTTTGACAGTTTGTCGATGGGCGACTTCCCCGCTATCACCCCTAAGGGTTTGTTGGATAGGAGATTTACACTATCATTTTCATTGCTCATCAGTTTTATTGTAGTCCTCCAAATCATAACATGTTTTTTTATGTAGCAAACATCGCTATTGATACTATAGGACCTTCTTCAATCCGCCTATGACCATGGGCCAAGACCCCTAATAAGTTTTCCTTCATGTAGGGGGTGGTCAACAACATGATCGACCATCTAAAGCAAATTGATCTGGAAGTGGATGAGTAAAGTAGATATGCTAGGCTCTTTAAACTACTAAAATTTTTCTATGCTATGACTAATGCCTTTTTTTCTATGCCATTGACAACCTCTCACTTTAAGTGGGATCCCAGATAGGTAGTTAAGGTTGACATCATGCCTGCATTCCCACCAAAAGTGACCAAAGTACCTTGTCGCATATACGATGAGGCTAGCAAATGCACGATGTACTTGGCATGCTCCTTATGGGAGTGCAGGCATGTAAATGAAGACCCGTGGAAGCAGGTCCAAAGGCTTGAGAAAGAGAAGGAAAATCTAACCATCGAGGTGGGAGATCTCTGCTCTAGGAATGAGTTCCTTTTGGCCTAGGATACCAACGATGGTAGTTGGCACATAGCCATCATTGATTACACAAGGTATTGGACAGCCATGCAGCACAACAATGAGGCCACACATGAAATAATAGAGTAATGGATGCAAATGAACTTGTTGGCCCAAAAGAACCAAGATTGGAAAGACTATAGTGCAGAGTTTATAAGTGGGGGCATTCACAAAAAAACCATAAGCATATGTATAAACTAGAATGTGCCACCTACCGTAAACAGTACCAGGATGCTTCTATTAAGTTGTATACTCATGAAGTATTCCTGGATGTCATTGGTGCTTCTGGCGCTTATAAAAAATTCATGCAACAAGTGATGGTCAGTGAATCCTTGGAACAGGAAGTGAGTTTCCCTGTAGATGAGACCACCATTGCCTCCTTTTCTTCAAGGCCACCAAGATGGACGGCTATTGAAAAGGAGAAACTTGCAGTAAATGCTAACTTAGAAGTTAGGCACTAGGTAGACATTACTGAAGAGGAGGTCTTGCAACACCTTGGGGCTGGCTTGGATCGCATACCCCCTGAGACAGACGCAAGGTCATCTCGGGTTATTCACTTTTTTGCAATGCAACGATTTTTCTTATTCTAGGTTTTATTGTGACTCTAGCTGACTACTTTAATTTTGTAATACAGAATTTGGATGAAGATACAAGGCCCTCTGGGGGTAGGAACGATGATGCAAAGGAGGATGATGCAGGGGAAGATGATGTATGACAGCAAGGGATCTTATTTGTATTTTTGAAAGAATATTGCAAACATTATTTAATTGAGACTCTAAATGGAGATGAATTATGACAAGTTTTGTTTTAGTCTAGCTTGTGTATTATCTATGTCATTCATTTTTATCTTTTTCCATCTTAGTTTTAGGCCATTTTGGGCCATGGTCAAGTGATAAGAAAAAGAAAAAAAAATATTTCTTTTTTTTGAATAGCTAGTTTTAGGCCTTGGTGGGCCACTATGGTAGTTTTAAGCCATTTCAGGCCATCACTAAGACGCGAGGTAAAGAATTTTGCTAGTTTTAGGCCTTAGTGGGCCATGTGTAGTTTTAGGCCATTTCAGGCCATGGGACAATGGTAAAGACAAAATTTTTCCAGTTTTAGGCCTTAGCGGGCCATGTGTAGTTTTAGGTCATTTCGGGCCATGGGACGATGGAGAAAAGAAAAAAAAGAAAATTAAAATAGTTTTAGGCCTTAGCAGGCTGTTTGTAGTTTTAGGCCATTTCGGGCCATTTGTAGTTTTAGGCCATTTCAGGTTATTTGTAATTTTAGCCCATTTCAAGCCATGGCAATGATAGTAAAGGAAACTTTTGCCATTTTTAGGCCTTAGTGGGCTGTAAAATATGCAAACAAAGTACATGATGCAAACTATGTAAATATAGAGGATGTTAAAGCAAACAATGAATGTAAAGCAAACGGTGTAGGTGCAGAGAAGTGTGTGTAAAGGGTAACAAGGCTACGCTAAACTAGACATGGTTTAACTTTGGAGTTTCTTTTTGACCCATCATGGGTTCAACGATGTATAAGGCCAACAGGCCTTATTATGGTATTCCTCTATGCTATCGTCTGCTGCCTGAAATGGCAATTCAGATGACATTGTGACTTTGTTCATACCAATTTTAACTTGTTCAGGTGCCTCTGTTTGAATGGGGGCTTGTTCTTCAAAGACTTCAATCTCTAAACCTTTCTCTACCCCCACATTGTTTATGGTCCAAGGCGTTATTTCATCACCATGTATCACCACTTCCCCTCTCACATAGGGTAAATGAATCTCCTAATGTATCAATGATGAAATAGCCCTCAGTTGGGCCAACCACGATCTCCCTAGAATTAGGTTGAATCCTAGCATCTTCTCTACCACTATGAACATTTCATTTGTGGGGAACTAGTCCCCTACCACAAAGTTAATTTGCACAATCCCTTTTACCTGCACTCACACCTCATTAAATGACTTCAGGAAAGATGTCTTCGTAGGCTTAATTTGATCGACTAGGCTTGGCTTGTCCACAATGGGAAAAGGGATGACATTGGTTGAGGCACCATCATCAACGTGAACTCTTTGGATCCTATGTTGGCCCACCCAAATTTTGATGAACATTGGTGTCATTTTCACCTGACCTTTCTCAAGGTTTTCCTTAATGGACCTATTACAAAATGTTAACTGAGTCAGCCTTGGTTTTCCAAATGCATGAGGGAGCATAACTGGTTGAATTGCCTTTTCCTCCACCGTTATGCTTTTGTCCACTGGTATGGACGTCAACATATGAACCAGGACCTCACAGTGTGTGGTAGAGGTTATCACCAAGTCGTATAGGCTCAAACTTATGTTCTACTATTTTAGAGCTTTCTTGACCTAGGTAAGGGCATTTAATAGGTCTTGCTTATCCTCTTGTTGCTCACTACCCTTCTCTTCCTCCATTCATCCTAAGAGACAAATTTCCCAAGGAGGGACAGTTTCAAGCTTGGGGTTGGACCTTTTTGGGGGGCCGACAATGATTTCTTGGACATAGCGATGTCAATTGTTGATGACGAGGGGGCGAAGGCATGGAAGACGAGGAAGTAGGCTTAGGGGAACTTGAGTTAGTATGTTGTTTAGCTGCCTCACCTATCAAACACTCTTCTTGTTTCCTCAGACTAGAAGGTTGTGATGTTATCTTATGTAGGGTGGGGGCAGTCAAGTGGTTTGGCCCCCTAATTATAAATGGTGTTTGCGGTAATAGTGGGGGAGGAGGTGTGGTCTTGGTTATAGAAGGTGCAAGGGCAAATCTCCAAGAGGGGACTTTTAGGATGAATAGTTGCTATAGCATTTTCTTGCCCGCTGGTAGTGTCGGTGCACTACACTAAGGCACGCAAACCATAAACAGTTACTAAGGTGGTTTGGGATTACTATCTACACTAATAGTATTGATGATGTAGCCAGTGTTGTTGGCATTAAGTGGTTCTATGTAAACATGCATAGATTGATTCTTGGGATTCATGGGGTTTCTTTCATCTAGAACCAACTTCCCTTGATCAATCATTCATTGAATATCATCCTCTAATGCCAGAAAGTAATCCGTGTCATGACCACAGAGTTGGTGGTAGTCACAGAACCATTCTAGCTTGAAATTCTTAGGAACTAGGGTTTCATTGGGCAAAGCCAAAGAGGGGTTCCTAAGGAGTTCATAGTACCATTGATGCCTTTTGGTTGCCTCCTCTTACATCCACTTGTATTGAATGTACCCCATCCCTAGTAATTGCTTTAGAAGTTCTAAAAGCTTAACAGGCATCAGGGTGTATTTAGAGCAATGTTTACGCTCAAAATTAGGCTTAGGCGGGGTGGATGCTTTGGGTGCCAATGTGGAGGGTTGGGCAGCGTTGCCTAGGTTGGACATGTTGATGCTATATCCACTTTCTTGTTATTATTTTTTTTAGGCTTCGTCTCATTTTCCATGGCAGCCACCGTGGCCATTACAACCTTTCTTTTCTCCTTGTCCTTCTTGATATATGTGTTCTTATATGTAACATAGGGTGGATCTTTACTTGCCTTGGCTGCATCTTGAATGCTCTTGGTGTGGGAAAAATCTTGACTGAGAGTTCATGGAGCAAGGTAGTATAGTTTGGAATTAATGAATTTGTTCACTACACCCTTAAAGATGGCTACAAAATGGGCCTCTGTGATACGCTCATAGATCTCATTCAGGGTAGCACTCCACCATTGTATAAATTTCTAGACTAATTCTAGTGGATCTTGCTTAACTCTCATTGATTGATCCAGTGTAACCTTTTGTCTCAAGATATACTTGAAACGAGCTATGAATTGAGTTAGCAGCTCCTCTAGGGTTGAGATAGAAGAGCGTGGGAGTGTGTGGTACCAGTCTAAAGCCTTGCCCATCAGATACATAGCAAAGATGTGGATGATGGTGTGTGGCCATTGTGGTAGTAGAAGGGACTCAGATCTAAATGTCACAAGATGTGCATTGGGATCACCCTCCCCATTGTATTTTGTAAAGTGGGGAAGTGACATCCTGGGGGGTAACGTAAGCATGGCGACTACTGGGGTGATCGGATCGTCATGGTAGAAATCCATGACTTGTACTATGTCAGAAACGATAGCTTTCAGGTGCTTAATTTCTTCAATAAGGGTCTAGACAAGCAGGAATGCTTGGTCTAGACCTGGGGAAAATGCAAATGGTTATGTGGTTGTGGGGGTGGTCACCATTGGTGGTGTGGTAAGGGCAATGACCTGGCTCATAGGTGGTGCTATTGGGATAGCCTCAATGATGGGTGCTGCTTGTGCTATCCACCACCCAGTGGGTGGTGCTGTTGGAGCAGCGACCACTGGTGGCACCATGGGATAGGTCATTTATGTGATTAGTGGGGTAGACCATAGTCCTATGCTTGGTTGTACCATTTGCAAGACCTGGTATGCTTGATGGTGAGTGTAGTGCGACATTTGAGAAGGTTGCGAAGTAGGGGGAGAAGTGAATGGGGTCCACCATGTGGATGGGGTGGCCCCATAGGTAATGGTGGAATAGGTGTAGATGCTAGAATGGAGGTAGAGACTGTATGCAATTGCGACGTAGGTACTATGTGCACGTAAGGCAAGGTAGCTATGATCGATGCTTAGTACGATGAAGGGATAGATTAGGGAACAAGTTGTAGAGGGATAGTACCTGGGAAAAAGATAAAGGAATAGGCATGTTGATACGTTGGGGGCATGGCATGGCTACCCATGGCCAATGAAACTATAGTTTGTGACATGGTAGACGTAATCATAAAGGGAGCAGCCACGAAGAGCGGGCTCGACTAGGAACCCACGATGGGAGGGATAGTCGCAGGGTTAGTTTCAGCCCCATCCTTGAGCTAGGAATCCAGGTCCTCTTGTCCATCCTAAAACGTCTTATCATAGTGGGATGTAGTGTCTCGCTACTCCTAAGCCTACTTGTCCATATCAACTAATCTAAGATCCACTGATACATTTGAAATAGGGGAATGAAAGTGCCAGGAGTAAGGATAAATTTCCTTCCATTGTGGTAAAGGACCTCAAAGTTACATTTGTCTTTGAGTTCTTAGGCATCTAAGGGCAGATTCACCTAAATCTTGGCATAGAGGAAGTTGTAAATCTCAGTATGTTATACCAAGCTCTCAGGTGACTGGTTTTGGATCCTAAGAGATCAGCATGGCCCTTGCATTGGGCTAGGCAGTTTCTTGGCACCTGTGGTATCCTAAACCAAAAAAGGAACCTCAGGGTTTGAGGTAGCAATAGCAGTGGTTGAGAAAATCATTTTTTCAAGGCTAAAAATAGTTTGCAAGTAAGAAAAAAATGGAGATCAAGAAGTGACTTGCCTAGACCACATGATGCATAAACAACTGCAAGGGTGTCACGTTTACGCTAATGAGTGTTGGGGTATAGATAGCCTGCAAGACTACCTATGAGACATGGAAAAGGCACCAAAATATCCTCCTTCTAGCACCAAAAACTGTAGCAACCGAAAACGTTAGTGACTACAAATAGTGAGAGGTTACTGGGCAAACAGTTTAACCCTAGATTCATGCTAGGGCCATGCTAGATAAAATGGAAGCGGGACATCTTGAATGGTCTAGTCGATCAAATAGAGACTTAATTGGTGTAACTTAACCTTATATGAACATTGTTTTGAATGTGAAATATGTGAGGTAAAACCAATAATCAATAAATGCAAGAATGAAGGAAATAATGTCAAACAACAATAACAATAAAGAAATAACCAAATGAAATTAGGTAAGAAAATGCACCATCTCAAGGTTGAGGGTTCAATTCTTTGCCTTGTTTAAGAGATGTATAACAAGTTATACAATGTCAAAGGCGCATAGAGAATTCAAGGGTAATTAGAATGCTCAGAATGTACCAACTATGCTCTTGAATGAAAACTTAAAAGCCAATGGCACAAAGATGCCAAATCTTTGGATGAGAAATGGCAACCAAAAGAGCCAACCAATGCAAAATGCCAATAAGCCAACTGCTCTCTTTAATGTAAAATGCCGTTCTTTGAGCAAAAAATCCAACCTCAAGACAACCAATGTAACAAGCCAACCATTTGAGCATTGTTTGCTAGGGTATTTATAGGTCCAGGAGCAGGCAAGAAATGAGGCCTGGATGCCACATTTCCTAGACCCCATGAGATGCTGATGTGCCCATACTGCGTAGATGTGCAACACCGATCATGAACTTGCTACACTATAACCATGTTGTCGAAACTACACATGTTGGAATGCAGTGTGCCAACAATGCAAGAAGAAATGAAGTCCACCCCCCCCCCCCCCCCCCCCCCCCCCCCCCCCCCCCCCCCCCAGCNAGCATAGTGACAAATTTTGGGGGATGGACTAAGGGGTATGCCAAAGTGGAACAAAGTTGATGATCATGGTGAGCTTAGTTATTACTAACAAGTTGTAGAACTAGTTGAAGATGTCCTGAAACTTTTGTCAACTTTGCATTACTTACACTGTCTAGCACATTGAAGTAATGTAGATGCTTCCTATGCTATGTTACACTATGTAGCGTAGCATAGTGTAGCCATTGATTTGAATAAAGAACTTGCATTGGAGTCAACATCATTTTCTGGAAGCCTTGGCACATGCCAAGTTAACCTTTAGAGCATTTTATTAGTTTGCATCTTTGCCAAGTTAACCTTTAGAGCACATTCCTTGGTACTATGTAGCATAGTGTAGTGTAGTAGTTGATGTAACATGCATTTCTGTCAAAATTATTGTGCTTCTTGAGAAAACTTTGCTTATGATTCAAGTGCTAACTTAGACAAGGTTGTTTTGGTAGCCACAATGCTATTAGATGCAGTCATTTTGTCGAAACGTCTTAGCAAAGGGATCTTTGCACATTTCACCCTTGCTACGTTGTGCTATGCTATGTAGCATAGCATAGCATAGCACCCTGTGTTGGCCAAATTCTGACTTTGCCTTGCATGAACATCTTGGTAGAGCTTGTACTTGGATGCTTGATTGATTTTTCAAAGCCTTGCTATGCTATGCAGCATAGCGTAGCATAGCATACTTCTCTACTAGAAAACTTGTCAAACTATTTTGCTCATCCCAAACACTCTCAGCAACTCCTAGCATGGTTTCTGAGTAGACTTTCAACCAAGTGAATTGTCCAAGTGGGCAGGCTGGAGAGTCCATTTGGCCTATCAGCTCTAGAGATAGAAAACTAGCTGGATTGAAGAGTCTAACCTCAGTGCCTACATTTTCCTACCAAACTGTCCTGAGGCTACACTTGTGGAAGTCGTTTCTTGAATTCCAAGACCCTGGTGAAGCAAGAGGGTCTTGAAATTATATGGTGTTTCAGATGCATGTTGCCATCATTGATGCATGCTACTACCATCACTACTGACCACCATGTTCCACCACGAGTGGCCACTAACCACCACACACACACTATTGTTCATTGTTGACCACACTACTATTCACTTTTGCTACATGGGCACCCTACCTATTGACCACTCATAACCATGTGCCTACCGATTGTCCGCTAAGATAGGTTGAGAGAGGTTGCACCACCCCCCCCCCCCCCCCCCCCCCCC
>MNCI01012316.1:2518-21202 GCA_015680685.1 Gnetum montanum
AAGAGCTTATTAAGCGGGTAGCAAAAGAAGAAGGAGAATTAGCTAGATGGGAGAGTGTTGAAAAACATCAACGAGACCAAAATCTCAACTCAACAAAGGTCCATGATCATAACAAGGAGATATCAACAAATCTCAAGGTGGAAACATCATCTTTGTCAATACAATAATCATTAGAAGAAGACAAGGCAAAGATCAATAAGATGTTGGAATGGATGGATCAAAAGTGTGGAGAATTTATCAACAACATTGGAGATAGAGTTTTGACAACCCAAGAAGCAGGACAAAACAGTAGACATTCAGAGAAAAAGAACAAAGGGAATAAGTGCTCAATTTTCAATCATACATATGAATGCAACATATGCCTGTACGATCACCCCAAAGGCCAATGCCCAATCCTGTTACATCTACATGAGCATTGGGGAAATTCGCTACATCCAGAGTTCGTACAAAGATACTGCATTACATCATAGTGGCAACAATCCCAGTTGTGGGGGAATCCACCCTTAGACTGGAGGCACCCTTCATATTTTTCGAATCCGAATGCTTATCTTGTTCAACACCCTGTTCCTTCAACTGGGCAGCCACACTTTATCTCCACAACACCATTCTCCACAATACTATCATCCCATACCTCCAACACAATGACCACCTTGTGCACCTTTCATTCCTCCTAACTTTCAACATTCTTATCCTTTCCATCCTTCCACAATGCCACCAACTATTCCTAAGGTGTTTGTACCACAGCAACCCACAAACAACACTTGTGCTACTGCTACTAGTAGCAATGAAAAGCCTCCTCAACATCAAAGGCGTCCTTTCTTTAAACACGGCCGTAGGAAGGGACAACACAATTCTGAGGCCACTACACCTTCCAACCCAGCATAAGTCCCACAATGTGGTGCACCCTTACCTTCGAACCCAACGCCTCATGTAACTTCATCAGGGCCACCAACTTACACTCCAACAACCATACGGCCCAATGAACACAACCATGCGAGGCATCATCCCAATCCTTGCATACCATCTAACGATCCTAAACATCATAGTGGGTCAACTCGTTATTCGGGAACTACATTGTATGAAGTGCCCCACTGTGTTTATTATAAAGTGTGTGAAATCCAAGGTGATAAGTATGGACCTACTTCAATATTTCCAATATGCAAGGATCCTCGTTTCCCATTTATTAATCCTTGTCATACTCAACCGTTTAGTTATGGGGGATACCCCCCATTTCAATAACAAGCAGGATTAATAAAAAGTTTTCATTTTCTTTAATTTTACAACTTTTTGTTTTCTAGTTTTTCATTTTTCAACTTTTTGTTTTATCTGTTTGGTGTGTTTGTATTTTCATGTTTTTGTAAATAATCTCATCTATGAATAAAACACTCATGTGGATCATTGGTTGAGGTGTGTTTTATGTTATTAAGTCATGAGTGGTCAATTATTTGGAATAGTGAGCCCACTACAGCCACTCATCCACTCTATAAATAAAGAGGTTCTGTTGAGGGTACAGTGCTATTCTTGAAATTTCTAAAACTTAAAATTAATTTTGTGTTCATTGTACCCAGAATGAAGAAGGATGGACCAATAGGAAATGATTAGGGTGTGACATCAAGGGGACTTGCAGATTCTCTTTGGTGACATCTGTGGGAGTTATCATGCAATATGGTTGTACTAAGATCCTTGTAGATCTAAAAAAAGATGGGAGTAAGAGTAATCAAAAGGGCACTTAAAATTCAAAAGCTGTTCTAGGGGGTTCCACTGGAAAGACATGCACCAATGCCTGAAGGTTGGCGGCTTCTCTGGATTCAGTAAAGTGAAAAAAAAAGAAAGAAAAAGGAAAAGGAAGTGCCATAAAATAAAAATCACTCCTCCCTTGTACTAAACGCCAAGGATCATACGCCTTGTTGTTATGGTACTCTCATAGTTGTTCACCATTGGATGAAACAATGCGACGTCACTGATTAGAAGGATGGACTTGGTCCTTATCTTGAAACGATGGGTCAATGACACATTAATCATGCTTTACATGTAGGATTCATTGTGCCCTGGATCAGTTACCTCATGTCCCAATCTCTATGACCCCTTTCTATACTTCATCTCATCTCACTGTTCGTGTAATTATAGCTCATGGCCCATGTAACATAGAATTTTCATCTCATTTTGGTGATATTTACATGCGTGTGTTTTGTGGAGTTAATACAGATTACATTTAACCCTTTTAGTGCCCACGGACACTTTAAGTGTGATTACACAAGGGCATAATAGGTTGAAACCTGCTTTGGGGAGGATCCACTTGTGTAACTTTGTTGTAATCTTTATTAATTCTCTAGCTAGAACACACAATTTCTTACCCTCTACTTAGTTTTTCATAATTTTCTTTCCCCATTATTATCCCTTAGAACTTCAACGTTCCAATGTACCATTATATTCCCTTTTCTTCATAACCGCCAAATTTTTAATTGCTGAATTTACATCATTATCATTCAAAGTGCCTCTCGAATTCATGTAATTACCCTTGCATATACTAATCCTTGTCCATGTCCTCATTTTACACCAATAATTTCAAGAAAATCATTAAAAATTCGGTCTTTTTCATGTGTCTCACCTTAGTTGGGATGAGATATCGCGTACACGATATGATGTCCCACGTTATATCACGTACGCGATGTACCATACACGATATCGCATCCTATTTCCCTATAAATAGGAATCCCCGCCACAACACTTAGCATCATTTGGCCATTTACGTAGGGGGAATTTTTGAATTTTTTCTCTATGACTTGCGATTGTGTAACCCTTGCTTTTTCACTCATATTTTGCACGTTGGTGCTCCGATTTTAATTTCGTTTGAACCTACTTGAACCCAGAGTGTTCTGTTTAGTCGTGGGGGAGAGACACTTGCCGAAAGTGCCTAACTTTTTTGAAATTTATCATCTCCCAAAGGACATCAATTAGGGTAATTAATACTAACACTTAGTAAAATTGTGCCAAACATTATATAACCCTTAAGTACACAAGGAGATTAACAATGAAACCCATCTAAGTCATAGGACCCATCATTATAATTTTTGGGCACGATCACACGATAACATAAGATCTTCAATTAAAGACATGTAGTAAGGTATAACTTGAATTTGAAAACAACCTTACTAACGTTTGGTCCATGTGATTGCAGATGGCCCTAAAATGTTCACAGCAGAAGAGTCTTTTCCAAGGTGGAGCAAAACAACCTAGGAGAGGTAGAAGGCAAGGTCCTGCCAGACAACATACCGAACAGGAGGTGCACTCATTCAGTATCCATCAAGAAGAACCTCCTACCAGACAATCTGGGCAGGTAGAAGGAGGAGCTACTACTGTGCCTGAACCGGGACAACAACTCACGTTGTCCCTGGAATGTGTTCAGGCTATCCATACGAAGTCCATAATTGCTTCGGTGATTATGGAACTTAACTTTGAATCTTTCGCAAAGTTTGCTCCTGAGGCTGTTAGGGATCACCTTAAATGGTCTTCTTTATGGCATGTTCTCTCTGAAAATGGTGCCTGGTACTTAGGTGAAACGTACCTATTCTGGCACAATAAGGAGCAAGGCACCACGGTTAACATCGGTGGTGTGATAGTAGATTTTTCTACACAGGCAATTTTGAAAGTGTTAAACCTTTCGAATTCAGGCCCCCATGTTGCTCGGTTATCCACCTGATCAGACCCTGATGTGCGAAAGGATTGGTTAGAGAAGGCTTATGGCAGAGATAAAGCTTTTGGTGAGCTGACAATGGAATAGAGAGTTTATTTCAAAATCAGAACCTATCACCTCTTCCCCAAAAAAGGTTTGAAAAGAATATCCACGTATGCGGTGAGAGGATGTGCAGTGTTGATGGGAAAGGTTAACGCTAACCTTCCCCATCTATATTTGATGGAGATCAAAAGGTAATTCGAAGAACAGAAGTCAAGGAAAATGGCATTCCATTTTCCCTACCTTATTAGAAAACTGTGTCAACGGGCTGGTATTTGGGGATACATAAATGATGTCCTCCGAAAGGCCCAAAATTCTTCTTATGCTGAATTATTAAAGGCACCAGCTCCAAGAAAGAGCACTGGTGAAGAGCTAGGACCAGATGAAGAAGAAGAAGAACAGATGGCTAGATCACCTGCAACTCAACTTGCAGGACCCAGTCAACCTCCAGCCACAGGTCCTAGCCAACAACAAGAAGCAGGACCTAGCATAGGCTAGGATCAGCCACCACTGCAAGACTACAGACCGTCGATGAGCCATCTTAGGGCCATCACCGAGATGGTTAGTTGGGGAAGTCATGATGATGCAAACCTCTTGCACGTCATCGATGATGCTGACCAGCCTACTATTTCAGTAGATCACACATGGGGTGAGTTATCAATGCAAACAATAGGAGGGGAAAGCAGATGGTCACAACAAATCTCTGGACATGCGACATCTTTTCAAGTGTAGTTAGAGACTGGTGAAGGGGCCACTGTGGTGGTCATGCAACACCAGGATGCTGCGGGAGCTACTGAAGTGGTCGCTGACCACATCAAAGAGTCCTTTAACGTACCTGTTGTACCACCGATAGATCCTTCAGGAGCACGGGATGCTCAAACTATTGCCGGAACCTCAATGACTCCTGCGGAACATGAGGATGCATTGGACAGATTGCTTCAAATAGGACAAGTGTTGACATCCCTATTTGACATCCCCCAGGATGTAACAGCAATTCAATCAGACCTCATTTTCACAAAGGGGAAGTTGGTCCTATCCGAAGTAAGGGTAGAGCATGCTAAAGCTAAAGTGCAGAAACTACAAGAGCAGCTCGTAGCCTTGCAAGCAGCACAGCGGGATCCTTTGCAATTTTTTCCCACAGACTAGCTAGAAAATTGTAGAACCAAGCAACTAACAAAACTAATTACAGAAAATAAGAAGGTGGCAGAAGAAAAAGAGACGGCCACTTGGGATGCCTCCGTAGCTCAAGCGCAAGCTCATGTGCATCTTAAGGCACTCAAGGCCTTACAAGAAGAGAATAAGCAGTTGGTTGTAGATAATCTTCGATTAACTTCTATGGGGAAACAAAAGAATGTTCTCAATGAACACTTTCATCAACTGCGAGAACAGTTCATTCGGGTCAACCGAGATGTAAGCCATTTAGCTAGAGAAAATCGAACCCTCTCAATGGAGGAGGTACACACTATTCGACAAAAATCAGCCATCGAGATTAGTGCGTGGCAGAATGAGGCTAAACAACATGAGAAGCTGAAGGAGCATTTCCGTGATCAAGTGGGGATGTNAATATGAAGCAAAATTTGCATAGCGAAAGAAGTTGGCTGAGAAACTAGATGTCGTAAATTCTGAACTCGCGGTGGTAAAAGAAAGCTACCAAGGACAGAAAGATGTGGCAACCGACTTGGCTCGATGGCTAATAGAGCTTCACGAATACAAAGACAAAGCTAGAGCCTATGAAGATGAATGACGGGTGTTCACAGCATGGTATGTCAAGGCTAATCAAATGTTTTCGCAACTACCTTGTCCGTGGGAACTGCCGACTCCATCAAACATTGGAACATCAGCATGGACGGCACAAGACCCCCAGACCAAAGAGGAGAAGCTCCAGGCTATTCTTTAGCATCGTCAACCTTCAAAGCTTGGAGCATGTGACAAAGGGAAAGCATCCATGGAGGAGCCACCGCCACCAGGAACTACATGAGTTCCACATTTTTGTAGTTGTAGACTGTTTTGTGTCTTCCCACACTATGACATTAGTCCATTTCTTTTTCCAATTAATAATCCCATACCTATCCATTTTGTAATCATTGAAGCTTGTTCTCCTTGTAAGTTGAGGATGAGTTTTTATTTAGTTATGGGGGTATGATGAGATGCGATTCGCATAGGCCGTGATATCGTGTATGCGATATTGGGTCTGCCACAATATCACATCCCCCGCAATATCACATCTTCCCTACGATATCGTGTATAAGATATCACAATCCGCCACCATATCTATAAATAAGAAGCAGCTCTCCCTCATTTGACATCCCAGTTTTAGAGTAGCGAAGCTTTGGTAGTTTGATCCCTCTAGAGTTAGATTTTTTCTCGTGTCTGCCCGTAGTGTGGTGAATGTAATTGTACAGTGTCTTTATTCGAGTGTGCCGTACTTGGACACGCACATGACCAGCAATAAAGATCAAGATTACTTCATCATTGCAGCATTCACTTAGTTTATTTATTTGTTTGTTTATTTAATGTTATTTATTGCTTTCATGGCATGGTGTGAGTACGACTTGATTACGAGCATCTACAGATGTGTACGACTAGTCAAGGAATCGGTTACTCATCACGATTAGTCTCTCACCTTTAAACTCCTAGAATGCGGAATGAGTACGACTTGATTATGAGCATTTAAGTGTGACTGCTTGGTAGCCCAGTGGTGTAGCTAGGATCTACGCTTGGTAACCTAGTGGTGTATTTGGGATCTACACTTGGTAATCCCAGTGGCGTACCTAGGACCTACACTTGGTAGTCCTAGTGGTAGTTGTGCACGAAGTCCAAGATGTGTATGGTTGATCAAGGAATTGGTTGCTTATTGCACTTAAGCTAGATTAGATTTTCTTACCCTTTTCCTCCTAGCATAGATTAGTTAATATTCTTTTCCACTGCCTTCAGGAGTAGCATAGATTAGGACACATCATACACCTCATCTAGACTAAACCATACGTGACAAATGCAATACTAGTCCAGGTGGGAAGATAGTAAACTGTGACCTAAGGCTAACTATCTAGGTGCCATAGCTAGTCCATCTGTGGAGCTCGACCAGATCGCATGTGCAACGCTCGTTTCGTATGGTTGAGTGTAGGGGTACCTCACCACTCATCAACTGTAACAACTACAAGTAAGTCTGAGAAGACAATGAATGATTAACCCCAAGTGTTCCATGGGGCATGTAGGCACTTAGTCTATGAAGTTTGACCAGATCATGCGTGCTACGCTCGTTTCGTATGGTAGAGTGTAGGGGTACCTTGCCACTCATCATTGGCATCGTTGTCGGGGACTAAGTGTTTATGCTCTAAATAGAACATAAAGGATATCACTCACATAGTTGGGAGCCTAAATGAACCTTCAGGTTAATCAAGAAAAAATTATATAACGTAATTAGCACATTGGTAAATAACAATGTCTTCTTCTCACAAGAGCACATCACCTAAGGACCATACACGAGACAATCGGCAACATAAAACACATAGCTGAAATCAGCCAAGTCCTAAACAATACAAGATAGTTTATACTCATCCTTATGAGTATATTCCAAAATTTACCTTTATCCTCCATCAAGACGAATAGCTACGATGGAGAGATTTGCAAGGTAACATCATGTTACCCCCAGATCGATCAATCTCTAGCATGCTTTTCCGTGCTCTGGCACAGATTGTCATGACAAAAGTGTATGCTAAATATGTTGTGGAAGACTTTAACATGAGGGATTATCATCCCATAGAAGCACAACGTATGAGGGACTCAAGGCAGGAGAGCCAACATATACTTTTGAAGGGCAAAGAGGTCTCGCATGTCCTTAGTGAAACTAGAGATGGTGAACCACTTACAACGGGTTCTCTATCAAGAGATGTTCCCCCTCCTAACAATGGTGAGGAGGTTGGATATCAGAACCTACAATCAACAATACATAACCCTAGTTCTAATGCCTGTGAACACCAACTTTTCACAGAGGGAACAACCACTCATGCTAAGGATGGGCACTTAGATCGTCACCACAATCAAGGCCGTAGCAACCAAAGAGAAGGAAAGAAACATCATTATGGTAATGGTTCCCCTTCCTCTTCCCCTTCTTCACATCACTCACCCTCTCCTTCCACATCTGGACGTAGCCATCATGAACACAACAAAGAGGATAAAGATAGACAAAACAAGAGACCTCGATGAGAAAGTTGAGAGAGAGGACAAGGGCAAGGACGAAGGAAAAGTAGGGAACAACAAAGACATCATAGGCGTCATGAAAGAGATGATCATGATAAGCCCCTACTTGCAACCTGAAGTATGCTTGACATAATGGAGGCTGTCAAAATCCCCACAAGGCATTTAAAAGATAGTCGAATCAAGTGTTTAGACATGAACAACATCCCACAATTTGAAGGGGGATACAACGTAGATCCGCAAAATCATTTACAGGCATTCCATGATGCCTACACCTTGCATAATATAGAAAATGAGTGGCAAAAGCTTAAGTTGTTTCCAAGGATACTCACCAAAGAAGCAGAGAGTTAGTACTGGTCCTTAGAACTGGAAACCATCAGGACGTGGAGTACGATGCTAGAACTCTTCAATGATAAGTATCAGACGTACTCCAGAGTGTCTAATTTTCATAAGCAGATCCAAGGCTAGAAACAAGGTACTCATGAACCCTTGGATGCTACCATGGCCTGCTACTATACATTGTTACATTGTTGCTTGGACAATGGATACGCTCAGTGGGATCAACTTCACCACATCGTGGATGGGCTAAGGCATGAAACTAGAAGAACCCTTAGGACTTATGCCAAAGGGAGACTCTCACAACTTAGAGCCCATGAAGTACATAGCTTGCTGGAGCAAGTAGCAAAAGAAGAAGGTGAGCTATGCAAAAGGAAAAGTGAGGAAGAATACAATCATGATCCCTCCCTTTGAAGGAAGGGAGTGAAATTTTATGATGAAGAGGATGAGTCACCAATTGAAGAGTTGGTGAACAGGAAAACCTTGCTGCTTCAAAACTCATAACAGAACTAGCAGCTAGGTAGATGATGTATGGAGTTCCTTAGACTCTAGACTTGAAACTATCTTGAAAACTGTAGAAGAGTCTAAGGCAGAACAAGGGAGTGACAAAGGTAAGAAAAAGTAGAGAGATTTAGGCCCTGCACATAACAAGGGTAAAGGAAAAATTACTAACTCCGATGTGGTTGTAGATTCAGACACAAATGATGACGGTGGATGTGAGATCTGCTACTATGACCATCCTAAGGGATGTTGTCCAATCATCTCACATTTACAGGAATCTAGGGTGTATGCACTTAACCCGAGTCTCAACAAACAGTAGACACCCCGTAGGTTACCTTATCCCTAAGGTAACTCAAGACAGTTCCACCAACCCTTGACATATTATCCAAATGGAACTCCACCACAACCCATCGGACAACATTAGCAATGGCAATACCCATAGTCATGGGGAATGCCACCGCCGAAACAACAGTACCCTTGCCGGCAGTCAATCCCTCCAAGTGATCCTATGGATTATGCAATCCCACAACATCACTACCTATTTCAGGAATATAACCATACTTCCCCTTCGGGACGAAACATCCCACACGAATACCATCCTCCAAAGCCATCCACACCTCTCACGCCGATAGCTCCATGACCAACCGCTCCAACAATGCCAAGGGTATTTCCCATATAACTGCAACAACCTAATGTCACGAGGGCTTACAATCCTTAATTCCCAATTGGTCCTAACAATTTTACACTGAAACGACCTTTCTTCAGAGCCAACAATCCAACTAAGCCCTCACCCTTACAAGTGGTTGAACATCAAAACAGATCCATACCAAATAAGGTTTTGGGAAACCCTTCAAACAAAAAGACATGCCCAATGCACATGGTTATGTTAACACATACCATTATTGACTGGATTAAAGATAGCCATCTTCCCAAGAAATTATCTGATCCTAGGGTACATCTAGTTTATCTTCAAGTCACTGGAAATGAACCACATAAGACTCTTCTTGACTCAGGTTCCGGAGTCAACTTAATCTCACAAGAACTTTATAAAACCTAGAACCTACCTCCACTCAAGAAGAGCAATATTTGCTTAGAGCTGGCTGACTAGTCCATCACTGTTCCTTTGGGACAGGCTGAGGACATTGTTACCACTGTGGGTGGTTGGTCATATGTAGCTAATTTCTTGGTGATCCAAATAAACAATGACAAAGGGGATTTCCCAATCATAATGGGAAGGGCATGGCTGAATACAATTGATGCATGCTTAGGAATCCACAATCTTTCCCTAGAAATATCCAAGAAAAATACTTTTGGGAAAATTGAGAGGAAGAGAGTTCCATGCATCGCATATAGTGACACAGGGTGTCATTGCATGCAAAAATCATGGGTAATGCAAAGTTTAACCTTGCCTGCATGCAATCGATGTGCACAGGATATTAATATACAAAAGTGCCTATATGCAGTAGCCAAACAATAAGAAAACACCCAGTGGCCGATGGCTAACCAAGAGAATAATTCAATGACATGCATGGAACTGATTGAGGGGATAACGAGTACTTACGTTGAAAGTATTGATGCACTCGAGCAAGTCCATAACCAACTTCTGACCTAAACCCTGAAAACATTAACTGGGGAAAGTTGGAGATTCCTGAGAAGTTTAAACAAGAGCCCCTAGATTTAAAATCGTTGCCCACCGATTTGGAATACATGATCATCAAAAATGGAATATTGAAAATTATCAACGTAAAGCTTACCTCCAAGCAAAAAGAGGATTTGCTGAAGGTGATAAATAAGTGGTCAAAAGCCTTTGCCTGGTCATACCCTGAACTAACCGAAATAGATCCTAGGATATGCCAGCATAGGATTTACACAGACCCCTCCATGAAGCCTCACAAACAACCGCAAAGGTGATTGAACCCGAAGTTAAAACAAATAGTAAAAGAGGAGATTTAGCAACTTCTCAAGGCTGGGTTCATTTACCCCATTGCTGATAACGAATGGGTTAGTCCTCTTGTAATCATACCAAAAAAAAAGGAGGTAAATGGAGGGTATGTATAGACTTTAGGCTATTGAATATGGCAACTTTCAAAGATCACTTCCCATTGCCATTTGTTGACTAAGTCATAGACACTATAGTAGGGCATCGCTATTACAGTTTTCTGGATGGGTATAGTGGGTACAACAAAATATGAATCGCACCAAAAGACTAAGCCAAAACAATGTTCACCAGTCCTTGGGGAATGTTTGCATACAAACAAATGCCTTTTGGCTTATACAATGCCCCTGTCACATTCCAATGATTAGTTCTAAGCATATTTCAACAACAAATTGGTAACAGAGTAGAAGTCTTTATGGACGACTTCTCCACTTATGGGATGAGCTTTGATCAAGCCCTCAACCGGTTAGAGAAAGTATTGAAACGATGTGTTGAAACCAACCTAATGCTCAACTGGCAGAAGAGCCATTTGATGGTTGAAGAGGGTGTTGTCCTCGGGCATAAAATTTTACAATCATGAATAGAGATGGATCTAGAAAAAATTAAAGTCATTCAAGGAATTACCCAAAAACCTGAAACTATCAAAGACATTCGGTCATTCCTTAGACACACTGGCTACTACAGGAGATTTATTGAGAACTTCTCCAAAATTGCCAAGCCGTTGGTAGAATTAATGAAAAAAGATGTACCATTTAAATGGACCAGGGAATGTGAACGAGCATTCCAAACTTTCAAATAGAGGCTTGTGGAAACTCCCATTCTACAAGCCCCTGACTAGTCTAGGCTATTCCATATCATGACCGACGCATCTAATTATACCTTAGGAGCCATACTGACACAATTAGATGAACAAAAATGACCATATTACATCCACTATGCCAATAAGAGTATCATTGGTGCACAACTCAACTACACGACTATAGAAAAGAAATTAATGGCTGTAGTGTTTTCACTGGACAAATTTAGGCACTATGTATTGGGCTACAAAGTATACATCCATACAAATCATAGTGTAGTTAAGTTCCTTATGAACAAGCCAACGGTTAGCCCACGTATCATACGTTGGTTGGTAATTCTTCAAGAGTTCAATTTAACGATAGTAGATCGTAGAGGCACCGAGAATGTAGTTGTAGATTACCTATCTCGGTTGCGTTGGGACAAAAAAGAGGACGAATATGCTGTATCTAACCATTTTCATGATGAAACGCTCTTTGCTGGTGTAGTAAATGATCAACCCATGGAAATAAATTAGTATAGTAGCATTCTTACTTATCTCATTTCCCAACAACTACCACAAGGGTTGGACTTTAGGAAGAAACAACAGTTTCTTCACAAGACCAAGTACTTCATGGAAATCAGGGGACAACTTTATAAAGTCTATTCTGATGGCTTGGTTCGATGGTGCGTGCCCAATCAGGATCAATTAAAAGTTCTTCAGGATGCTCATGAGGGCCCCTATGGGGGTCATTATGCTAGGAGATAGATGGCTACCAAAGTCTTGCTTGCAGGATATTATTGGCCAACTTTATTCTGGGACACCCATCATTTCACCCAATCCTATGAATGTTGCCAACGAGATGGTGGAATAACTACTAGGATGGAAGGTCTGCAACAATGGATTCAACCTTTAGAACCCTTTGATATCTGGGGAATAGATTTCATGGGGCCTATCACATCGATGTCCAACGAAAAAGCATATATCATCGTTTTTGTTGATTACTTAATCAAATGGGCTGAAGTAGCCGTAGTAACAAACTACACATCATCTACGGCTGCACGATTTTACAACAACAAATCGTAAACAGTTTTGGTGTGCCGCGTGCACTCATCTCTGATAATGGAACACATTTTACAGGTGAAACCTTTCGCAAATTGATGCAACGCTTAGGGGTTAAGCATAAATTGACCACACCTTATCATCCCCAAGCTAATGGCCAAGCCAAGGTTACTAACTGGGATATTACTAGAATATTAACAAGAATGGTTAGCAAATTTAGGCGAGACTAGAGCACCAAAATAAACGACACTCTTTGGGCATACCGCTTCTCTTGGAAGCTTCCTATAGGCTATTCTCCCTATGAGTTAGTGTATGGGAAACTACCCAAGCTTCTCATACAGAATGAGCTCCGTACACTATCCATGGCTTGCGACCTTCACCTAGACCTCGACCTAGCACAAAAATAATGGTTGGCAACTCGGAATGTGCTAGATGAGAATAGATTGGTTGCACTATCACCAAATGAGTTGCACAAGGCACACAGTAAACAACATCATGACTTAAGGATCTGAAGGTTTAGGTACCAACCAGGAGATAAGGTTCTTTACTAGAATCCCATGCACATACCTCAGCGTACGAAATTCCAGACATTATGGGAAGGACCCTATATTATTCATACAACCTTCCCGTCTTTATTCGAGCAACATTGTACTTGAACACAAGTTGTGTACGGCAATAAAGATGAACTTCCTGGATAAACCTTGCAGTGCATGGAATAGGATTTATTTAATGTTATTTATTGCTTTCTCTCTCTCACCCTTAAACTCCTAGAATGCGGTATGAGTACGACTTAACTACAAGCATCTAAGGATGTGTACGGATAGTTGAGGAACAGATGCTCATCGCATTGCGGAATGAGTACGACTTGATTACGAGCATTTAAGGATGTGTATGGATAGTCAAGGAACATATGCTCATGAGTACGACTTGATTACAAGCATCTAAGGATGTGTACAGATAGTCAAGGAATGGATGCTCATGAGTACGACTTGATTACAAGCATCCAAGGATGTGTACGATTAGTCAATGAATCGACTGCTCATCGCACTTAGGCTAGATTAGCTTTCTCAACCCTTTCCTCCTAGTTAAGTGCCTCAATACAACAACTTCAAGCACATGCGTTACGCGTGGGATCCCAGCAACGATTAGTGTTTGGTAACCATGGTTGCATCGGTTCAGGGTGTGTACGGTAAGTGGGAACAAATGCTAATGCTAGTTAATTTAGACTTAGTTCATTAGTTAGAGTTAGTTAGCTTCTCAACCCTTCACCTCAATATTATAGGAGAAAAACATAAAAAGCTATAAAAATNACACTATGGCACTTAAGTAAAAGATTACCTAAAAACTAAGGAATTAAAGACTTCAAGATTATTTTTTAATCTTTTATGAAGGATATGCATGGGAAACTTTTTTGTATATTTCTATTTCTTTTCTATCTATTAAATATTTCAAGTTCAAAGGAAGTTTTAGAGAATCCTAACCTTTCCAAAAGAGCAAAAACAGTTTCTTTCAACAACATGGAAGGTAAGAGGGATAAAATAAGATAAGTTACTTAATTCATCTTTTTTGGTTACATTATCAACATTCATAATTATAGTCATGTAATTGATACTAATTTTATATTATGAGTCTAAATTGGATATTAGGAGTTATATGCAATTTTACTTGAAATAAGTATTACTAAGTGAGTGATGGATTTGATGTATGAACATTTTGCATAGTTAAGATAATGTTTTATAGTTACACTATAATTTATTACCACACAAGATGTTCAAATATTTGACTTGGAATAAAATAATAAAAGGTACTTGACTTTTTTTAAAGATTATACTATCAACTTTCCTATTTATGATGGTTTAATGAAAGTATTTTTTTTTATTGTGAGTTTAGATTATGTATTAAGGAATATATGTCATTCTATTTGAAATAGTCATTATCATGTAGAAATACTTTCTAGAGCCAAGTCTGTGTTTTGAAGTTACATTCATACTATAATTTAATACCAAGTAACATCTTTAAATATTGGGCTACCTCTTATTGTTTCATTGTTATTTATATATGAAAGAAATTATTCCTTAAATAAATATATGGTTTGCTATTGTTGTTTTTTGATAATGCAAAAAATCTAGAAATCAATGGAAGAATGCAAATTATGTTGTTAACAGCCAAAATAAAATGCAAATTTTGTTATACAAAACTAGTTAAAGATGAAGATACTTAATAAATAATAAATTTATATTGGGTCTTTTGAGCTTGGAATGTTTTTGAACCTTTTGCATGAAGGCAAGTTCAAGGAGAACTCTTTCATTAAGCTTTTACTAAACTTTATGTTTGTGAATCACAAGTTGAAGCTCTTTCTTTGTTCTTTCTATTTTGAGGTTCATAAAGCTTTAAAAAGCTTTTAAGTTACATCCAAGCCTTTTTTCCAACTCATTTACCATATATCCTTTGAAGCTATTTAGATGCATGGAACTCATCTAGATGATTTTATTCAAGCTTTTCTAGCTTAGTATAAAAGCACTTTCTTTTCTAAGAGATGGAGAGTTATGAGGAGCACATTCTTCAAAATTAAGTTTCACACATTTTAAAGCTAAAATTCAGCTCAACATCTTTGGAAACATCTAGATGCTTTCTAAAATAGCTAAATGAAAACAAGCTTTTATAAGAAGCAAAAGACACATGATTCTTTAAAATTTTAATCTAGCATAATAGGCATGGATATGGTAGGTCCAAGGAAAGTCTATATTTTTAAAACCTTGAAAGCTATGACATATCAACATCAAAAAAACCATCTAGATGATTTTTAGAAGCTCATAATATTTAGGAGGCATATAAACAAGAGAATTAGCCTTATCTTATCAAGGAACTAATGTAATGTATACAATAAGCCAAAACCAGAATCATTTGCATGAAAACTCACAAGATAATGATTTTTAAAAGGCTACCAAGTCGCTACTAAGCAAAGCCTAATCAAGCACATGATTTGAAGGAAGCACTACTATGTTGGCCATTTTAATAAAGAAAACATCTTTCATAACAATGCATATAAGGAATGAGTTGTGTTGTGTGCTAAGAACACATGATCTTTGGCCTACCCTAGTAACTAAAATCATCTAGATGAAATTCTTTTTAAGGCTACCAAGTCATCACTAAGTAAAGGAAGCCTACTCAAACATGTGATTTGAAAGAATCACTACTCTGTTGGCTATTTTAATGGGGAAAAAGGCCTTTCATATTGATACAAATAAGGGATGAGGTCTATCATGTGCTAAAAACACATTACTTTTGGCCTACCCTCATAACTAAAATCTTATAGATGGAATTGAATCCATTTAGATGTTTTATTACCACATCCACACTTGTTGAAGATGTTGTTGTGGCTAGGGAACAACCCTACCATAAGAAATAGCTTATTTTTATTACTTGTTTTAGGTGGTTGTTGGTCTCTAGTACCACCAAGGAATGAATACCTCCAAATAGCTTTTGTTGGTATAACTAAGGTTAATATGGTTAAGTATATTTGAATGGAAATTTTTCCTAAAAATATGGTCTTTTATAGGTAGTTAATGACTATCTCTTGTAGTTATTTCTCAACAATTAAAGGAACTCGAATAGCTTCCCTATAAGAATAGCCTTAAACCTTACATTACTAATATAATGCATGAGCAATTTTATAGAAGCTATCAATCTTTAATTCTAAGCTACCTATTAGCTAACTTCTTGAAGCTAGATCACAAAAGTTTTGCTAGACAGAGCATGAGACTATTATTGAAAGATTATTTAAAAAGCTTGAAATTTAACAAAGATGACATTACTACCATATTAGACTAATTTATAATGGATAGTTATAAAAGCTATCTTATTGAACCAAAATAACATAAACAATTTAAGCCTCAACTCAGAGAGAAATTAACCTATTCCAAAACTAACATTTCATCCAAACATAGTTATGTAAGGACTAGGCTAGACATGTAAGAAAAAGCCATTCACTATAATTTCTAAGTAAAAAAATAAAAACTACATGAAATATACATAACCTATTTAAAATTCCATTAGGAAAAAGTCTTTTTACAAGCTTTTCTATTCCCAAAGTTCACCCTCGAACCATCTTTTTCCAAATGCAACATTCCTTTTTTGATTGTGGGCTATAAGTTTTTATAAATTCTACTACTAAATACATGGTTGCATTAGTTATGCAAGGATTAATCCCGTAAACTAAACTAAACATTAGTCCCTATATATTTTTTAATTCTAATCCTATCAATCCAAAAATCTTCTTGCAAAAGCTCATGTCATTTTTCTATCTTATTATCCATGGAGTGCTTAATATAAGAAATGGGCTTCTTATTTGTGGATTTTGCTAAGTCATTTCCTTATGTGTAATGATTCAAGGATGAATAAAGCAAGATTGATTTTTTAGTATTCCATCTTATAAATTCAACTGATTGGAACATCATAACAGTGTCAGTAACTAAAGATTCTAGCATCTCAAACAAATTTATGATGTATTGCTCAAGAAACTTAATTACATCATAAGATTTACTTCTTCTTAATGCTTTTACTTCTTGCCACTTAGTAAAATAGTCAGTAGCTATTAAAATATACCTATGTCCTACCTTAGATGGAGTAATAGCTCTTATAAAATCTAATCTCCAACTTTGAAAAGGCCTATCTATTATCATTAGTTTAAATGGAGCATTAGTCCTTCTTAGCTTTGGGCCATAAATTTGACACTTATGGTAAGTTAAAATTTTATCTCATAGATATTTATACATATTGGGCCAATAGAATCCACCTCTCAATATATGTTACATAGAGATCCTAAGAGACTCATAATATAAGTTCTTATGATTATGGAATTGCTTCATTATTTCTTCAATTATTTTGGTTAGATGCACATTCTAGCAAGATACCTATAAAATCTTTTCTATATAGAATTTCTTAAGTGAAAAAGAGCTTCTTAGTTTTGATTCTGAAATCTCTTTCCTTACTCTTTCTTAGATTCTTGGGAATCTCTTGGCTAATAAGGAATTTTACTATGTAGTCATACCAATCTATAATTTCAGGAAGAGCTAACACTTATCTAGATTCTCTTACCATCATTTGTGCTAGTCCCATATTCTTAACTATCTTACACTTTTCTAGAGCAAACATAAACTATTGAAGCTTAATAATCTAATTAGCTATTTTGAGTCCAATTTCATTTTGTGATAGAAATTACCTTATGACTGGCTCTACAGTCATAACATGATTGAAAGTGTTCTATAAATAATACTTAAAATATCCCTAGAATTTAATCATAGCAAATGCTTATTATTTAAGCTTAGAGTAATTTCTTTCTATTTATTTGAATTCATAACCAAAAGAATTAAATTGGTTTTTCTTCTATTCCATCTTTTTGTTTTAATACTACAGCTAATGAGTTTATTGAAGAAAAGGTATACAACCAAAAATCTTCTTTCAACCTTGGTTTCACCATATATGGGGCTTCTAAAATGGCTCTCTTGATTTGGTCTAAAGCCTCAAGTGATTCTTTAGTTTTTCTTACTTCAACATCCTTTTTGAACATTCATGAAAAAGGCTTTATTATTTCTATAACCTCTAATATAAATGTTTTAACAAAGTTTACTTTCCCAAAGAAAGGCCTTAGTGCTTTCTTATTCATAGGATGTTTTATATCAATAGCTATTCCTTTTTCACAAATGCATTTTACCCCAAAATGCATTTTTTTGGATTTAAAGATATACCAAATTTTTTATAACTACTGAATATTTGGTGTAGGTGAAATATATGATTCAACTCATGCTTTGAATAAACTGTAATATCATTTAAATAAATAATGATAATTTTCCCAATAAGCACTTTAAAAGTTGTATCCATAGCTTATTGGAAGGTAGCTTTTGCATTTGATAGGTCAAAGGACATTCATTTGTATAAAAATGTTCTCCATTTGGTGATGAATGCCATTTTAAATCTATCATTCTTATCTACTATTATTTGATTATAACCTATAAATCTATCTAGGAACAAATATAGTTGACATCTTAACACTTCTATCAACATTTCATCAATTCTTAGGAGTGGATACCTATCCTTAATTGAAGATTTATTTAAGTTCCTAAAATCAATACATAGTCTTATATC
>MNCI01012316.1:32313-59704 GCA_015680685.1 Gnetum montanum
CTAGAGTAACCACTCTAATAATTAGAATAACTACTAAAGTAACCACTAGAGTAACCACTCTAATAATTAGAATAACTGCTAGAGTAACCACTAGAATAACCACTCTAATAATTAGAGTAACTGCTAGAGTAACCACTAGAGTAACTGCTCTAATCATTAGAATGACTACTAGAGTAACCGCTAAAGTAACTGCTCTCATCATAAATGTAGTTTGTAGAAATATTAGCAATGCTCCTTTTGCTTTTAATTTCTTCCAAAATTCTCTATGATCACCCTTCAATTTCAATTAATTGATATAGACTAATATTGACTCTAATTTTTTTAGATCTTCTATTATATCGTACCCTTCTTGAGCATAAAATCCTGTTTTTTTTATTCTTGGAAAAGAATCTTAATGGCTATTTTCTTTTGATTTTTTTCTTCAAATATTTTCCTTTTTTTAGTTGGTTCTAGTATTGAATTTTGTGGCCTAGATGTCATCATTTTTTCTTTCATATTTCTAAGTTCATACATAGGCTCTTCATTATTATTACAATCATCATTGGATGAGTATCCTAATTCTCACCTTTTTAACATCTTGCTTATGGATGAATTTTCTAAATAATATATACCTGGGTACATAGATTCCCTAAACTTCTCTTTAAATTCTATTACATTTGAATCAACCAAGGCATTCTTTTCTTCTATATCTTTGAGCTCAACTTGAATATCTAATTTTATAGCTTGTCTAAATTTTCTATCTTCTTTAATTCTCATTTTTTACATAGCCTTCTCTAACTTGAAAATTTTTTTTGCCATTATGTTAAAAGCTGATCTTTATCATGCTCTTCACTTCGTAATTCTATGGAACCACTAATTAAGAGTAATGTCTTGGGTTGAGTTAAATTTTGAAAAAGAAATATTCCTTTTTAAGGCTCTTTCATAGAAGAATGTATGTTATCTAGAATAAAATTGAATTGCCTTTCTATTTCTATAGTTTCACTATAAATATTGGCTAAAGTATTAACATTTGGAATTCTTCATAACCAAATTGAGACTCTAAAAACTATAGCATTCTTCTATTCCTTCAGACTTTGTTACTTGGTAGAAATTGATTTTTAAACAAGCCACATACTCTTTGAAATTTGATATTGATTCTCTTACTAATTCCTTATTTTTGTGTTTCATTTAAACTAAGCCACTATAAAGGTAATGTTATTTAATTTTATTACCAAATTTCACCATGAATAAGGCTTTCATATCATCCCAACTAGTGATACTATTATATGGTAAGTTTGAATACTAAATTTAAGCTATGTCTCTAAGGTTTCCTATGCATAGTCTACAAGCTTAATTTTGGTGTTGAATATTACCATAAATAAGAGCTAACTCAAATATGTGTAAACATTCCTCTACTAAATAAGCTTTACCAGGGTTGCACGGTTCTGGTAGATATTTGTAATCTACCTTAGGAATGTCATGACAAGCATTGGACATCAGAGGTGTGGGTAGTTGGAATGGATTAATAGGATGTGGATTGGCCATTATTTGTGAAAAATAATTTCTACTAGATGACCCTATTGTTAACTTAGCTTTTCTTTTTAAAGACAGATCCTTAATTAAAGATGATATCCTAGTATGTTGTGTCTTTATTTCACTGCTTAAGTTTCTAATGACAGTCTTAGGTCCCTCCTCTAATGTTGTCTCAATGTTAAATGTATTTGATCAATTTTTGAAATCTTCTTATTTATTCAAGGATTCACTCATGAGCCAATACAACTAATCTAACATAGGACCTAATTTAACCTAATATATCCTAATAAATTTTAGTATGTCTCTACAATATGCCCTCCTTCTAACACCACTTTAAACTGTTATGGGATGGGAAAGACCTTGCCACAAGAAACAACTTATTGTGATTACTCATTCTAAGTGGCTACTGCTCTTTAGTACCACCAAGGCACAGGCACCTCCAAATAGCTTTTGCTAGTATAATTAAGCTAAATATGGTTAAGTATATTTGATTGGAAAGGTTTCCTTAAAATGTATTATTTTATATGTAGTTAATGATTATCTCTTATAGTTATTTCTCAGCATAATTAAAGGAAATCAAATAGCTTCCCTATAAGCATAGCATTAAACCTTCTATGACTAATATAATGGATGGGTGGTTTTATAGAAGTTGTCAATATTTAATTCTAAGTTATCTATTAGTTAACTTCCCAAAGCTAGATCATAAAAGCTTTGCTAGATAAAGTAGGAGACTGTTGCTGAAAGATTATTTAAAAAGCTAAAAATTTAACAAAGATGACATTACTGCTATGTTAGACTAATTTGGAATGGACACTTATAAACTCTATATTATTCAATTAGAATAATAGAAACAATTCAAACCTCAACTCATAGAGAAAATAACCTATTCCAAAATCAACATTTCATCCAAACACAGTTATGTAATGACTAGGCTAGACATGTAAGAAAAAGCTACCCAATATACTTGCTAAGCGAAAAATGAAAAATACATGAAATAGAAATTTTTTTTAAAGATTCCATTATGAAAAAGTCTTTTTACAAGCTTTTCTTTTCCTAAATTCCTCCCTTGAAGCCTCCCTTTTAACTTCTACTATGGGCTTTATATATTAGCCATTGGCAGTTACAAGTGTTATAAGAGTTAAGGCTCCATTTGCCTTATATTATCCTCATATAATTGTAGGTCATTTAATAACTATTTGATCTCTTGATAACTTCTTCTCATTCTTTAAATCAGAGCCCTTCAACTAATAGCTATTGAGATAACCTTCCATGATTGAGAATAGCCTTAATAGCTTGATTCATCATATCTAGTTCAATGTCATTAAGCCTCTTTAAGAATTTTTTAGTGTTTGTTTCATCCAAACTAGATTCAGTTAAGGAATTAGTTTATTTTTTTAAGTAGCTCCCACACTAGTACAAATCTATTCCAATTCTAGCTTCTTCTTAGTAGTTTCATTCATGATTCTAGGAACTACCATCATCATCATATCCAAATAACTATGTTTATATTGCGGAAATAGCTCTCTTTTACTCTAGCTAAATAAAATAATTCCTACACCTTTCTATCCATCTTTTTTTGGCCTACTTTAATTCTAAGCTTATCATGGTTAGCCTTTCTTCCACCTAAGCTACTTCTTACTCTTTATTTTCTAACTATACAACATTAATCCCTACCAAAGCTTATAGATATTCAAATTAAATTTTTGTTAAGTATTCAAAGATAATGTAGATGTTAACATTTTGGAAATTCTAGAGTGCTTCTTCTCTTTCCTTGTGAGACATTTTAGGTAATAGTAGAGAAAATATTGAGAGGCGTCAAGGATTCTTTTCTTCACTTCAATGATAGCTCTACTTCAATTGCCAACTCTAATTGTCAATGGCTCTATAACTTGAAATTTGTCCTAACTTGCTTATTACTAACCAAAGCTTTTTCTTTTAATTCACTCACTTAAGGATAGATTGTTCAATTTTTCTTATCATATATGCTACATGCTTTGATGATATTTAGCTACTCTACCAAATTCATTTAAGCCTTATGGGTTTCAATGACAAACAATTAATCCTACATCTCTTAACCCATAAATCCATTTTTAAATGTTCACTTAAAAATATAAAGCTAATGTGACATGTGAAAAGGTTTCAATTTGTATAACCATTCTTCAATTCTACAAATGAGCTTTCCGTAGTAACTTAATTCGACCTCTATGGACATGGCAAAGTATTCTCAAAGCTAGCTTCTAAAACTTGTTCATAGAATAATTTTGAAGCTTATTCATAGAACTATTTTTGGGTTCTGCAAACTTATTTTACAAGGGAGCTAATGTGGTAGAATGAGTTTAAGCTTCTTTGTAGAACCAATGTTTGGCTCTACATGTTCTATCATACTCTTTTTCCTCTACTTCATAACTTGTTGAGCTAGATTAAAAATATAATGCACATGTGTGTAATTCATAAATTTTCATGGGCCAAATGTAAACTCTATTGAATCTAACATGTCTTATTTAGAAATTTAACTCTTCCTTATAGAACTATTTCATAGAATCAATTTTTATTTCTATGAAATCAAGCTACTCAAAAGCTAATGTGGTAAGGTAGCTTGAGGGCCCATTTCAGAAATGATTCTTTTGGTTTTGTGAAATTATTGACTTTTTGATGCTGATATGATTAAGTTAAAGGGTGAGCTCATTTTAGAACCAAATTTTGGTCTATAAATTTGTTCTTTAGAGGCACTAACGTGGTTTATAAAACCAACTTAAACATTAGTTCATAGAACCACTTCTTGGTTCTATGATGTTATTCTATGAAAGAGCTTGTAGCAAAATCAATTAGATGCTCACTTGTAGAACCAATTTTGGTTCTCTTTGTAGAATTGGATTTTAATTCTACAAATGAGGGCTAACCAAAGAGCTTACATGGTAGACTTTTGATGCATTAGCAAGCTTAGTCTTTTTGTTTGTAGAACTATTTCATAGAACCACTTCTTGGTTCTACTAACCTACATCATGGAGGCTAACATGGCATGGTTTTCCCATAATTCCTTTTGGATATGCTTATTAGTCTTCAAGCTTATGTGCCCTACTTCTAAGTAAGCTCCTATTTGTTTCCATAAGTCCCTATTCCAAAAGCTAACATGGTAGAACCAGAACCTATTCATAAAGTCAAGTTTAGGTTCTATAGATTCATTCTACAAGAGAGATGATGTGGTAGAACCATTTGTGTGCTTGCTTGTAGAATCACATTTTGGTTCTACTAACAATGCTTCTTCTTGTATATAGTCTTTTAGATGATGACATGGTTTGTAGAACCACTTTATCTCTTCCTTGAAGAACCAAATGTTAGTTCTATGAGCTCTGGTTATAAAACAAGCTAATATGGAAGCAATTATCAAATATCTTTTCAAGGCTTCTAATGCATCTTTTAGTCATTCTTTTAGCCATTTTTCTATAGAATCACTTTGTAGAGTTATTTTTTGGTTCTACAAGTTGGTGTGGTAGAACTATGTTAGAAGCTTTTTGTGAAACCTAATTTTGATTTTAAGAATCATGTACACCAATTTTTCTCTTAACACCACTTCAAAAGCTAATTTTAAAAATCTACATATGCATTTATTTGTAGAGCCATTTTCTGGTTCTACAAAAAATGCTTCATTTCAAGCTCTTTCTCTAGATAATGATATGACATGTAGAACTTCTTTCGTTCATTTTTATAGAACCAACTCTTGTTTCTACTAATCCTATTCATAAGATAGCTTATGTGTCACATGGTTCATATAAAAAGTTAATTCTAATCTTTGTTATGCTTTAATCATGTGAAGCTAACTTGAGAGAATCATTTTGTATAGCCAATTTTTGGTTCCATGAGCTAATGTGCCAATCAAACTTAATGAACCTTTTTCCTTACCATCAATCGAGTTTATCATGGTTCATATAATGGTTCTATAAATTCTTTGTAGAGTTGATTTTTTGTTCTATGAATCCACTCTACCTACTTGAAATGATGTGGGAAAATTAAATCAGCTCTACATTAATCCCTTTTCTTGAAATGATCTCATTACTATATTTGCTTAATTGTTCATTCTAATGTTGACCTCACTTTGAGATAAAACTAATCTCTAGGTTCTATGAATCCAATTTTAATGGTCTCAATCCTAACAATGAGCTAAAAATGCATTTCCTCGAACTAGGTTAAGATTGCATAAGTTTTATCTTTGTAGCTAATTCAAATATTCCACATGATGTTGGATATAATCCTAAATCCTAACCTTTTAAACTAACGAAATCTTCATGAGTCTATATAATTATCAAATTAGAATGTTTGAGGTTTGTTAATTCAACTTTAAAATCTTGCATTCAAAAAGAAAACTTTGATCTAAATGAATTTAGTATTCCCAACATTTTCATTGGAATTTTTTGAAAAACTTACTACCACTTAGGGCTTATTTTCTACATAAAAATACGAAGTGATAAGTTTTAGCTCAATCTCATCACATGAGTATAGCTCTCGCACAAAGGAATAAGCTTGATATTTTAAGTTGATAGTTGTTTCATGAAAGTGACTATTGTTTCAACAACAAATATGTGTCTTGTATCAATAGATTCAAAATATGGACACCTCCATATATAATTATTACACCTAATAAGTTTCATGTTTAGAACTAGAGTTGTAAAATTGGCTAGTAAAACAACCATTTTATTCACCTTAATGGCTATCTAGAATGTTCAATTTGAGCCTAAAAATCCACCATACAAAAGCTAACATTTAGGCAAGAATTTTGACATTTTTGGTATGATAAATCATTATAAAATTGAAAACATGTTTGCTTAATCATTACCCTTTGCAAGACTATGAGGCACATGTAGTCATCATTGGAAGGCTATGGAGTAATAGCTACCTAGTGTTGGTTAAGGAAATTCAAGGAATTAATTTTTGATAAAAATAAGAAATGCCCCTAAGGATAGGAGACATCTATTATGCCTAGGAGATGTCTACTCCCTAAGGTAGAAATCTTGTCCCTACAAGAGATGTTTTATCTACCTTCTTTTTGGTTGATGAGAGACATCTATAGCTTCAAGCATATGTCTACACTAAGATGAGACTTAAACTTCAAGAGATTTCTACACCACCTATAAGAAATCTATATAGATTTGAATACCAAGTACAAGATATTTCTCCATGAGAAAAGAAATGTCTATCCCTCCTAGAAAGACATCTATATCATTAACAAGATATTTTTTTTTCCTGTAGGGATTTCCATAGCAAGCATCTACATTCCAAAGAAGATAACTTCTCTTTTGATAAGACATCTATACCAAGAAGGAGATATCTTCTCTACCTCCATTGAAATCTAGTAAGACATTTCTACCTTTAAAGGAAACATCTCTCTTGACCATTAACTAATCGATGCCAGGGTTTCAATGATCATCTATTAAATAAATCTATAAAGAAAAAAGGACACGGAATCATTCCCAAGATCACCTAAGCAAGCAATTATTATTGTCAATATGCAATAAAGAAATCATTAGTTATCACTTTCTCATTCTAGTTTGTACTTTGTACTTCAAGCAATGAATCTAAGAAGTGAGTTTTATTCTTTTCTTGATAATTGTTCCCTTTCCTTCATTACCATGAGAGGATTTTTGTATAGTTTAAACATAGTTTTGTAAATTTTAAAGGTCAAACCCTGATGGGTTAGATGATTCTCTTAAAGGAGATCATCCCTATGATTTCTTAGGGCTTTTGAGATTTGAGGATCTATTGTAATTAATGCCCTATATAAGTTGTGGTGTTCTTGAAATCATATTTTAAGCAACAAAGTCTAGAGTTTGCAAGGGTTCTATCCTCTAAGTGTAGAAGTCTTGTTAATTTTTGGGCATGAAATTATTCACCTCCACCTAAGTTCTTGATCTTTAAAGAAGTCTAAGTCCTGATGAGATGGCCTTCCTATCATCTATAAGCTATCTAGATGGATGTCCATCTTTAATATTGGATGTTTACCCTAGGTGAAAGATATCTTTAAGACCTTGTATTCTTTCTACCTAGACATTCACAATTAAGTGTGGACATTCACAAATAAGAATAAACTTTGACATGTTGAGAGTCACTTCCATACATACTAGATCATTTTAATCGGCTTGTAATAACTTTTTCAATTTCCAATCTCTGGACTTAACAACTCAATCAATGTATTGGATACAAGAACAACCAATCATACTTCTTCATTTTCTAGCTTTCATCTTACAAAAATATGGAATATATTAACAATATACTTAACTCATCTTCTTAGTAATTATGAATAACCAATAGGTCTCTAGCCTAGGATAGTAATGCTACCAATTTCTTTGGGCTAAGAGTATAAGAAAATATTTATTTCTCATATCTTGTATAGCTCATCATTTTATCTCTTTTTTAAAAATTTTTTAATCATTATTTATTTATTTATTTTTCTTTTTTTTTTCTTCCTTTGTTTTAAATATGATGGCATCATAACTTTAGGAGGGGAAATCATTTCTTTAGTGATACTCAACTTGTTGGGTCACCACCTAAACTCCTTAACATGCACTTGATGACATAGATAGCTTATTTAAGAGCTTAATATAGCTAGCAAAGATTCATGAAATTATAACCATCTTTGAATCATGTGATCAAGCAAGGAAAGCACAATCATAATGATCCAACCCCATCAATCAAATCCCATACTAATGATTACATTATCCCTAAATAGTACATACTTTTTTAAAACTACACATGCATGGATCCTATTTATCCACTTATTAATCCTTGTCGTGGACAAATGTTTAGTCATGGGGGTTATCCCTCGTTCTAGTCTTTAGGATTCTTAAGTGTTTTTCATCTTTTTCTTTTACAACTTTCTGTTTTACACATTCTTTATTTTACATCTTCTTGTTTTCATGTTATTAATCTTTTCTAATTTTTGTTTTACACCATTGTTAGTACATTTACTATTTCTTAAATATTTTACACTTTCTTTTATATTTTCTTTTATTTTGGTGTGGCTTTGTAACTTTTTATTAATAAGTGCTAAGTACAGTGGTAATGCATTGCTTGATGGTGGTATGTACTATTTCTATTATTTGATTGTTGGTGTATAGTTTCTAGCTTTTAATTTCATTACAGATGATTAGGACATGGTTTCTTTTTCATGCAATAGGTAGTGAATCCATGACATCCACCCATCCACAAACTCTATGGTTTTTCTTGTTTTGGAAATGTGGAGTCCCTTTTTCACTAATAAAACTTTAATAAAGTTGTGACTTTGTTAGTTTCCAGAATTAGGAAGGATTCAAAGGTTTCAATAGGGGGTGGCTTCAATGGGATTTGGTATTCTTTGTGCCTTTCTATTTGCCTAGGTACATGTGTGTTCTATTGAATTTCTTACCATTCCATGTCCACCAATAAAAGGAAGTTGAATAAGTCCTTGCATGATGTGGTTCTCATAACAAAACACACAAAAAAAAAGATGAGAATTTAAAGCAGCCCCCTTGGAAAAAATAAATGCATGTGTCTTTGCATGGTCTGGTTCCCATTTCAAAATAAAAAAGAAAAAATAATGTGAATTCAAAGCACAACCCTTAGATAGAATAAACAAGCTACAAGTACTAGTTATGGGACTAGTCCCCTTTAACCAAGGCCCTTCCTCACTTCCCACTCCTCTAATTTGGAATGGTGGTTGTTCTATGAGAGCACTCTTGTGCCTCAAGGGATGGATTGGTCTTAGCATGTCAATGTGAAGTCACTAAACGTGGTTGGTTTTGGTCTAGACTAAGGATGGATCCTATTAAGTAATTTAACCACAAAATGTACTAGGGACTTCATGTGACCATAATTAGGAACTCCATTCCATCCTTTCTCATTCATCTATGATTTCCATGTCTCACCTCACTACTAGTTTCATGTTTTAGTTTAATGTCCTAGTTTGATGTGTCAAAATTCTTAGTTGGTTTCTTTCGGGTTTTTGTACTTAACTTCTATAACCATTAATCATCTATGGAGCCCATGAAATCTTTGGTTTAAAGTTATGTGTGGGGATAAAAGGCCTATGCCTTCTTTAGGAATTTGCATATCTTTTGGAAGGGTTAGTTAAGCTCTTTACCCTTAGACACTCATATAATCAAATTCTTTTTGTTTACCCCATCAATGACATCAAATTGTGCACATTTTCACAATATTTTTCAATAAAATTTTCTTTTTATTATTGTGAATTCTTATACACTCTTCAAGTACTTTCTTATATTAAACTTTTTCAAATTTAATGGACTTCTTATCTATTTTACCCTATTTGTTAGCCTTCCTGCTAACACTACTCAAGTAACCAATCAACCACAATCACAACTTAGCCAAGTGTAACCATTGATGGGACAAGGCATTTAATAGTTATGTGTTACACATTGCATACTAATTTATAATTCTATTGTGATTACAGTGGAAAGCATGGACTAGAAGTGGGACTATCTTCACCAAGGATGCAGTAATATCGCACAATGAGGACTATTCGTGATCATTGGATCTCTTTTCTCTCTCTCATTCTCTTGCTACCAAGAGGTGTTGGATGTTAGTTTTTTTTCCAGGGTGTTCACTTCTCTTATTATGAACACCTAATCTTGTAAATCTTGTAACTCCATACACTTGGAAACTTAGCATCTATCTATTTCATCTAAGTCAGTTTGTATGTCATTAAATAATCCCATACCTGCCCAATATTTTTTAAGAAACTTGTTTCTTATTTTTTTTAACTCAAGGATGATTTTTCATTCAGTCATGGGGGCATGATGAGTCATGATTTGTCTATCTTGACATCGGAACCTTGACATCTAATGAATCGCTGCTTTCTGTCTACTCCAACATCAAGTGTAACATCAGGGCCTAGATGTGACATTGGTTACCTGGCATCATGGTATATACTTTGGCCTATAAATACAATGCCTGGGATCCCATTTTGAGTAAATTTTCAAGTTAGTTTTCATTTTCTCTCCTTTTAAAATCTATTATTCCTAGTGCCTCCCTACAATATGATGTTTGTAATCATACGACACCTTTGTTTAAGTGTGACGTACTTGGACATGGTAAATGACTGGTAAAAAAGATCAAGATTACTTCCATCATTGTAGCATCCACTTAGATTATTGTTGATTTAATTATTTACTACTTTATTTAGTTAAATATTTCCATTTATTGTCATTTACTATTCCTATTATTAAGTGGAATGTGTATGCATTAATCATGAGCATTTAAGTGTATATACTTGGTGATCCAGAGGTGTATAGTTTGGCACAACTAGTGACATGCACTTGGAAATCCCAAAACTAGTTTCACAAAGTCCAAAATGTGTATAGACAATTAAGTGTAAATGCTAATTGTCCATAGGCTAAATTAGATGTCATTTTTCATTATTCATTAGTTTAATTAATTCATCTCTTTATCACCATCAGAAGTAGCATACAATTAAGAGCAACATCAGATGCCTCACTTTGGACTAAACCATACGTGACAAAGCTACCACTAGTCTAAGTGGGAAGATAGTAAACTACAGTTAGAGCATAACAATATAGATACCACAACTGTCCCATCCACGAAATTCAACTAGATCATGCATGAATGCTTGTGATTCATGTGGTTGAGTGTAGGGGTACCTCGTTGCTCATCAATGAGGTTATTATAAAACTCTATGTAAATCATGAATCGTGGTCAACTTTTTGTTTAATTTTGGTTTTGTGGAAAATTTCAAATCAACCCTAAACTTATGTTGATATGGAGATTAAAATATGCTACATGGGAAGAGGATGAATGTGATGACCCAACAAAAGTAAGAGTAACCCAAAATTACTATGCTTTGGAGACATGTATCTTCATACCAAGTTTTGAAAGAATTTTCAATAAAACTTGCTATGTTTAACTTCAATGAATTCTTGGATGGCTAACTAATCCCTCATTAAGTTTGAAATAACTTTAGACTACAATAAATACTTTAACAAATAAGCAACAGTGAAGATTGATCTCCAATGAGATCTTTCTTCTTCTTTGTTCTTTTGAATGATAATGGAATGGTATAAAATCGAAACAAGATTTAAATTGATACAAAAATATAATTTTGAAATGCAAATGAAACAAATAAAGTAACTAAAATGCTAGAATGAGAAAATGATATGAAAGTAAACTATTCTCTTCTATTACTTCAAGCTTCTTTTCATACTACAATGGCATTTTCACATGAAATTACCTCAATGAAATGCCTCAAATTTGAGGAGATCCTATACATGGAATAAATAGAGAAGTGATGAGGTGATTAAGAGCACTCTCAACTCTAATATGATTGTAGATTACCCTAGTTAATTATAACTAAATGAAATGAGGGAAGCATACATTAATATACAAATATTATAAACTAATAATTTTGAAAATGATATAGAAAAAATCATGATCCTTTCTACTACTCATTTTCAACAACCTTCTTCTCTCAACATTTTGTTGATGCATCAATCTATGCATCTTGTGAGCTTAGAGCCTAACATATCTCAAAACTTGTTTCAATTTAAGCACTTTCATTCATCTGATCTCATCTTAAAAAATATGTATCCCTCCCAAATTCATTGATTTGAAGGCCAACGAGGAGCTAATCTTAGCACCTACTATGTAGGATCCCAACTCAGTTTCTTACTTTCACACCTTCTTGGAAACATTCTTCTCTTAACTAGTGATCTACTCATGTCTATTATCCTCTTTATCAAGAAGAACTAACCTTGGATTTCTTAATGGTATCATCATTATTTCCCAAGCTCTCCTACTAATCTACATCAAGCCACCTATGTTGCTTCTCCTGCTACCCTCCAATCAATGAAAACATGGTTACAACTTATATGCCTCTAAGTCGAGTTAAGTCTCCTAGTGGCATAACTCCTCAAGTGATGTGAAGCCTACCTAAATAGATTCTAGAAAAATCCATACTACAAGTTTCCTAAGAAAATTAATCTTAGCAAATAAAAACAACATAAATGAATGAAGAAAATTCTCCCTTTTATTAAGAGAACTCTTAAAATGTAGAGAAATACATTAAGATTAAAGGATCATTCTCAAGTCACAACCCTTTGAAGAATCTTAATAGCCACACATGTTCCCTCTTAATCTCCAATTTCTCACAATGAAACCAAAGCTTAAGTTAAGATACTTAAAAGAGATTCTCTTAACCTCTCTCAAGTGTTCTTCCTAGCTTGCACTCAAACTCTCTTGCACAACCTCTCAAGAGACATCTCAAATCTCTCACTTAACTCTCTTCTCTTACTTTTTCCCAAACTTAGTACTTGAACTCTTATTTACAACTTCTTGGTGTGAGCTTTCTTCCTTTTTTATATTTAAAAATATAAATTACTTTTTGTTTCTCATCAAAGATATCTTGTGGTATGAGACAACACCTTTCCCAAATGTAGATGAGTTGCGAGAGATGTCTTGTATGCAAAGGATATTTCTCTCATGTAATGGAGACTTATACACATTGGAGGAGGCATCTATCTTGGTAGGGCAAAAATTCAAGATGCTTATTTTAAGGTTTGGAACATTTAGACACCTCCAAATACATTCACATTGACCTTGGAACCTCCTAAACGCATTAAAATAAGATTCAAACATCTCCAAACATGATAAGACACCCTAGAATCATCATTAAAAAAATCAATACAGGAAGACATATATAAACAAAATATTGAGGATCAAACAAGGAGTGGGTGATATCCTCATCATCTCTCCCACCCTTAAAAATATCATGCTTAATGAACTTTTATAGCTTGGAAGCCACCATGTCCCCATCACTCAAGGCCATCATAGTTAGCATAACAATCAAGACTCAATGCATCAAAAGCATGAAAATGAGTATTATTTGAGGTTTTGATTTTGAGCTTTTCTTACTCATGAAGCCTTGTCCTCATGCTCCACCATGCTTTTCTCATTTGAGCATCTCCTTAAAATACTTCCCTTCAATCCCCATGATGACTTAAACATGCATTTAAAAGTGGCATAAAAATCTAGAAAAATAATTATTAGCATCAACCCATGAAGTAGGTCTCAGTGCCTAACCCTCAAATACCAATGATACTTCTCCACTTGCTACTAACTAACCTTTCTTATTCTTCCAACATATCCTTGCCAACATAAATCTAAGCCCAACACTTACATAAGTTCCCAAAAGGATCAACCAAAATGCTACTGCCATCAACACCCAAGATTAGACCGTAGCAAAAACAACCTTCTTTTCATTGATATAAGACTCCACAAAATTATTAATAGCATCCATATCAAATGTATTCTCTTCAGCATCAAAGAAAATTTCATTGACATAAATAACATTCATCCTTAAAATTTCCTTACAACTAGGAAGCATCAATGAAGAATACAAGTTACCAATCTTACTCTCATTAATAGTGGATAGCAACCTAAACTTATGATTATCTTACCTCATAGTCCAACTATTATTTTCTCCATCAAACATAGCCTTATTATCATAATTCCATGGCCCACCAACTCTGAGATCTAAATAATCAATAGGCAATACATCACAAAGAGTCTAATCATGAAAATATCCAATAGAATAATCAATAAGACATTATTCCTTAACTTGCTGATAATGATTCTTCATTAACCAGTGCACTTTGTATGGATTAGGATGAGAAATTGTAGCTAAATGCAATGAATTCATAGCCTTGTTGACAATCACATTTTCTTATGCTCCATCATCAATGAGCACACTCAATGAATGACCTATAACATCACAATGAGCTATAAATGAACTCTTCCTTATAACATCTCATTGACACTAACATGTCTAATAAATGTACAACTATTCAACTTACTTTGATTAGCAATGTATAAAGGATCAAGTTCAAATACCTTCTTTGAAGAGTTTGAATTTCCTTACACTTAGAGGCATTCTTCTTTGGCTTTGTGCACTCCCATTATTTATGACCTAATTCTCCATAATTATAACATATATCTCTACCTTGATCTTTTCCTCTTGAAGACCATTTTCTTCTTCCTCCTCTCCTCAAACAAGTAGACTTCCTTTCCTTCTTCTTTTATTCATGTTCTTCATTCTTATTTGATGACTTCCTTGACTTGTGAGTTGTTTCTTTCTAATCCCTTGTCCTATTGTGATTTTCATTTCAACCTTTAGGGTAAGATCATATGCTTCATCAAGAGTATTAGGCTCATAAAATACTACTTCTTACAAATATTTCATCCTTAATCCACTAATGAAGCTAGAGGCTTGTAAATACTCATTTTAATGAACATCAACCTTTTCCAAAGCTTTATAACATTCAACATAATAATCTTTTCCCTATTGATCTCCTTATCTAAGAAATTTCAACTTCTTGATGGCTTCATGAAGGATGTCTTTTCAAACTTTTTATTTAGCATAAGTTCCATGAGTTGTCAACTCTTAATAGGTCTCCCATATTCCTCAAAGTACTTGAGACATTCCTTGTCCCACCATATGGTTGTTAATCCTTCAAGTTTTCACTTAACAACATGAATTATTGATGCACTAGAAAGTTGCTCAATAAGAAAATACTTATTCATGAATCTAATTAAGAAAGACAAACATTTGTATCTTCATCACCTTTGAAGATGGGAATATCCACATGAGGAACTCTTAAGGAACTTCTTAAAATATTTATAAATTTTTCATCATCATTTACCTCATTATTATGAAGAAAAGAAAATGTTTGCTTATACCTTTGAGTTCTAGTGTCTTCTCCCCTTGGAGTCCTTTGATCATTTCTTCCTCCTAACCTATGCAAAGGTGCAATAGGATTCTCTTCAATCTCCTCTTCACTTCTTCCTAAATTTTATGCAAAATATCGACACTTGTAAACCATTACTTTAGAAAGGACTTCTTACATTTCAAGCACAAAAGCCTTAAAGGAGCTTTGAGCTGTTGAAACTCATGTTCAAGCTCTTGATTAGTCTTCATATTAGAAGTCATACCTTTCTATATATCTAAAGGTAAAATCTTAAGCAACAAGATGAAATCTTCAAGCAACTCCTTTCAATTCAAGGTAACAAGGTACTAAACCCTAACACAAATTATAATGAAGATGTAATTGACATCAAACTCTAGCCTTTCAAGCAAATGGATGCTCAATTACTAAATAAAAACTTGATAGTTCAAGATTTAAGTAGTCTTTCCCACCCTTAGGTTTTCCAAAATCTTAAGTGGCTGTAAAGATTTAAAATTATTTAAAAGCTTGATGAAGAACACTAATGTATGTGGATTTCTCCAAAATGAGTACTCTAATACCAATATGGTATGGAGCATGCCTCAATATATTCAAAAAGGATCCATTCCATAAGTTTCCTAAGCAAATTAAGCTTAGGAAATAATAAAAATACAAAGGAATGAAGAAAAATCTCCCTTTTATTAAGAAAACTCTCAAAATGTAGAGAAATACATCAAGAGTGAGGAAACAAGCTCAACTCACAACTCTTCCAAGGATCTTAGAGGTCATACATGTCCCCTCTCAGTTCTCAATTACTCACAATGGAGCCAAAGCTCAAGACAAGACAGTTATAAGAGATTTTCTTAACCTCTTTCAAGTACTCTCCCATACCTACTTTCAAACTCTCTTGCATTAGCTCTTAAGATATGTCTCAAATCTCTCAATTAACTCTCTTCTCTTACTCTTATCCAAACCAAGGACTCAAAATTTTATTTATAGCCTCTTGGTATCTTTTCATATTTATTTACATTCAAAAATACAAATTAATTTCCATTGCTCATCATAGACATCTTGTGATCTAAGCAGATATCTTACCTGAGTGTAGATGAGTTGTAGGAGATGTCTTGTGAGTAGATGAGACATCTATCATGAAGAGAAGATGTCTATACTCAAGAGTAGATGTCTATCTCCTAGGAAAAACAGGGAGATGTCTATCCTAATAGGGCTAAAATTCAAGATACTTATTTTGAGGTCTACAACATCTAGACACTTTCAAACAAGTCTCCATTGACCCAAAAACTCCTTAAACTCATCAAAGTAGGATCCAAACATGCCAAACCACCTTGGAATCATCATCAAAAAGGCCAACACAAGAAGACACACACATCGAAAATACACTAACATTTAGCAAATGGCTAGGCAATGTCTTCATCATCAAGTCTTGCACTTGTCATCAAATGACATACTACAATTGGATCTATAAGGATTCAAATATCTAGCTCATTTAGACACATTGGAACCATATGTAACAATGAATTAAGGCCTTAGTATTTTTTCTATCAATGCTTTGTAATGACTCTATTCATTTTAAGGCTCATGATGTTTCCTTTTAATGTTAAGAATGTCCTAGGTTCTTGGGTCCTCAACCTTCTTAACTTTTGGTATCATGGCCAATTACACTTAAGTTCTCCAATCAATCCTCCTAAGTTAAGGATCACCATTTTTTACTTTTCCCCTAGGGTTTTTTTTAATGATGACTAATGTATGGCTACTCTTGTTCTTTTTATTTTAATACATTAGTGATTTCCCTTCAAAAGCAACAAAGCGTATGATTCAATGAATTAGAAAAATTTAATGCTATGGCTAAATGAAATAGTCCAAACTCATAGTAATAAATATAAAGTTATATGAAGAAGTTATCATCAAGCTCAAGGATAGTAAATCAAAATAATAATTTTAAATTTTAAAGCCAAATTAATTTTAAGTAAGGCTACCCTTTATCTCAAACTCTCTTGGTCTCTTCATTGATGAGTTACAAGATTGGATGCATAATAGAAAACATAGATATAATGTATAAATAGGTTCTCAAATAGTAAGCCTACTACTTTATGCATATGATGTTGCTTTAACATCTAGTTTTTGTGGATCATTCAACTTAGAAAGGATAGATGAATAAGTTTTCCAATTTAAAAATTGATAACACAAAGCACAAAAGTCAATTCTAACATCATTCCCCAACTTGGGTAGTCCACACTCAAAGGGTAGATGGCAAGCAGACCTCTGAACTTTGTTGGTCTAAAATGTGGGTGAAGGGTCCAAACCCTATATAGTTTTCAAGTCCTACTCTAGAGTGGTGTACTGCAACACTAATCACTCAACCCCACAAGGTCCCATCAAGGATGGAAATGTGGTTTCAAGGCTTTCACAACCTTTACAATCTTTCAGCTCCACACTAAAGTGTTGTACCACAACACTAACAACTCAATCTCACAAGATCTCGACACACTCAAGCACATCAACCCTATAAGGCAATCAAGAACAATAATTACAAGGAATGATTATACAATGAATACAACAAGGCTTGCACATTTTCTAATGCATATCAAGTCTTCTTATAGCTACTATGTTTCTAAATCTATATTTGAACTCATGCAACAGCTAGCCAACGGTCACTAACAATCATGGAAGACATCTTTCCCATGCCTAAGATGTCTCTCTGAATTTGTCTTCAATTCTTGGAAGACATATTTCTTTTCTAAAAGACATCTTTCTGAAGTCTCTACTTTGGAAGACGTCTTTGTATTATGGAAGATGTTTTTCTAGACTTGATCTGCAATCTATAAGGATGTCTTTCTCTAATGAAAGACATCTTTGTTTGAGAAAGATGTCTTGCTATTTCCGAAGACGTCTTTATTTGAGTTTACCCCAAATCTTCCAAGACATCTACTACTTCCCAGAGACATCTTATTTTACTTTTCCTTGCATGATGAATGCATCGTTCCTTATCCATAGCTTTTCTCAATCCAAGTTCTTGTCCTGCAAGCACAAAAACTACACACACATACAAACAAACTTGTTTTTCATTTTTCTTAATGTTTTGACATACCAAAACCAAAAGTCCCACAATCTTCCCCTTTTTGGTAATGTCCAAAACTTAAGAAAAATGGGTTAGTCTTGTCCCAAAAATAATACTTTTTACCTACTTCTCCCCCTTTTGGACATAACCAAAAAGGTGAGACAAACTCCCCCTAAATAGATGCATAGAAAAAATAAATTTTTTTGGTGTTTTGGATTTTGTATTTTTGTTTGATTTTGTTTTATTTGGAATAATAATAGAAAGAATGCAAATACTCACATGATAGGACAAGGTCCTATCCCCATATCCTTGCATAGAGATGTCAATTGATGTTTATCCAAGGGTTTTGTGAAGCCATCAGCTAGCTAACTCTTAATCCCAATGAACTCTAGTCTAACATGACCACACTATGTATGCTCCCATATGAAATGATGGAGAATCTTAATATGGTTGTGATGAGTGGCAAGGTACCCCTACACTCAACCATATGAATACGAGCATATACACTCGATCTGGTCGAACTCCGCAAACTAAATGCCCTAACGCCACAAGAAACACTTGGGGTTAATCGTTCGTTGTCTTCCCAGGCTTGCTTGTATGTGTCACGGTGTATGGTTAAGCAAGTCTGAGGTATGTGATTTTTTTGGTATTTTTCGGTTTATCTCCTAAGCTATGAGGGAAAGGTTTAAGAAACTAACTAACTCTAACTAATGTCCTAAGTCTAAATTAACTAGCATCAGCATCCATTCCCACTTACCGGACACACCCTGAACTATGCAACTGTGGCTACCAAACGCTAATCGTTGCTGGGATCACCAAACATAACGCAAGTGCTCAAAGTGGTCGTACTGAGGCACCTATTTAGCCTAAGTGTGATAAGTAGCCAATTCCTTGGCTAGTCGTACACACCCGTGGATGCTCGTAGCCAAGTCGTACTTATTACACGTTCTAGCCTAGCAATGAGTAGCCGATTCCTTAACTAGCCATACACATTGGACTACTACTGGGATTACCAAGCGTAGATCCTGGAATACGCTACCAGGTTACCAAGTAGTCACAATGCTCGGAGTTAAGTCGTACTCACGCGTTGCGATGAGCAGCTGATTCCTTGACTAGCCATACACATCCGTAGATGCTCGGAATCAAGTCGTACTTGTGCGTACTAGGAAAGCAATAAATAACAATAATTAAAACCATGTACTGCAAGGTTTATCCAATCAAGTTCATCTTTATTGCCGTACACAACTTGTGTTCAGGTTACAAAGTTGCTCGAATAAAGAGTCGTTCACTCTAGGACTCCTACTGCGGGCACATGGGAAAAATTCTAACTCTGGAGGGATCAAACTGCCAGAGCTTCGCTACTTCTAGCCAGGATTGGGAAATGAGGGGAGTGCCGCCTCTTATTTATAGATATGGCGATAGACCGCGATATCGCAGGGAAAGACGCGATATCGAGTACGCAATATCGCATGGGATGCGATATCGCGGCACTATGCATGTCGTGTCTCATCAGGTTGATATGATAATGTTAAATTGGATTCTTGGTCATGTTGATGGTGCTCTTGTTCTCACAATAAATAAGAGTTTAGTTTGCATGCATGCCTAAATCTTTGAGAGTTTCCTTCATCCAAAGTATTTGTATTTAGCTTTCATAGTTGAAAGAGCTATAGAGGCTTGCTTCCTAGTTGTCTAAGAAATGAGACTTCTTCCTAAGAAGAAGCAATTACCACTCCTGCTACAACAATCATTAGAACATCTTTCCCAATTTGCACCACAATAACTAGCAAGATCAAGGGAGGAATCCTTTAGATAACAAAGACCCCAGTTAGTAGTACCTTTTAAGTAGTGAAAGATTCATTTAATAGCCTAATAGTGAGAATATTTTGGAGCGGACTAATATCTAGCATACAATCCTACACTTAAGCCTATATCCAATTGACTAGCAGTTAGATAAAGAAGACTACTAATCATACCTCTATAAAGCTTGGGATCAACTTGCTTATCTTGATCATCTTTAACAAGTTTAAAATTTGCACCCATTGGAGTACTTTTAACTTTAACATTAGCCAAACCATATTTTAGTAGAATATCTGTTACATACCTGGTTTGATGTAAGAAGGTTCCATTAGGTGTTTGATAGATTTGAAACCCAAGAAAGTTATTGAGTTCTCCAATCATGCTCATTTTGAATTCAAACTACATAAGATCAGAAAACTTCTTGCAAAGAATTTCATTAGTGGCACCAAAAATAATATCTTCAACATAGATTTGAACAATTTACAAATCTTTACCTTCTCTTTTAAGAAATAATGTAACATCACCTTTACCCCTTTTGACTCCATTTGACATGAGATTTTGAGAAAACCTTTCATACCAGGATCTTGGAGCTTATTTAAGACCATAGAAAGCTTTCTTGAGTTTGTAGACATGATCAATCTTGGTTGAATAAAAAAATCCCTTAGGGTACTCAATGTATACTTCTTCTTGGATGGTTCCATTTAAGAAGGCACTTGTAACATCCATTTGATAAAGCTTGATGTTGTTAATACTAGCATAGGCAAGAAGAAGTCTATTAGATTCTAGCCTAGCAACTAAAGCAAACATCTCATCAAAATCTATACCTTCTTGTTGGTTGTATCCTTTGGCAACCAATCTAGCTTTGTTTTTAATGATGATTTCATTATCATCACTCTTGTTCCCAAAGATCCATTTTGTTCCAATAACAAGTTTATCGGAGGGCCTAGGAGTTAATTCTCATACATCATTTTTAGTCAATTGAACAAGTTCATCTTGCATAGAAAAAATCCAACCTTCCTCTTTTTTAGCTTCTTTAACAATTTTAGGTTCAAGCTGAGAGAGACAAGTAGAGAAGGCACACATTTCTTTGAATTGGCTTCTAGTTTAGACACCATCTTGAACTTCCCCAATAACATCATTGAGAGACTGTGTTTTGCAAAGTCTGGGTAGTTTTGGTAGAGTGGGAGATGTCTCTTGATCATTATCATTTTCTTCCTCTTGATTATCACTACTAGGTTTTGAATTTTTATAATCTTGCACTAAAGTTGGGCTAGATAGCTTTTGGATGGAAACAACTTCATCATCAAGTTTAGGACTAGTAAGATCATAATCATCTATTTTGACATTTATGGTTTCCTCCACCATATTTGTTCTTTTGTTAAATACTTCATATGCTCTACTAACTAGAGAATATCCTAAGAAAATTTCTTCATCAGTTTTTTCATCAAACTTCCTCTCAAGTTATATTTATCATTCAAAATATAGCATTTTGAATTAAAACCATGAAAATAAGATACTAAAGGCTTTTTGCCAGTCCTTAATTCATAAGGATTTTTAGAAGTATATCTTCTTACCATAACTCTATTAGATACATAATAGGTAGTGTTCATGGCTTTAGCCCAAAAGTGATGAGGAAGGCTTCAATAATTTAATATTCTTCTCCTCATCTCATTCAAGATCCTCTTTTTCCATTCAGCTACACCATTTTATTGAGGAGTTCTTGCAACAAAGAATTAATGTAGAGTGCCATTGAGTTGATAAAACTGTTCAAATTTTGCATTTCTAAACTCACCTCCATTGTCACTTTTAGTAACTTTTATGTCATATCCTTTTTCTTATCTAATTACTAATTCTCAAAAATGATCAAACACTTCATCTTTGTGATACAAAAAGGAAACCTAAGTAAAACAAGAATAATCATCAATAATGGTTAAAAAATATCTTTTCTTTCCTAAGCTAAGAGTTTGAATTGGACCAGCCACATTCATATGAAGTAGATCTAAGTAATGAACAATAGAAATACAATTTTTCTAACCAAATCTTACCCTCTTTTGTTTCTCTTTTTGACAGGCTTTACATATATTTAGATTAAAATCGTTAAGCTTAGGGAGACCATGAACCATTTCTTTAGATACTGAGGTCTAGAGAATTTCCTTAGTTATGTGGTCCAATCTCCTATGCCAAGATGAGTATCATCTGCACAACTAACTAAACACTTGGATTTAAGGTTAAGAAAATTTCCAAAAATAGTAGTGTACACATTTCCTTTTCTTGATCCTTCTAACACAACATTTTCAGTAGATAAATTTTGTATTCTACAACTATATTTTGAAAATATAACATTAAAATTAGAGTCACAAAGTTGACACACACTAAGAAGATTGTGATTTAACCCATCAACAAAAAACACTTTGTTCATAGTGAGTAGTCCCTTACCTTTTCCTCCTATTATACCAATACCTATTATGGATGCTTCTATGTCATCTCCAAATGTGATTGTACCACAATTTTGTTCCTTGAAGTGGGTGAAGTAGGATTGGTCACCTATCATATGCCTTGAATACCCCCTATCAATATATTATGTTCTAACAATTTTCATTGGAGAGGGTAATTTGTGCCATCAAATTCCTTTTAAGCTTTCCTTCTTTCTCTTTCCAACCTTGCATGGTTTTCTTTTTAGGCTGGTTTTACAAAGTCCAAGAGTGGTGATGCATTCTAAGATAACAATAAGCTTGAACATGACCATATTTACCACAAAAGAAACATTTCAAGTAATTTATCCTAGAAGACTTTCCATACTTGGATGAATGTTGTTTTTGATTCTTGGCTTTCTCTAAAGAGATTTTGTTCAACTGCTCAAACAATCTTGTCAGTTTTTTAATCTCAGCCCTAAGGTCTAAGTTTTCCCTTTTGAGGTAAGAGCATTCATCATCAAGAATTTTGAATTTTATTTTCTTGGCATGTAAAGAATCTTTTATTTCAATGCACAAATTTTGAAAAGAAAGAATGCTATGGCAAAAAGTTTCACACCTATCTTCAAATAAAAAATTATTTTGATAATCACAAGAATTGTTAACTTTACAAGCATAGTCTTCTATCTTTCTAAATGTAAGTAAGAAAATAATATACTTACCTTGATAAAAGAGGTGACAAATGAATTGAATGCACCAGTTGATAGTGTCCATTAGGCTCCATCTGATGCTAAGTATCCCTTCCATGTTCACTCTTGAAAAGAGCAAGAGTACCAAGCTCTAATACCACCTGTGGATCATTGAACTTAGAAGGGAGGGATGAATAAATTCCCCAATTTAAAATTTTCAAATATAAAGCATATAAGTTTATTTTAATGTGGTTCCCCAACTTGGGTAGTTCACACCTAGAGGGTAGATCACAAGCACACCTTTGAACTTTGTTGCTCTCAAAATGTGGTTGATGGGTCCACACCCTGTACAATCTTCAAACCTTGCTTCAAAGTGTTGTACCTCAACACTAATCACTCAATCCTGTAAGTTCCTATCAAGCTTGTAAATGTGGTTTCAAGGCTTTCACAACCTTTACAATCTTTGAGCTTCACACTAGAGTGTTGTACCACACCACCAACAACCCAATCCCGTAGGATCCCAAAAAGCTCAAGCACATCAACCCTGTAGGGAAGTCAAGAACAAGAATTACAAGGAATTATTGCAACATAATTTGCTAATCCTTGTACAGTTAGGTACAACACACTTTACAATGCCAAAATAATAAAACAATGAAGAGAAATAGAAAATTCAATGATTGCGAATGATTGTACAATGAATACAATAAGGCTTGCACATTTTCCAATGCATATCAAGTCTTCTTATAGAAGCTATGTTTCTAAATCCATCTTGGAACTCATGCAATAGCTAGCCAACAATCACTAATAGTCATGGGAGATGTCTTTCCCATGCCTAAGACATCTCTCTGAATTTGCCTTTAATTCTAGGAAGACATCTTTGTTTCCTGAAAGATGTCTTTTTGAAGTCTCTACTCTAGAAGACGTCTTTGTCCTATGGAAGACACCTTTCTAGACTTGGTCTAGAATCTGTAATGACATTTTGTTCTATAAAAGACATCTTTGCTTGAGAAAGATGTCTTATAATTTCTAAAAACATCTTTGTCTGAGTTCACTCCAAATCTACCAAGACATCTATTGCTTCCTCGAGACATCTTTCTTCACTTTCCCTTGCATGATGAATGCATCATTCTTTGTCCATAGCTTTGCTCAATCCAAGTTCTTGTCCTACAAGCACAACAACTACACACACATACAAACAAACTTGTTTTCCTTCTTTTTTTTTTAATGTTTTGACATACCAAAACCAAAAGGTCCACAATTTGGAGAAAGGTATGTCTAATATGTTACAAATTTTAGAATAATTTTTGCATTTCTTCTAATTTTTAAGTTAATGTAAAGAAAACTAAAATGATGATATGGAGCATAAGAAACACAATTTAATTTTAAATCTCATGATCAAAATATATGAAGTGTAGACTCATTTGGATATTTGGATATTCAATATGTGAACAATTATAGATGGGATAAATGCATAAAGGAAATAATAACTAGAGGAATAAAAGTTGTTTATAAAATTAAAAACAAATGCAAGGCATTAGAAGTTTGGGCTTTGAAGGTTAGACACCAAATCTTTTAGCTAACCATTTATACTATTGTGTTATATGATCTTTAGTTTAGACAAGTTTTAAGGAAAAAATTGTAAGGCCATTGAAAAAGTATTCAATATATTTTTGCTTAATGAATTAAAGGTGAAAGTTTAAACAACCTATTCCATGCTTTCGTGAGAGTGTACTATGCTCCCTTTGCAAGCAAAAGCTATTTATCATTGCTTATACTCAAAACTAGCAAATATAGGATAGATCAAATTTTCTAGACTTGAAGATAAAAAGGGCAGAGATGATATTTTTAAGAAATTCAGTAGTTGAAGACTTTGGATATCTCATTGGAGGAGATACAAAGTAGTCCAAAGCACATTTGTAAGTTGGTTCTACAATAGGTTCTACTAAAGTTATGGTCAAATATAGAAGGTAAGATAATTTTATTTGAAATGTATGAGGTAATCATTGAAGCTTGAGTTCACTATCTACATGCCACTCTCTGAAAAGATATTGTATTCTCATTTGCAACCTTTATTTGATTTCACATCAAAATGTAAATTTAAAAAGGTATTTATATGTTATGTGGTTCAAGAGATCTTTGAGGATGAGCTGCATACTTTTAATAATTGCCCTCAAACTAAATATTTGAAACAAAAATATAATATTGTTGTCAAACTAAACATTTCAAACAAAAATATAATATTGCCACCAAAGGTCTATATGATCTTTCCTTATTGTTGGTTAGCCACTTTGCTAAGTGAATATTTAACTTTGAAGATATAAATATACTTGTCCAAATACCTTGAATCTTAAAAGATTAACTATTAAAATAACTTATGGAAACATTTTTTAAAGACTTAGCGGTTTAGGGAAACATTTTTTAAAGACTTAGGGTTTAGGGTTTAGTTTGACGTTGAACTCTACATGGCCAAAAAAGGAGAATTCATCAAATTATCATAAATAACAGATCCACATAAATGAATGGTTGGGATGGTAATCATGGTATGTGATACTTCTTTTCTTTACAGCTGTCATTTTAGAACAACCGACTGATGGTATTCTTCCAAACAATGAGTTATAAATGAAACTAAAATAAATAACATTGTGATTGTGCACGGTTGAATTCTGATTCAATTCAGTTAAAATAACAGTCAGCAAGTATTCAAACTTCTGTGAAAATACTATCTCAACCTTCTTACACAAAATCATGCATGGGATTCTCAGTCTCATTCTAAATTCAAAGCAATGGCATTGGATTTCTGCTTTTTTCTATCCTAACTTCAAAGAAACGTGGTTCCCGTTTTAGGATAGTTAAAAATAAAAATAAAAAGCAAAAAGTAAAGTAAAAATACAGGATTAGAATTGCTTTTGTGTACGGTTGGAAACTAACGGCCAGGAATGGTTGTGACAGAAAATTCACCGTATGCTTATTCTAAAATTACCTTTTTAAGTTAATTTTACAGTATCACAACTTAACAAAATCTATAAAGAAAATATATCAAAATTAAAAACAAAAGCGACAAAATAAAGTTGATGGTGTCATATATAAAAAAAAAATCTCCTACTTTGAGTGAGCAACAACACATTTTATTTCAAGAAGATATGATAAAACTAAAGCAACAATAATAAAACCAATCTTAAAACTAACCTTCTGTTTCACCTTGGAAATGGCCTTGGAAATGATAGGCATCTTGAAAAAAGATCGGTATACAGATACCTACTTTTAAACTTTGAAATTTTTTACTGCCAAAATCTCAAATCTCAAAATACAGACAATGAACTCCTGATAAGTCATTCTGGAAGCAGCTGGGTTCACATTTAAAGGTGAGATTTTTTTGTCACAACTCTCTGTGACCATTGGCACTCTCTGTATCCGTTAGGCGCTGTTGTGCAACTGAGGGCTACGTTAGGCGCTGCGGTGCAACTGAGGGCTCTTGCGCGCCGTGTCCTGTGTCCTGTGGTGCTGCCATTGGTGCCGCTATTGCTGGCCGCTTTGGCTTACCCTTGACTGGTGGCGAGCGGGGCGGCTGTGCCCTTTGATTGCTTGCCCTAATCATGATTTCTGACGATTTTTCTGGGTTTCACCTGGCAGTTCTTCTCTGCCTGCCATGCTGTCCAGGGCCTTTGTGTTCTGGACCTAGCCCACGGTGGGTGCTGGCTGCACCATCTGCCTCTATGATTGTTGCGGTGGCAATTCCCTGTGTTTTGGTTTTCTCTACTATGGTGCTGTGGTTCCCATGGCAATTTTGTGGTGCGGTTGGGCATCTCTGTGTTGCTGCTGTGAAGTTGCAGAGTAGGGCTTTGCTATGTTGCATTGGCTGTGCAGTGTGTCCCTGTTGTGGTGGGCCTTTCCGGCAGCTGGGGGTTTCCTCTGCAGTTACGGTTGTGATGCTGTTGATCTTGCCATTGTTGCACTTGCTTGCTCCGTCGGTGTGGTTTCTGAAGGTGCCGTTCTTCTTCGGTGTGATTGTGCTGGTTGGCATTGTGGCTAGACTGTGTTCTGGTGGTGCTGCATGCTATTCTCTGCTAAGGTGTGCGGTGGCAATGTTCTCTCACTCCACAATGGGGGGCTACAATGGGGGGTGGTTTTGTTGGTGCTACAGGGGCAGTTTTGCACAGTGTCGCAATGATCAATTTGTCTGGTTCT
>MNCI01012316.1:60098-96551 GCA_015680685.1 Gnetum montanum
CCGAGCATCATATATCGTAATCTGTAGCATCCCAAAAAACTTATTCCCTAGTCACACTAACATGCCCATCCTCAAAATCCTTCAAGTTTGGATCTTCTTCCCCAATAGCTTCACAATCCTCCTCTCAGTCTAGCCCTTCCAAGTTACAAAAACCACAATCAAGTACACCCACCTCAACATAGGTCATCCCCATGAAGGCAATCAAGGGCTCCATCTCGGTTGAGGAGTTTGTGGCAGGTAGTGTAAGGAAATGAGTCAAAGCTTCCTTTTGTTCTACTCCACCCTTCACCTCCTCTCCACTGAACACTTTTTTGGCCCCTGTCTTTACCAACAGCTCCTCTGCCCTCCTATCAGGAATAATAGAAGTTGATACTTTGACTTTCGAACCTTCTATTGACTTCTTAATCGACATGTCCCTCACTTCCCTATGAACCTCCTATCATGGAACATTCAAGGCCTTACTGGTAGGCTTCAACACTCTAGTTCACAAGGAGCTAGCTAAAGACCAATTAGCCTTTCAACATTGTGAAGTGTACCAAGCACAAAGTGCCTTAACTAAAAGTTGACTCACTTGNCGAAGTGTACCAAGCACACAGTGCCTTAACTAAAAGTTGACTCACTTGGTTAAATATTCAAGATGAACAATGTAAAGAATTTTTTAAGTATCTTAATAGTGCTTCCCCTTTGCATTCTTTAGACAAAATCTCTAGTGATGGTACCATCATTACTGACTACAACAATATTCTCTCTTTTCTTAAGAACCACTATAAAACCCTTTTTGCAACTACCCCTATGGACATCTCCTCGTTTGAGGCTATCACGACCAATTATCCTTGCCTTATCGATTCCACTATGCTACAAAGTCTTGACGCTGATATCACTATGGTGGAGCTACATGTGACTTGTTCTAAGTTAAGTCGTGGGAAGGCTCCTTGTTATGATGATTTTCCCATGAAATGTTTTTAAACTCATTGGGATTTCATGGGAAATGATCTTCTGCAGGTTATTAAAAAGGCTATCTTAACTGGTTCCCTTGGGCCTAATCTAAATTAAGGCATTATTCGTCTCCTTCCTAAGTCTGAGGATCTTACCTATATCTACAATTGGTGTCCCATAACTCTTCTCAATGTGGTGTATAAAAGTTTGGCCAAGTGCTTACCCTTACTGCTAAAAAAAATTCTTGGCCAAATCATATCTCCCTAGTAAACAAGATTTGTTCTTGGTAGATATATTTTAGATAATGTGGTTGTGGCATGGGAAGGTCTCAAGTGGGTAGAGGATGATGGTCAAAATATTCTCCTAGTGAAACTTGATTACACCAAGGCTTATGACAACATAAAGTGGGACTTCATCTTGCATACCATGACTAAACTTGGTTTTGGACCCAAGTTCCTACATATGGTGAAATGCTTATTCTTAGATGCTACCACAAGAATAGCCACTATCTTCAGCATTACCTCTTCCTTTCCTATACACAGGTCAATGCGGCAAGGTTGTCCTCTTGCCCCTTATCTCTTTATCATCGCAGCTAACTTTCTTTGTCATTAGATAAACTAAGACATTCAAACTAAAGTTCTCACCCAGGTCTGCCTTTCTTCATCTCAACACCAACTTCTCAACATGCACTTCATCAATGACTCTTTTTTTCTTGTTCAAAACACTGCTGCTAATTTTGCATCACCTCTTACCAAGGGTGGAGCAATATTGCACACTCTCAAGTTCCACTATTAATTGGAATAAATCCTCTATTTATAGCTTTATTGGCAATTACAAACATGTGACCAACAATAATTGGAAGCGACTTCAGGATCAAGACATCATTAAGATTCTGAGAATCCCTTTCCATTTTAGAGATTCAACCTCTGTTCTCTGGGAGTAGGTTATTTATCAAATTCAAAAGAAACTTGACAAATGGAAGACTAAACCCCTCACACTCGTAGGTAAGTACCTCGTATGTAAGTCCATATGTGCATCAACCCATGTGTATTACTCTTCATGTTGGGCCCCTTCCCAAGCTGCCTACCAGAAGCTAGAACAATTATTTCATGACTTCATGTGGTCCTCCAAAGATTCTTAGAAAGGATTCCATCGTGTCACTTGAAATATTGTTACTCTTCCCAAGAATAATGGTGGCTTAGGTCTTTTGAATTCCTTTAAGTAGGGAATTACCCTTGTTGCTAAGCGGTTGGTCCAGCATTTAGATGTCCTAGATATTATTGGGATCCTCCTCCAATTAAGACTTCATCAAGCATTTCCTAAAAACAAGCCCTTCTAGAAAGGTATCTAGTTTGTCAATTGGATCCTTTCCCCTCTCACTATCATTCTTCCTAGATCTCATGTTTTCAAAAGCATTTGGAGGGCCTAGCAAATTCTACATAATTATATTGATTGGACTAATGTCAAGATCAACCCTGCTATCCTCTCTAAGTTGTGTCCCTAGTGGTTACATTTGTTGCCCACTCCTTTTGCCATCACAAATGCTAAGGTTTTTACCTCTTAGTATTGGAATGGTGTTATTTCTTTGAATTGTCTTAGGCTAGTTGGTCAATGGATTTCGGGGGTTGAGTTTAATAATTTGTATGGGGAGTCAAATGCAATGATCCATTGCCTGGCTCAGATTTACACCTTTCTCCATTGTCATTGGCAACTAGACGTTATAGTGCAAAGCACTTTTTATGGCCATCAATGGCTTAATGGGGTGAAACTCCTACCTTACTGTCCATTTGTCCTCTTTCACCTTTTGCATGACCCATTTGAGATCATTCAATGCTGTAATAAGTCGTAGCATAAACAAGGGTGAGTAAAATTCTAAATCCCTCTCTTCCAATGTATTTGGAAACTACCAACCCTCCCCAAAATTAAGTAGTTCCTTTGGTGTCTCCTCCACCAAGGTCTACCTATTGGTAAACGTTTAGAATATCTGGGTGGTGGACAAGATGACTTTGTTCATGTGTTTTGGCATTGTCCCTTTGCTCAGCATATGTGGAATTGGACTTCCAAAATTTTTCCATCATGCAAGCTATCTCAAGATGATGCTATATTCAGCTTTTTGGCCAATACTTCTGCTAATTTTAATGTTCTGTGAAAAATTATGAAGCCTATTATTTTATATTATATTTGGAAGCACAGATGCAATGTTTTTTTTTCAAAGAATAGATTATTCTAATAAATTTCATCTTACCATGTTGGAGAAGTTGCAAATCTTCCGCCTCATTCATTTTCAACTCACATCTCAAGCATCCAAGTTCAACTTGGCTAGTGATCAGTTGGTTCATCTCCTGTAGCCTTCGAAAAGACTCGTGCATTCAAACAACACTCTTTATCAATAATCTTTGCAATGAAGCTTCCCTTCTTTAAGTTTTGTGGAGTCAACATTTGGAAGTCTCTCTATCCTTTAACAAGTGTTCTCCGCCTTATCTAAATTTATGCCATTCTCTCTTCTAACAGTTTGTGTTCCCAAGTCTCATTCACAATTATCTCAATTCCTCCTTCCCTTTAACCCTGTGACTTAATATGATTAATGTACTTGATAATTTTGAAATATTAATAAAACTTTTTCTCGAGGTTCAACATCCCCTGGACAAGACATTCTCGAATTCTGTATAAGCATCAATGTTCCAACCACTGTTGAGAAGTCACTCTTGAACTCCGTGTATAAGCGTCACTATTCCACTCCTCTTGGGAAAGGGCAAGTGAAGAATACGTTTTACGGTCTTACGGTGCACCTACTTTTATTCTTCCTTGATTTGGACACTTTAAATTTTGCCGACAAAATGATTTATCTGCAACGTAAAAAAATTTATCTGCAACAATGTTGTGACCCACTGAGTGAGCTTGCGGCATCCAAATCGATTCCTGTAATGTAATACCGTCGCTGGGGACAAAATAGTAAAAGGTATGAGAAACTAGAGTCAATTACATTATAACCTATACATTAAAAGAATTCGATTTGTGGAAGCCAAGAAGAATCTAGGATTCATGATTCTGAACATTTTTGGGTACGTTCAGAAACTAGAAAAATTTAAATATATTAATTTTTTTAAAAAATTAAATCTCATATATCATTAAAAAACATTGTAGAATATAGAACAAGTACAATGTAAATCCAAAATATTGTTAATGCTTAAAAATTGCACAAGATTGCAATCTCACCATTAAACTGAAGCAACAAAATGGAGGGCATCGAATCCATTTCCTCACGCAAGAGCCATAATCCAGCCAAACATATAATCTCTGCAACAACCAAAATAATAGCAATAAAATAAAACCCTTTTGTTACTCAATCCAAACTTTCCAAGAATGAAATTAAGCCTCAACCCTTAAGCAAAATTATAGCAAATCACATCTGGTAGTACTTTTGTTCAAAAGACAACCTGTGAGTAGCACCATAAAGCCATCTGGAAGACAACCACATTATAGAAAGACACAACTAAACTAAACTAGGCACAGCCTAGTAACTCACCTCACCGGAGATCATAGTTGCCGGAAACGGGAAACGGGGCAACGTGACGGCAACAGCAACGCAACGGAAACGGCAAAAAATCAGGTTGCGAAAAAAGAAACAGCTTTAAATATAGAACCTTAGTAACTTTAGCAATTTTTATATTTTAATAAAATTATGTGTATATTTGTTTGTTCATAGAACAACAATTTAAAATGCAATACAATATAATGATTTTTATATATAAAAATTTACAATATTTTTATTTATTGGTATCTAAGAACAATTACCCATCAGATAGAAGTTGTAAAATAATTTATTTTAAAAATAAATATTTTTTTAAAAAAAATTAATAAAAAAACAAAAATATATATTAAGAACAATTTTGGTCAATTTAGGCGTGGACTTTCGTAATTCGATTGCCCTCGGAAGTTTCCTTTTGTGGGCGTGAAATACATGTGAAATTTTCTGCATTTGCGTTTTCGTTACGCTGATTTGATGTTTTAATCTTTATCAGTTGATGGTGTCGATCTGGAAGCACAAAAACTTCATATTCAGAAATTGATAAAATTCAGGAAGGCACTGTAAAATATTCAGTCGTGTAATACAAAACCCAACTACGTGGTTTATTGTAAGCAAAACACAGGCGAAACGTCATAATTTTGCGTCTTAACCACTTCTTCGGTTGCCGTGATACCCAGGGAAGGAAATCCTAATTCCTTTCTTTTAGGAACTTTAATCATTTAGAATTTCATATTTCAGTCATATACTGATGAGGGCTTTACTTTTTAAAAAAATTGTCCATCATAATATCATATGATTTGTTTTAGATGTTAATTTCCTAAGTAAGAACTTCTGTTTTTAGCACTCAGGATTAAAATATACTTGGGGCGCAGTTCCGAGTTTGCAAAATTGTAAGGGAAGTTTCCCGTGTTGCAGGACGAAAAACAGGGTCAGGAAAAGGTCAATCTGGATGTTAAAATTGAGCCAGGACCGACTTATTAAAAGAAAAATTGAAGGAATTTTAAACTGGTCTGCTAAATCTAAAAGGTCTCAAAGGTTTCAATGAACATAATTAAAAACATCAATTTCAAAATTAAATGACTCACGTCACTGAGGCCCGAACATATTCTTCTAATCAAACATTTCTTTGTAATCCTGTTTAAGCAAGAGCTGCCAAAAATAACAAAAACTTTAATTATATTGAGGTGTGGAACCTTGAAATAATTAGATAAGCTCCCAGATATATAGTCTAAGTGTATTTACACGTGTCCTGAATCAAAAAATAAAATCAAAGGAAATCACACCTGCCAAAAACGCAACGAAACGTGAAAGAAACGTTTCAGTCTGCCAGAAACGTTTCGCCCAACCAGTGACGGTTACTGTTCATGAGAAACGGCTTTTTGAAACGAGATCCCGTTTCCGCAACGAAAAACGCGAAACGTTACGAATCCGTTGCGTTTCTGGCAACATAGCCGGAGATGATCAAAAACCTTTTGAACCCTGGGAATCAGCACCAGTCATGATGAAAGGGAAAGTAAAAACAGAGCACCATGAGCGGGCCATTGGCCATGTTCTGGCGGGGGCTGCGTTAGCTCATAAGCAAACACATTTTAAGAAAAATGTAAACAAGCATCCATCCGTCATCATGTTCATAACTCATGAACCATGAGGATGACCCTGTTTTGCTTTTTCTTTTTCACCGCAGAGACATGAGAAAAAGAGAAAAAAAGTGACGATGACCCTGTTCTGCTTTTTTGTTTTTACAGCAGAGACACGAGAAAAAGATAAAGAAACTGACGATGACCCTTTGCTTTTCCTTTTTTACAGCAGCAGAGACATGAGAAAAAGAGAAAAAAACAACAATGACCAGTAGACACACGTGAATGTGTGAGTCATGGCGGAGCCTTTGACGGCCAATCCATGCAAATGCAAATGTTTATGTTTTCCTCGCAGGCCCGTCACGTGATTTCCGTATGACTCAGACTTGTAGTTAACCGCAACTATGGCGTAATAGGGCCCTTCGGCCTTCACTTACCAAAGAAGCCCTATCCTGATTTCCGTGTGTTTCTTTTTTTTGTTTTTTCATTTGTACTCCCCTGTTTTCTGTGGTCTGTGTCATGCCGATGCTATGAATCTTGATTGCTTGCTGGCCACTTAACAATGAAATGAAGTTTCTTCATGAAGTTTATGGGAAGATTCAGAACAGGGGAAGATAGGTAAGATTTTAATGCACAATGTAGACATCCAGAACAAGGCAAGAATAATCTGGGGCAAGGCAAGCCAACCATTTCAATGTAAGTGTACACATACAGACAATTTCATTGGAAGTTATGAAATATGTACCCATTGCGGATTTAATGCGCTTCTGTATGCGCTCCAAATCCAGTGCACTTCTGTACGCGCTCCCGAATCCAAGGCCAACAGTTCATCAAAAAATTTATCCGAAATGGTGAATCTCCAACACATAGTTACTCACGTGTTTCTGGAAAGGCTGGGGAAATTTTACCCGAAGTGTTTGATGCAAAGAGGAGCAAAAGCACATAAATTGTCTCAAATTCCGAGCCTGAAACCGGCGATCGCGCATGCATAATTGGAAGTTTGGAATAAGGCAAAGGTTAGCAAGTTTTCTCAACTCGAGTCAAAATGCTGTTTCAGAGTTTCCGAGCAAAATTTTGCATCGGATTCTGCATTTCATCCAACTCAATTGCTTTGGATTATCAGTTTGCTTCTTCCAACTTCTAGGTCAAGAACATTGATTGGAGATTTGCAGACTGGAAATTTAAAACGCTAAAAGCAAAAGGAAAAGAGACGATCCTAAAGCTGTGCTTTCGTAGAGCACAAGCAGCCATTCTTGAAGTTAGTGGAACAAAATGCATTGTTTTAATAAAAGTGTGTTTTAGAATCATGCGAAAACTTGCAATACACAGCAATGAATTTCCGTTCCCACTTTCATTATTAAAGGGTGCATTAACACCTTTCAGTGTGTGGGCATAAATGGGCTGTGTGGTCATCGTTATGCCTGTACACCAAGACCTTTTCAGTTTAGGGTTACTGTGTGTCTTTATACCAAGGCTAACGCCATGGGCTTACTGTGGTCATCATTATGCCGGTACACGTGGGCTTAGTGGCCATCATTATGCCGGTGCTTTTGTCCAGAGGATAACAACGAAGTAACCTACTAGTTAAAGTAGATTAATGGATTTAGTAGAAGTGCTGGTTCTTTAATTCTGAGACTTCTTTATAGTGATCATATGACAAGCTCGCACAACGTACAGAAGAGTAAAGGACAGAGCAAGCTATATAGAGAGGTTTTTTTAAGACAACACAATGGCTTGTGCCATCTCTGTCTTTTTCTGTAAGAGGCATTAAACTATCCAAATTCTGTGTCATCTTTAATTAATATTCCAAGATATAAAATAGCTGAATTTTTGATTTGGCCAACAATGCCTTTTTTAAAAAAGCATATATTCATGGTTATAAATGAGGAAGGGATGAAAGGAAAACCAAATGCTGCAGCCTTATCCTCAACCCTTACAGAGCTCCATAGAACTGTGCAAGACGGCTATTTTGGTAACTATCATTTTTTTGCTCTGGCTTCTTATTATTTTAAATCTCACTTTTCATAACAGTTGCCTCTTTTCTAATATTTCTGTTGTGTACCTTCTTGCATATCTCATTTTTTTTTTGTTCTTGTTATTTTAAATCTCACTTTTCATAACAGTTGCCTCTTTTCTAACATTTCTGTTGTGTACCTTCTTGCATATCTCATTTTTTTGGTTCTTGCCAATCCTATGAATACAGTGAGGATCCACATTAGTAAGATTTCATGCTGCAAGAAACTAATATTATAGTATTTGATTCATGTTTTAGATCTTGCCAATCAAGTTAAACTTCATTAATGGTTGTGCTGATCGGGGAAAGCCTGGTAGCATTATAGTGGTGGCCTCCACCTCTGCAGAAGTCAGTGCTGTAGCACATACAGCCGTGAAAATCAAGCCCGACGCTTCGATTCAAGATCTGTATTTTGCTATCATGTCTAACAATGTAAATGAAGCAGATAAAATTATACAAAAAAACCCAGAGTTTATACATGAGGATTATCCCAAACAAATGATGCACAAGCATCCTCTCTTGATTGCTTGCGAAATTGGTAGCGTTGGAATGGTGGATCTTCTGTGGAACAAATCCAAGGATTTTTGGGGTACCTGTCTTCATGCGGCAGTTCAAAGTAGCCTTACTGGTGCCTGTTTCTAGCTCTCTCTCATTTTCTCTGTTTTTATTATGTAACAGGGTTTTCATTTTCCTGCTTCTTAAACTACTTTCATTAAGAAAATCGTACCTTTAGGATTAAGATCATAAATAGTTCTCAATAGCTAGTTTTTTAAATTTTTAAAGGACAAAATTCAGATTTAAGATTTTGGCTGGTAAGCATTTCATAAATCTTTTGTTGAATGACACACATCTCGGATACGAAATGCAATAGAAATGGGTAGCACTGAACTCTATTACTCTTCTTGGCAGCTATAAATAATTTTTTATAATATTAAATATTCAAAATTCTGAGAAGTTGATTTTTTTTAACAGGGTTTCATAAGCAATTGATGGTTTTGGTTTGATGCAGATATGTTTAATAAAATTACTGAGCTTGCCAAGAAAGAGGAAGCCCAGCCGTACGAAAACATGCTGAAGCGTTTGGTGTTCACACCGGACCAAAATCAAGATTACCCCATTCACGTTGCTGCCAGACGAGGCAATTTCCATGCTGTGCAACAGATGCTAGATTCGTTTCCAAATGTGAAATTCTTGAAAGATAAGCAGGGGAGGAATGCACTGCACGTGTCGGTGGAAAGTCACCATGAAAAGATTACTTGTCATCTCCTTATGAATCAATCATGGGAGTCGTTGGCACTCGCGACCGACCATGAAGGAAAATCTTTTCTGGACAAAATCAGAAGCTTAGATGATAATGTAAGCAAGAAAAAACTATTAGTTTAGTTAAGTTGTCTATTTCATGGATCATTGCAGGATAGTAAAACCACTGTACCGTGCGTATTCCTCAGTATTAGAAATCTCTGCTCGTAACGACCATTGGGTTAAGGCTAATTATGGGTTCGGTAAAGGCCAAAAATTCTTTTGTCATAAACAACATTCTTCCTGTATATGTTCTGTACCATGCAATGATAAGTTATCTTAGGTTTCCCCTCACAATGGACATGCTCATGTAGACTTGCCTGAGCGCAGACTGAAAATCACATTGAGTAGGGTATAGGGATTGAAATATTTAGCAAGAAGGGACGGAATGGTAATAGAATTACCATATGAATATTCATCAATGCGAGTTGGTTCCACCATTTTTTCAGCATATACTTTTAGAGCTCTTTAATAGAGTAACTAGCTTAGTAAATTAGGAGAGCGTAATTTCTTTAGTTACACTGTTTTCTTCTATTTGTCGGCTGTACGAGAAATTCTTGAGCCTTTGCATATTCCTTCATTTGTCTTGTTATTTCTGAACTTGTAAAAGAAATGCAAGCGTAGGAGCACCATGGGCAACAAGAAAGCATTAGGTCCTTCTTCCGCTTGAAAGGTAAACAGAGGAGTCCATCTATAAGGTCTCCAAATGCACGTCATAAAATATTTCAGTCTAGGTTTGAATATGATGCGCTGTAGATAGACTGTATTGATGGTGATCTACATTCTACACCCTGTTCGTTTTGTTCGTTTTCTTATCACTTCATGTTTTCTATTTACCAGGCCCTAACAAAAATTTTGCGTGCCATGAGGAAGACCAAGCCTAACAGCACAGCGCAAAAAGAAGTGGGGAACAAAGTGAAGAAGATAAGGGACAAAGAACGAGATAGAAAGCGTAAGGAAGAGATATCCACCAGCTTTCAATGGTTGTCCGTGACTGCAGTGCTGCTAGCCACCATAAGTTACCACGGTGTATTATCTATGTCAGGAGGAGGGGCCAATAATAACAGCAAGGATCAGGAGTGCTCAATAATAATACTAATAATACCACTGTATCAGAACTGGTTGATGGTAGTCACTTTAAGGCATTTGTAAGGCTCAACACTGTGGCCCTGACTGTGTCATTGATGGTGGTATTGTTCCTTACTAAGGATATGTTGATGGGATTTCTGAATATGGATCGCTATCTCAGTGGCCACCTACTTCGCATGAGATACTTCAATCTCATCATCAGTGTGGGTTCCATCTGTATTCTTCTTTCCTACGGCCAAGGCTTGAAAACTTTATACCCTAGGGATAATCCTGTGTCGTCCATGTTTGAGTTATACGCTTTCATTCCCCTGTTCTGTTATCTTCTGCTGAATGTGGCTACAAACTCCACTTCCTACTATGCATGGCTCTGCAATGTGGCTACAAAGTCTGCTTCCTATTATGCATGGCTCTGCCAAGTGGTGAAAGTACATGTCCATGCTCGAAATCTATTGCAGTGTTTTCGGACAAACGAGAATAATTTGGGTAGGAGTCCAAGTACCTGATTTCAAGCAAGGTGGTGATGGAACTGTGGAAGTTGTGTATTAGCCTGCACTTTCAGAATCATGGTATTTTTCTTCTTGTGTTGAGTGGAGCTGGTTTAATTGTGTTGGTAACCTCATTAGAATGGGTTCCGAAGCATTTGAAGTTTATAATTTTGTATCTTATTAGGGTGTTGGATCTCCAGCTTTTTATTATAACATAGTAAACATGATGTTTCATGGACGGTTTTGGTAACCATTTTAGTGCAGCAAGTTGCACTTCCGGTTGAAGTTATGCTTGGAACATACTTGAAAATAAAAGAGAACAAGTTAAATAATGCATTGTTACCATCCATATTTTCATAACATGGTTGCTTTGGAATAACATTGGTGTGGGCCTGAATATGTAATTAATTTTTAGTTTGTGAATCCATTATTTTAAGAGTGAATGAAAATTTTTGATTAATAACAAGGTAATAGAATTTCTAGGGATCTAAAGCTTTTCTTTTTAATTAGAATTTTGGGATATTATTATTATTGTTATTACTACTACTACTAGGTTAGCATGATAGTATTATACAAGCAAACAGTTAACCTTTAAATTACACTTAAAGCATCTTTACATTCTATAAAAAGTTAGTCTTGATTGTGATAAGAGAAATTAATTTTTCAATGGATCTTATATTTCTCCAATGAATTTGATTTTTTTTAGAAGACCTAATTTTCCTCACTTTAATTTTTCCCTAGCAAATCTAATTTTTTAAAAATTCCCCTATGGGGGGGATTCTATATTACTCACATCTTCTTCAGCTAATTTTGAAATTTCTATTTCTTTTATCAATGCAGAAATTTCTGATAATTCCCAAAATACAAATTTACAAGGTTGTAAGAAAAAAGTTGTGATGCCTTCTTCCAATGATGTTGATGCAACTAAGACATCCGATTTTTTTCTCCCAATGATGTATATGAGTCATTGTTTCCCAATCTTTCATCATAATGTGTTCATTCAAATTCTAGGTTACTTGCCTCATAATCAAAGTTTCATTTCAAAATTAAATGATGTGATGAAAAAACATGACATTCAAGTCCTTCATGTTAGGGATCATTTTTTTTTTCTACTTATGAATTAGACAATGCTTTGGTCATGCAATATTCATAAGCATGCAATATTGATCATTCATAAGTGGGCTCCAAATTTTAATGTTCAATATGAAAAATACACTAAAGTTCCATTTTTGAGTTATATAACCTTCTGTTGATTTTTCAGAAAGTTGAGTAGAAAATTGTTAGTCTTCTCAATCCCATTAAGCATATGTTGTTTATTTCTACAACTTTTGATTTTGTAAATGTTGTTTTTTTGTTGAAATCAACCTTCTCAAACATAAAAAGTAATTGATATTACAAGCAAAAGGAAAGACTTACATTTAGCTAATTAAATATTAAAATCTTTCTAATTCTTACAACTTTTTCCATCATGAAAGACATTTATTTAATGCTTGTTCTTTTTTGCACAAGAGAAAAAATTATGAAGAAAAGAAAAAATGGGTTGCAGTTAAAGATAGGAAAAAACAATATGAAAATAAACATATGCGAAATCAATTTAATGTCAATGATAAGAATGATCAAATGGCAATAAAGAATCTAGAGAAGATAAAAGCACCTTTGTATAATTTTACTGCTACTATAGAAAGTATTAAGTAGCTTGGACAAATAAGTAGAAAGGTAAATTTTTTGTGTCTAATTAGAATACTATTAAAATAGAGATTAAAACTAGTCTTGATAAGAATGTTACAATTGTTGGTGAAGATTCTCAATGTACGATCAATAAAAAGCAAAGAAGTGAAGATCTTCTATAAGTGATACCACTTTCTTACTTTGATACAAATATTAGTATTAAGTCATAGCTCTCTATCTCAAATCCCTCTGCTACTTAAAATTTAAACATGGATATTGAAAAGTGATGTAAATTTTGTTAAAACTAGCATCTTCCTCCTAACTAAATATTAATTTTCTTCACTTCTTTCTTTCTAAAAAGTATCAATTATAAGGTTGTACATGTGAGTAGATGGTTCTAAAATTGAAAACCTTTTTCTACACATACATGCACTCTCTCTCTCTCTCTCTCTCTCACATATATATATTAATGATGTCTACTTAGTGTCAAGCTTGTGATGTACTCTAAATTTTATTTGTTCATTATCAATATTTTTTTAGGGTCCAACACCCCAAAAGTTAGTTAGTCTTGGCTATATGTTCAGGTTTTAACCCACTTTCTCTAATCAACTTTTAACTAATCAATTAATCATATATAAGAGTTAGTTATACATCTTAGGTTCTACTTGTACCTTTATAAATAAATATAAATTTTCATTTTATATCTCAGGTATTTTTTTTTTACTTTGTTTGCCCATGCAAAACTTTTCTATACTTTTATGAGTAAATGTCTTCTAGTTATATTAGCTTAAAAATTAGTATAGCTTCTAATTAGACGAGTGGTTATTTTGCAATCTAATGATCAAAAAGAAACCATGCAAGGTATGATATTTGTGCTTGATTTAGAGCCAAATCTCATGTTAGTTATTCAATTAGATGATCTTTGCAGAGGTATTTAAATGATTTTAAAGGAAATTTTGATAATTATTAAGAAAAACACTTAAAGTTCCTTGTATATGATGAAAGGTGCAATAGGAACACTTGCCTACCCATAGCTTTATTTAGATGATGTTGCAATTACACTAGAGCATCAACATTACACTATCTACATAGTTTCTATTTGGCCTATAAATATTGATTAATGTCATAAGAGATGTATGCTTCTTTTATTTAATCTCAAGCTTGATCCTCATGGTTGGTTTTCTAAAGTCCATTAAGGCTAAGAGTTATTAACTGTTAAAATGAATAACAATGTGAAGCTTTCATCTCTTATGGTAATTGAATGTACTTTAAAATTATTTTCTTAAATAATAAAAGTATGGATCTTTAAAATATTCTATTTCCATTGCTTTCTACTTAAAAAATGTTAAAATAAGTTGGAATAATTACTTGAAAGAATATTTAGCGACATTATTTCCTAGATCTTAAAGCATGAATAGTTGGTTTTGTGAATCCATCTTATCCTAAAGCAATATTTAACTTTTGGTAAAAACTCTATTACTTTCTTTGCAACCATTTATTTATGAACTCATTGTGTTTTGACAAATCATATGATCTTCTTGATTTCATGTTGAGATTACACTATGGCACTTAAGTAAAAGATTACCTAAAAACTAAGGAATTAAAAACTTCAAGATTATTTTTTAATCTTTTATGAAGGAAATTCATGGGAAACTTTTTTGTATATTTCTATTTCTTTTCTATGTATTAAATGTTTCAAGTTCAAAGGAAGTTTTAGAGAATCCTAACCTTTCCAAAAGAGCAAAAATAATTTCTCTCAACAACATGGAAGGTAAGAGGGATAAAATAAGATAAGTTACTTAATTCTTTTTTTTTGTTACATTATCAACATTCATGATTACAGTCATGTAATTGATACTAATTTTATATTATGAGTTTAAATTTGATATTAGGACTTATATGGATTTTACTTGAAATAAGTATCACTAAGTGAGTGATGGATTTGATGTATCAAAATTTTGCATAGTTAAGATAATGTTTTATAGTTACACTATAATTTATTACCACACAATATGTTCAAATATTTGACTTGGAATCAAATAAGAAAAGGTACTTGACTTTTTAAAAAGATTATACTATCAACTTTCCTATTTACGATGGTTTAATGAAAGTATTTTTTATTGTGAGTTTAGATTATGTATTAAGGGATATATGTCATTCTATTTGAAATAGTCATTATCATGTAAAAATACTTGCTATAGCCAAGTCTATGTTTTGAAGTTACATTCATACTATAATTTAATACAAAGTAACATCTTCAAATATTTGGCTACCTCTTATTGTTTCATCGTTATTTATGTATGAAAGAAATTATTCCTTAAATAAATATATGATTTGTTGTTGTTGTTTGTTGATAATGCAAAAAATATAGAAATCAATGGAAGAAGGCAAATTATGTTGTTAACAGCCAAAATAAAATGCAAATTTTGTTATACAAAATTAGTTAAAGAAGAAGATACTTAATAAATAATAAATTTATATTGGGTGTTTTGAGCTTGGAATGTTTTTGAACCTTTTGCATGAAGGCAAGTTGAAGGAGAACTCTTTCATTAAGCTTTTACTAAACTTTATGTTTGTGAGTCACAAGTTGAAGCTCTTTCTTTGTTCTTTGTATTTTGAGGTTCATAAAGCTTTAAAAATCTTTTAAGTTACATCCAAACCTTTTTTCCAACTCATTTAGCATATATCCTTTGAAGCTATTTAGATGCATGGAACTCATCTAGATGATTTTATTCAATCTTTTCTAGGTTAGCATAAAAGCACTTTATTTTCTAAGAGATAGAGAGTTATGAGAAGCACATTCTTCAAAATTAAGTCACACACATTTTAAAGCTAAAATTTAGCTCAACATCTTTGGAAACATCTAAATGCTTTCTAAAACAACTAAATGAAAACAAGCTTTTATAAGAAGAAAAAGACACATGATTCTTTAAAATTTTAATCTACCATAATAGGCATGGATATGGTAGGTCCAAGGAAATTCTATATTTTGAAAAGATATGATTTATGAGGTCACTAAAATAAAAAGATCTTGATGGCAAAAATATGATTCTATTAAAACCTTGAAAGCTATGACATATCAATATAAAAAAAAAAACCATCTAGATGATTTTTAGAAGCTCATAATATTGAGGAGGCATGTAAGCAAGAGAATTAGCCTTATCTTATCAAGGAACTAATGAAATGTATACAATAATCCAAAACCCGAATCATCTACATGGAAACTCACAAGATAATGATTTTTAAAAGGCTACCAAGTCGCTACTAAGTAAAGCCTAATCAAACACATGATTTGAAGGAAGCACTACTATGTTGGCCATTTAAATAAGAAAACATCTTTCATAACAATGCATATAAGGAATGAGTTGTGTTGTGTGCTAAAAACACATGATCTTTGGCCTACCCTAGTAACCAAAATCATCTAGATGAAATTATTTTTAAAGCTACCAATTCATCACTAAGCAAAGGAAGCCTACTCAAACATGTGATTTGAAAGAATCACTATTGTGTTGGCTATTTTAATTGGGAAAATGCCTTTCAAATTGATGCAAATAAGGGATGAGCTCTATCATGTACTAAAAACACATGATTTTTGGCCTACCCTCATAACTAAAATCTTATAGATGGAATTGAATCCATTTAGATGTTTTATTGCCACATCAACACTTGTTGAAGATGTTGTTGTGGCTAGGGAACAACCCTACCATAAGAAATAGCTTATTGTTATTACTTGTTTTAGGTGGTTGTTGGTCTCTAGTACCACGAAGGCATGAATACCTCCAAATAGCTTTTGCTAGTATAATTAAGGTTAATATGGCTAAGTATATTTGAATGGAAAGTTTTCCTAAAAATATGGTATTTTATATGTAGTTAATGACTATATCTTGTAGTTTTTTCTCAACATAATTAAAGGAACTTGAATAGCTTCCCTATAAGCATATCCTTAAACCTTCCATTATGAATATAATGCATGAGCAGTTTTATAGAAGCTATCAATCCTTAATTCTAAGCTATCTATTAGCTAACTTCTTGAAGCTAGATCACAAAAGTTTTGCTAGACAGAGCATGAGACTATTGTTGAAAGATTATTTAAAAAGCTTGAAATTTAACAAAGATGACATTATTGCTATATTAGATTGATTTATAATGGATAGTTATAAAAGCTATCTTATTCAACAAAAATAACATAAACAATTTAAACCTCAACTCAGAGAGAAATTAACCTATTCCAAAACTAACATTTCATCCAAACATAGTTATGTAAGGACTAGGCTATACATGTAAGAAAAAGCTATTCACTATAATTGCTAAGTAAAAAAATAAAAACTACATGAAATATACATAACCCATTTAAAATGACATTAGGAAAAAGTCTTTTTACAAGCTTTTCTTTTCCCAAAGTTCATCCTTGAACCATCTTTTTCCAAATGCAACATTCCTTTTTTGATTGTGGGCTATAAGTTTTTATAAATTCTACTACTAAATACATGATTGCATTAGTTATACAAGCATTAATCCCATAAACTAAACTAAACATTTTAGTCCCTATAGATTTTTTAATTCTAATCCTATTAGTCCACAAATCTTCTTGCAAAAGCTCATGTCATTTTCCTATCTTATTATCCATGGAGTGCTTAATATAAGAAATGAGCTTCTTACTTGTGGATTCTGCTAATTCATTTCCTTATGTGTAATGATTCAAGGATGAATAAAGCAAGATTGATTTTTTGTATTCCATCTTATAAATTTAGTTAATTGGAACATCATAACATTGTCAGTAACCAAAGATTCTGGCATCCCAAACAAATTTATGATGTATTGCTCAAGAAACTTAATTACGTCGTAAGATGTACTTATTATTAATGATTTTGCTTCTCACCACTTAGTAGCTATTAAAGTAAACCTATGTCCTACCTTAGATGGAGTAATAGCTCTTATAAAATCTAATCTCCACCCTTGAAAAGGCCTATCTATTATCACTAGTTTAAATGGAGCATTAGTCCTTCTTAGCTTTGGCCCATAAATTTGACACTTATGGCAAGTTAAAATTTTATCTCATAGATCTTTATACATATTAGGCTAGTAGAATCCATCTCTCAATATATGTTACATAGAAATCCTAGGAGACTGATAATATAAGTTCTTATGATTATGGAATTGCTTTAGTATTTCTTCAATTTTTTTGGTTAGTTGCACATTCTAGCAATATACCTATGAAATATTTTCTATATAGAATTCCTTGAGTGAAAAATCACTTCTTAATTTTGATTCTGAAAGCTCTTTCCTTACTCTTTGTTAGATTCTAGGGAATCTCTTGGCTAGTAAGGAATTTTTCTATGTAGTCATACCAATCTATAATATCAAGAAGAGCTAACACTTATCTAGATTCTCTTGCCATCATTTGTGCTAGTCCCATATTCTTAACTATCTTACACTTTTCTAGAGTAAACATAAACTATTGAAGCTTAATAATCTAATTAGCTATTTTGAGTCCAATTTCATTTTGTGATAGAAATTACCTTACGACTAGCTCTACATGTCATAACATGATTCAAAGTGTTCTATAAATAATACTTAAAATATTCCCAGAATTTAATCACAGCAAATGCTTATTATTTAAGGTTAGAGTAATTTCTTTCTACCTCTTTTAATTCATAACCAAAAGAATTAAATTGGTTTTTCTTCTATTCCATCTTTTTGTTTTAATACTATAGCTAATGAGTGTGTTGAAGAAAAGGTATATAACCAAAAATCTTCTTTCAACCTTGGTTTCACCAAATATGGGGCTCCTAAAATGGCTCTCTTTATTTGGTGTAAAGCCTCAAGTGATTCTTTATTCTTTCTTACTTCAACATCCTTTTTGAACATTCATGAAAGAGGCTTTATTATTTCTATAACTTCCAATATAATTTTTTAACAAAGAAAGACCTTAGTGCTTTCTTATTCATAGGATTTTTTATATCTTCAATAGCTTCTATTCTAGCTTGATCAATAGCTATTCCTTTTTCACAAATTATATACCTAGTTAAGCTACATGATGTTACCCCAAAATGATTTTTTTTGGATTTAAAGAAATACCAAATTTTTTATAGCTACTAAATATTTGTTGTAGGTGAAATATATGATTCAACTCATGCTTTGAATAAACTGTAATATAATTTAAATAAATAATGATAAATTTCCCAATAAACCCTTTAAAAGTTGTATCCATAGCTTATTGAAAGGTAGCTTCTGCATTTGATAGGTCAAAGGGCATTCATTTGTATAAACATGTTCTCCATTTGGTGATGAATGCCATTTTAAATCTATCATTCTTATCTACTATTATTTTATTATAACCTAAAAATCTATCTAGGAACAAATATAGTTGACATCTTAATACTTCTATCAACATTTCATCAATTCTTAGGAGTGGATACCTATCGTTAATTGAAGATTTATTTAAGTTCCTAAAATCAATACATAGTCTAATATCTTCATTCTTTTTTCTAACTAGTACTAAATTAGCTATCCAAGATGAGTATCTAATTAGATATATTATTCCAACCCCTAATAAGTTTTATATTTTAGCTTCCATTGCTGGTTCAAAAACTATATTAAACTTCGTTAATGTTTCTTTAATTATCTTGCAATCCCTTACCAAAGGAATTTTATGAGTTATAATATTGGTATCAAAAGTTCTCAAATGATCATATGACCAAGCAAAACTGTCTAGATTTTCTTTGAAAACCTGCATCATTTTCTTTTTAATATTTGGTTAGTTTTATCCCAATATTAAGATATCTTAAAATGTCTTGACATCCTCAATCTATCCTTTCATAAGCTTGATCCTCTAGACTTTGAATGTCTATTCTTTAATTAAATTTTGTCTAAATTATTCTTCTAATTATAGCACCTTTTGAGGTACTCTACTTACTTTTGATCTTAAATAATCATTTTCATGGATTTTACCTCTATATTCTGTCATGTTCCTAAGGAATCATGCTATTTGATGATCATCTTCAAAAACTTGAAAGCAATCTTTGTTATCAAGGATCATTGGTTATGTTTCTAATTCAATTACTATTTGTTGACATACAATTATCTTTGACATGTCAAGAGTTGTTATCTTTGACATGTCAAGAGTTGAAGCTGCTACTACAAGTTCATTAGCCTTCTGATTCCTTTCCCTTAGGATATTTTCAATATTAAATTTTATAAAACATTCAAGCAATTTCATTGTCATTTGTTTATAAGTCCATAGGAATGAGCTTTTGACATTATATTTCCTTCTAACCTAATCACATATAAGTTTTAAATCTCTTATAACTTCTATTTTCTAAATTCATTTATTATGTGTCATTTTTAATCCTCTACATAGAGCTTCATATTTAGCTTTATTATTAGTACAATGTAATTTTAACTCTATAGCTCTTGATTCAACATTATACTTTCAAATAATAAAAATGATATCCGCTTTTGATCCTTTGGAACTACAAGCTTTATCAAAGTATAATTGCCAAAACTATCCTAGCCGATCTTTAGAATGCATGATTTGTATTTCTCGAATTGAGCTAACCCCTAATTCAACTTTCTTAGATTTAATCGTTTTGTTCTTCCCATCTGAAGTCACATTCTTTATCATCAATGGCTCACTATATATATAAATCTAATTTGGCTCTTCCTTCCATGGCAACCACCTATGTCAATATTCTATTGCTATATATCTAGAAAAATTATAACTCCACCTTCTACTTAGTAACAAGCTAGAGGAATTAGGAATATTAGCTACTTGAATGGTAACCCTACTTTTTATCTTGGGATTTGAAGATAATTGAAGTAATACATTTGGTAATTAACCTATTATTTTCACTTTTCTCTTATAAACTTTGACAATTTTCCTATTTGATTTCTCTAGTTTTAATCCTAATTAATTACATATTGATAAGGCCATTACCATAGATGTGGCTCTTGAATCAACTAAATAGATATGCAAATATCCCCTCTTAATTTAAGACTTGATAAAAAATATGGAGCATCTCTTTTAGCTACAATTGGGATCCTATTACTAGGTTTATCAATATTATAAATTGATGAGTGGCGACGTACCCCTATGCTCAACCATACAAATATGAGCGTTTCACGCACGATCCGGTCGAATTCCAAGGACTAAGTACTTATGCGCCCTTGTGGAACAAGGATGGGTTGGTTCATCGTTGTCTTCCCAAGCTTACCTATATGTCATGATTGTATGATTAAGTAAGCTTCAGGCATATGATTTTTATAGCTTCTATGTTTTTATGTCCTACGCTAGTAGGGAAGGTGAGAGGTAACTAAGTGACTAATTTAACTTAACTTCTCATTAACTAAGTTCTAACTAATCTTAACACCAGCATTCGTTCCCACTTTCTGTACCCCTCCTGAACCAATGCAACACTACTGGGATTACCAAACGCTAATCGTTACTGGGTTACCAAGCATTACACGCATGCTCGAAATGGTTGTGCTTGTGTAATTTAATGATTTTATTAATTGATCAAAATGAATTACTGTGCTAATAACATAAATGTAAAGTGCATAAAATAAAATAAAATAAATGCTGATGAGACGCGACCTGCATGTGCCACGATATCGCGTCTTCTCCTGCGATATCGCGTCCCGCCGCCATATCTATAAATAAGAGGCGGCACTCCCTTCATTTCCCAATCCTAGCTAGAAGTAGTGAAGCTCTGGCAAATTGATCACTCCAGAGTTAGAATTTTCCCCATGTGCCCGCAGTAGGAGTCCTAGAGTGAACAACTCTTTATTCGAGCAACTTGTAAACCTGAACCCAAGTTGTGTACAGCAATAAAGACAAACTTGATTGGATAAACCTTGTAGTACATGGTTTTATTGTTGTTTATTTACTACTTTCCTAGTGCGCACAAGTACGAATTGATTACGAGTGTCTACGGACGTGTACAGCTAGTCAAGGAATCGGCTGCTTGTCGCAACGCATGAGTACGACTTGATTACGAGCATTGGCTGCTTGGTAACCCAGTAGCGTATTCCAAGATTCTACGCTTGGTAATCCCAGTGGTAGTCCAGTGTGTATGGCTAGTCAAGGAATCGGCTACTCATTGCTAGGCTAGAACGTGTGATAAGTACGACTTAGTTACGAGCACCCACGGGTGTGTACGGCTAGCTAAGGAATCAGCTGCTTATCACACTTAAGCTAAATAGGTGCCTCAGTATGACCACTTTGAGCACTTGTGTTACGTGTGGTGATCCCAGTAACGGTTAGCATTTGGTAAGCCACAGTTGCATAGTTCAGGGTGTGTCCGGTAAGTGGGAACGGATGCTGACGCTAGTTAATTTAGACTTATTAGTTAGAGTTAGGTTAGTTTCTCAACCCTTCTCTCTGATAGCATAGAAGATAAACGTGAAAAGACCAAAAAAAATCACATACCTCAGACTTGCTTAACCATACACCGTGACACTTACAAGAAAGCCTGAGAAGACAACGAATGATTAACCCCAAGCGTTTCTTGTGGCGTTAAGGAATTTAGTCTACGGAGTTTGACTGGATCGCACGTGCATGCTCGTATTTGTATGGTGGAGTGTAGGGGTACCTCGCCACTCATCAAATACATAAGAAAATAAAAAAAAGAAATGTGTAAGAAAAAAAATCTCAAGTGCTGCAAGGATGAATCAAAGAGCTCGTCTTTATTACCAATACAATGGTGTGCTCAGGTACATCAATGCTTGAATAAAGATCCATCCACACTTAGACCTCCTACTGCAAGCACTTGGAAAATACTCTAACTTTCAAACAAACTACAAGAGTTTTGCTACTTGACTGCTAAAAGACTTCCTCACAATTGTGCACCTAGGCACTGTATTTATAGACTTGGGAGCAACTACTCTAATAATTAGAGTAACCGCTCTAATAATTAGAATAATTGCTAAAGTAACCACTAGAGTAACCACTTTAATAATTAGAATAATTGCTAGAGTAACCACTCTAATAATTAGAATAACTACTAAAGTAACCAGTTCAGTAACCACTCTAATAATTAAAATAACTGCTAGAGTAACCGCTAGAGTAATCACTCTAATAATTAGAGTAACTACTCTAATAATTAGAATAACTGCTAGAGTAACCGCTAGAGTAACTACTCTCATCATACCCCCATGACTGAATAAAAACTCATCCTCATGTTCCTTGAAAAACATTGAAAAGGTATGGGATTATTGACTAATTGACAACTGACGGTGGAATGTGATGACAGACTCAACGTGCCTAGTGAATAGATTAATAAGCATATTACAACATTAGTGTTCATGACCATTGTGGTGAACACTCGTACATAAATGACATCCAAGCCTTTATTTGGTAAGTTGAAGAGAAAAAGAGAGAGAGAAAGAAGATGGAGTGTGTTGCCACCAATGTCGAGATTGCACCTTTCGTTGTTTATCCATAGCCATGCTACCAAACTTTCTCCTTTTGTAAATGCTCTAGTTCCGGTCCATCCTGAGTGCTTCTTCTAAGTCCAGTCCATTGTTTGTATGATTGCCATCTACACACACAACACAATCACAAATGAGCAAGGATAGATAATCCACAATGCAGTTGATACCTTGCCTCAAAATGAAATGCATTGGCTAAGTTCTGGTTATGGAAGAAACTGGTTCGAAGATTTATCATTGGCAAGTACCCAAGGTGTAGGGGTTAGGAAATTAGTAAAATGCAAAAAATTGAAAAATTTATGCTAGGGCTTCCATGACTAAGAGCGAGCCTCCAGTAGCTATAAGATGGAAAAATATGAGGAACAAGAAAGATGAAAAATATCAATAGCAACGGCAATAAAATGGATGTCATGGATGGGGATGAAACAAGAAATGATTGATTGTAGGAAATGTTTAAGGGAAGTAAGTTAATAATTTCACAAAAAAGAAATGCTAGTGGGTCCTCCCCAAAGCAAGCCCATGCCCTTTATGCCCTAACAAAATCACAAACCAAAGAGTCTGTAGGCTTTAGGAATGTCATTTGGGAGCAAGAGTTAAAAAATTACCCACAAGAATTCACCAAAGAAAAATAATGCATCAACCTAGAATAGAATAATGATAAAACCAGCAATGAGGTGAAAAATGGGAAGAAAGATGGAGAGGAGAGAATGGAATTGAATCCCAAGAACAAGGTTGTGTAAATCCCCTTATGTATTTCATGGTTAAGATAACTAAGTAGAACTCGTCCCAAATCTAGACTTAAACCAACCACATTCAGTGACCTTGCATCAATACACTTGGCCAATCCATCCTCTTGAGGCAACAAGAATGCTTCCACAAAGAGTGACCACTATCCCAAGGAGAGTGAGATGGAGAAGTAGGAAGCAAGAAAGCACCTTAGTTAGAGGAAACCTTTAGGCATGGGTAACATGTCTTTCCAGTGCCATAACCAGTGCTTGTAGCCCATATTGCTTTATTATGTCTAAGGGGTGTGCTTTGAATTCTCACCTTTTTCTCTTTTTCCTCTTTTTTTTATGTTTATGCATGAGAACCACACCATGCAAAGACTTATTTTTATTCACTCAGCTTCTTGACATTTGAACAATGTTAGAATGGCAGAAAACCCAAGAAAAAGCATCCAAGCACCCAAGAGAATGGCCAACACCAATGCATTGAATCCCCTTGAAGTCACACCCTTTTCATCCTTTAAGTCTTTCCTTAGTTTGAAAAATACCCAACCACCAATTCATTAATAAGTTTACTTAGAAAAAGGGAACTGTACAGTTCCAAGCCAAAGGAAACCATAGAGTTGTATGGATGAGTGGACAACATGGACTCATTGCCTATTTTACCAAAAGAACCATACCTTAATATTAGCATCATAATTCAAAGGTAAAAATCAAACATTAGCAATCAATATGATATAATTCAATCCACCATCGTGAGCACTTATTAGATGAAAAATAAAATAAAATCAAGCAAACAAAGAAACAATAAAAACATGAANCAAAATAAAATAAAATCAAGCAAACAAAGAAACAATAAAAACATGAATGATGGTGTAAAACAAAAATAAGAAAAGTTGAAAGAATGTGTAAAACAAAAATTCAAAAATAACTGAGGGCCTAGAATGGTTAGCATAGGTGGCCATATCGCCCATGACTAAGTTGGAAGGAGGAGATCTGAAATAGTGAGTAGGGTTATCCATCAAGAGAGGTAGCATATGTACTAGTTGTTCTAAGCTCCTGGAAAGGTTTGGTTTGTTGCACATTGACCAAAATTTTCTTATTCGAGCTCTCAGATTTATATATTATCATGGCCCCTAAAGGAAAAGTTGCATAAATAATATAAGGTCCTTTCCAAAATGTTTGAAATTTAATAGATTGTGACACATGTGTGGGATTCTGGTAGAGAACCTTATCTCCTAGCTGATATTTAACTTTCCTAGTTCTTAGGTTATGACATTTTTTATTAAAGGCCTTATGCAATTTGTTAGATGACAGGGTAGCTAATCAGTTTTCATCTAGCAAGTTAAGGGTTACTAACCGTTGTTTTTGTGCTAGATCAAGGTCAAGGTTTAGATCACATGCTGTGGATAGTGTATGGAGCTTAGTTTGAATGGGAAGCATTGGTAATTTACCATACACTAACTCATAGGGAGAGTAGATTGTAGGGAGTTTCCATGTGGTGTGGTATGCCCAAAGAGCATCGTTCAATTTAGTGCTTTAATCTTACCTAAACTTGCTAATGGTTCTTGTTAATATCTTCGTAATCTCCCTATTGGTGACTTCTGCTTGACCGTTTGCTTAGGGGTGGTATGGTGTAGTCAATTTATGCTCAACCCCTATGCGTTGCATTAATTTGCAAAAGGTTGCACCTGTGAAGTGTGTACCATTGTCTGAAATAAGTGCATGTGGCACACCAAACCTATTTATGATTTATTTTTGAACAAATCATGCAGCTGTAGATGATGTACATTCTTTAACAGTAACTACTTTGGCCAATTTTGTTAGGTAATCAATGGCAACAATAATATAAGCTTTTCCATTGGACATTGGTATAATTGGCTGCATAAAATCAATTTCCCAAATTTCAAAGGGTTCTAGTGATTGAATCCATTATTGCAAATCCTCCATTCTAGTAGTTATTCCCCCATCATGTTGACAGTACTCACAAGATTGGACGAAACGGTGGGCATCCCGAAATAATGTAGGCCAATAATATCTTGCAAGAAAGATCTTGATGGTCATTTGTCTCCCAGCATAATGACCCCCACAAGGACCATCATGAGCATCGTTGAGAACTCATAGTTGATCTATATCAAGAACACACCATCAAACCAAGCCATCAGGACACACTTTGTAAAGTTTCCCATTGATCTCCATAAAGTACTTGGCTCGGTTAAGCAACTATTGTTTCTTCTTAAGGTTTAACTCTTATGGTGTTTTTTGGGTGAGGAGATAGGTAAGAATGCTACTATACTAGTCTATCTCCATGGGTGATTAATTATCCACTACACCAACACAGAGGAATTCATTAGGGAAATGATCAGAAATTGGATACTCATCCTCTTTGTTGTCCCATCACAATTGAGATAAATGATCAGCAACTACATTCTCGGTGCCCTTGCGATTGATCATCATTAAATCAAACTCTTGTAAGATTACAAGCCATCATATGATATGAGGGATTACCATTGTCTTATTCATGAGAAACTAGATTGCACTATGATCTGTATGTATATATACTTTATATCCCAATACATAGTGTCTAAACTTTTCTAGTGCAAACACTACAACCATTAATTCTTTCTCTATGGTAGTGTAGTTAAGTTGTGCACCAGCGATACTTCTACATGCATAGTGGATGTAATAAGGATGCTTCTAGTCATTTAACTGTGTAAGTACGGCTCCTAAAGCATAGTTGGACACGTCAATCATGATATGAAATGGTTTGGACTAGTTAGGAGCTTGTAGAATGGGTGTTTCTACTAGCTTCTATTTCAAAGTTTGAAAAGCTAATTCACATTCCCTGGTCCACTTGAAAGGTACGTCTTTTTTCGTTAATTCTACCAATGGTTTAACAACCTTTGAAAAGTTATCAATAAATCTCCTATATTAGCCAGTATGTCCAAGGAATGATCGAATATCTTTGATAGTTTTTGGTTGATGGGTAATTCCTTGGATAATTTTGATTTTCTCAAGGTCTACCTCTATCCCTGTGTGTGAGATTTTTTGCCCTAGTACTACACATTCTTGGAACATCAAATGGCTTTTGTCCTAGTTGAGCCTCAAATTGGTTTCTACACATCCTTTTAACACTTGCTCCAACTGGTCCAAGGCTTGATCAAAGTTTTCTCCATAAGTGGAGAATTCGTCTATAAAGACCTCCACACCATTCCCTATTTGCTATTGGAATATGCTTAGAACTAGTCATTGAAATGTTGCAGGGGCATTACACAAGCCAAACAACATCTATTTGTATGTGAACATTCCTCAAGGACTGGTGAATGTATTCTTGGCTTGGTCTTCTAGGGCTATTTGTATTTGGTTATATCCGCTATATCCATCCAGAAAACTGTAATAGTAATGCCCTACAATGGTGTCTAAGACTTGGTTGACAAATGGCAATGGAAAGTGATCTTTGATTGTTGCCATATTTAGTAGCTTGCAATTTATGCACACCCTCCATTTTCCTCCCTTTTTAGGTACAATAACTAAGGGGCTAATCCATTCGCTATCAGCAATGGGATATATGAACCCAGCCTTGAAAAGCTATTCGATTTCTTCCTTAACTACTTACTTCAGCTTAAGGTTCAATCACATCTGTGGTTATCTTTGAGGCTTCATGAAGGGGTCAGTGTAAATTCTATATTAGCATATCCTAGGATCTATTCCAATTAATTCGGAATATAACCAAGCGAAGGCTTCTAACCATTTATTTATTAACTTCAGGAGCTCTTCTTTTTGTTGAGGAGCAAGTTTAGCATTGATAATTACCAATTTTCCATTTTTAAGGAACATGTATTCTATACTAGTGGGCAATGGTTTCAGCTTGAGGGACTCCTACTTAAATTTCTTAGGGATTTCCAACCTCCCCTAATTGATATTTTCAAGGTTAAGACTTGGAAGTTGGTGGTGGACTTGCTCTAATGCATCTATGTTATCGATGTAAGCATAAGTCAAACCCTCAATTGGTTCCATGCATATGAGTGAACTACTTTCTTGATCAGTTATCAACCACTGGGTGGCTTCTTGTCATGTGGCTACTGCATACAGGCATCTTTGTATGTTAATCACTTATGCACACTAATTGCATGCAGGCAATGCTAAACTTTGCACAAACCATGACCTCTACATGCAATTACACCTTGTGTCACTATATGCATTACACATAACTTTCTTCTTCTTGATTTTTCTGAATGTATTTTCCTTTGATATTTCTTGGAAAAGATTACAGATTCCTAGCCATGCATCAATGGTGCTTAGCCATGCTCTTTCCATTATTATTGGGAGTCCCCCTTACCATTGTTTACCTGAATCACTAGGAAGTCAGCTACGTACAACCATCCACAAATAGTGGTAACAATGTCTTCCACCAGTCCCAATGGGATAGTGATGGACTGGTTGGCTAACTCTAGAAGGATGTTACTCTTTTTCAATGGAGGTAAGTTCTAGGCCTTGTACATTTCTTGAGAAATCAAATTGACACCGAAACTTAAATCCAAAAGAGCCTTCCACAGTGTATTTTTAGTGATTTATAAGTATATCAAAGGACTCCCACGATCAGAGAATTTCCTAGGAAGGTGGCCAGATTTGATCCAATCAATGACAGTATGTGTTACCATGATTGTATGAGTTGAGTGCGGTGATTGGGTTGAAGGGGGCTCCAAATTTTTGATTGATACTAAGGCATCTAAGGAATCATCCACTTGTGATTGCAAGGGCTTGGTTGGATTTTTGGCTCTAAAGAAAGGTATTTTCTTCATGTGGTTGTTGGAACCAACAGTAGGTTGAGAGTTAATAGCCCTCATGGCATTACATTGTTGTGGCTGGGTAGGGATTTCACCCTACATCATGGGAGAAGGTGGTTGTGGAGCTATTGGTGGAAGAGGTACAGCTAGATGAGAAGGATGATATGCTTGTGAAATATCACCTCTAGAAGAGGGAGTTCCATAATACTCGTGGGCTTGGTAGTATGGTTGAGAAGTGACGTGACCAGTAGAGTCACGTGGGAAGATTAGCTACTACAAATAATATCCATACGGGTCAGGTTGCTAGTAAGGATACTGTTGCCTTGGTGGTGGCATTCCCCATGATTGTGGGTGCTGCCACTATTGATATTGCTCAATCAGTTGTGATGGAGTTCCACTAGGATAATATGTTAAGGATTAGTGGAACTGCCTTGGGTTACCTTGAGGATAAGGTAACTTTTGGGGTGTTTGCCTTTTGTTTAATTGTGGGTTGAGTGCATACACCCTAGACTCCTGTAGATGTTAGATTACAGGGCAACATCCCTTAGGATGGTCATATTAACATATCTCACATCCACTATCATTGTCTGTTTCCGAATCCACAACCTCTTCAATGATGTCAACTTTTTCCTTACCCTTGCTACATGCATGTTCAACCTCTTTCTTTTTTCTTTTCTCACTACCTTGCTCTCTAGACTCCTCTACTATTTTAGGAATAGTTTAAAATCTATTATCTAGGGAATCCCACATTTGGTCTACCTTTGCCAAAACTTCTGATGTCATCTTTTGGATAGGCAAGGTTTTCCTATTCACCATCTCTTCGAGTGGTGACTCTTCTTCATCCTAGCAAAATTTTACTCCCCTGTTCTGAAGGGAAGGATCTCAATTATACTCTTCCACACTTTCTCTCTTATGTAACTCACCTTCTTCTTTAGCAACTTGCTCCAATAGTCTTCGAATTTGATGGGACCTAAGCTCAGATAGTCTCCCTTGGGCATAAGTCCCAAGAGTTCTTCTTGTTTCTTACCTAAACCCATCCACGAGATGGTGCAATTGATCCCTTTGCAAATAACCATGGCCAGGACAACAATGTAACAGTGCATAGTATCAACCCATGGTAGCATCCAAGGGTTCATGTCCTCCTTATTTCCAGCCTTGGATTTTCTTTCACAAGTTAGACACTTAGCAGTACATTTGGTACTTGTCATTAAATAGTTCTAACATAGTACATTTGGGATTACCAAACGCTAATCGTTACTAGGTTACCAAGCATTACACGCAGGCCCGAAGTGGTCGTGCTTATGTAATTTAATGATTTTCTTAATTCATAAAAATGAATTATTGTGCTAATAACATAAATGTAAAGTGCATAAATTAAAATAAATGCATAAGAAAATAAAATAAAATAAATGTGTAAGAAAAAAAATCTCAAGTGCTGCAAGGATGAATCAAAGAGCTCATCTTTATTACCAACACAATGGTGTACTCAAGTACATCAATGCTTAAATAAAAATCCATCCACACTTAGACCTCCTAATTCAAGCACTTGGAAAATACTCTAACTTTCAAACAGACTACAAGAGTTTCACTACTTGAATGCTAAAAGACTTTCTCCCAATTGTGTGCCTGGGCACTGTATTTATAGACTTGGGAGCAACTACTCTAATAATTAGAATAATCGCTCTAATAATTAGAATAACTACTAAAGTAACCGCTAGAGTAACCAATCTAATAATTAGAATAATTGCTAGAGTAACCGCTAGAGTAAGCACTCTAATAATTAGAATAACTGCTAGAATAACCACTCTAATAATTAGAGTAACTGCTCTAATAATTAGAATAATTGCTAGAGTAATCGCTCTCATCATAAATGTAGTTTGTAGAAATATTACCAATGCTCCTTTTTCTTATAATTTCTTCCAAAATTTTCTATGATCACCCTTCAATTTAAATTAATTGATATAGACTAATATTGACTCTAATTTTCTTAGATCTTCTATTATATCATACCCTTCTTGAGCATAAAATCCTGGTTTTTTTTTAATTCTTGGAAAAGGATCTTAATGGCTATTTTCATTTGGTTGGATTTTCTCCTTTGATTTTTGTTTTTCTTCAAAGATTTTCCTTTTTGTAGTTGGTTCTAGTATTGAATTTTGTGGCCTAGATGTCATCATTGTTTCTTTCATATTTCTAAGCTCATACATAGTCTCTTCATTATTATTACAATCATCACTGGATGAGTATCCTAATTCCCACCTTTTAAACATCTCGCTTATGGATGAATTTTCTAAATAATATATACCTGATTACATAGATTCCTCAAACTTCTCTTTAAATTCTATTACATTCGAATCAACCAAGGCCTTCTTTTCTTTTATATCTTTGAGCTCAACTCTAATATCTAATTTTCTAGCTTGTCTAAATTTTCTATCTTCTTTAATTCTCATTTTTTGCATAGCCTTCTCCAACTTGATAATTTTGTTTGCCTTTATTTTAAAAGTTGATCTTTATCAAGCTCTTCACTTTGTAATTCTACGGAATCGCTGATTACGAGTAATGTCTTGGGTTGAGTTAAATTTTAAAAAAGAAATATTCCTTTTTAAGGCTCTTTCATAGAAGAATGTATGTTATCTGGAATCAAATTGAATTTCCTTTCTAATTCTATGGTTTCACTATAAAGATTAGCTAAAGTATTAACATTTGGAATTCTTCATAACCAAATCGAGATTCTAAAAACTATAGCATTTTTTTATCCCTTCAAACTTTGTTACTTGGTAGAAATTGATTTTAAAACAAGCCACATACTCTCTAAAATTTGATATTGATTCTCTTACTAATTCCTTATTTTTTTCTTTCATTTAAACTAAGGCACTATAAAGGTGATGTTATTTAATTTGATTACCAAATTAGGCCATGAATAAGGCTTTCATATCATCCCAACTAGTGATACTATTATATGGTAAGTTTGAATACTAAATTTAAGCTATGTCTCTAAGGTTTCCAATGCATAGTCTACAAGCTTAATCTTGGTGTTTAATATTACCATAAATAAGAGCTAACTCAAATATGTGTAAACATTCCTCTACTAAATAAGCTTTACCAAGGTTGCATGGTTCTAGTAGATATTTGTAATCTACCTTAGGAATGTCATGACAAGCATTGAACATCAGAGGTGTGGGTAGCTGGAATGGATTAATAGGATGTGGATTGGCCATTATTTGTGAATAATAATTTCTACTAGATGACCCTATTGTTAACTTAGCTTTTCTTTTTAAAGACAAATCCTTAATTAAAGATGATATCCTAGTATGTCGTGTCTTTATTTCACTGCTTAAGTTTCTAATGACAGTCTTAGGTCCCTCCTCTAATGTTGTCTCAATGTTAAATGTATTTGATCAATTTTTGAAATCTTCTTGTTTATTCGAGGATTCACTTATGAGCCAATACAACTAATCTAACATAGGACCTAAGTTAACCTAATATATCCTAATAAATTTTAGTATGTCTCTACAATATGCCCTCCTTCTAGCACCACTTTAAACTATTATGGGATGGGAAAGACCTTTCCATAAGAAACAACTTATTGTGATTACTCATTTTAAGTGGCTACTGGTATTTAGTACCACCAAGGCACAGGCACATCCAAATAGCTTTTGCTAGTATAATTAAGCTAAATATGGTTAAGTATATTTGATTGGAAATGTTTCCTAAAAATGTATTATTTTATATGTAGTTAATAATTATCTCCTATAGTTATTTCTTTGCATAATGAAAGGAAATCAAATAGCTTCCCTATAAGCATAGCATTAAACCTTCTATGACTAATATAATGGATGAGTGGTTTTATACAAGTTGTCAATCTTTAATTCTAAGCTATCTATTAGTTAACTTCCCAAAGCTAGATCATAAAAGCTTTGCTAGATAAAGCAAGAGACTATTGCTGAAAGATTATTTAGAAAGCTCAAAATTTAACAAAGATGACATTACTGCTATGTTAAGCTTCTTTGTAGAACCAATGTTTGGATCTACATGTTCTATCATACTCTTTTTCCTCTACTTCATAACTTGTTGAGCTAGATTAAAAATATAATGCACATGTGTGTAATTCGTAACTTTTCATGGGCCAAATGTAAACTCTATTGAATCTAACATGGCTTATTTAGACATTTAACTCTTCCTTATAGAACTATTTCATAGAATCAATTTTTATTTATATGAAATCAAGCTACTCAAAAGCTAATGTGGTAAGGTAGCTTGAGGGCCCATTTCAAAAATGATTCTTTTTGTTTTATGAAATTATTGACTTTTTGATGCTGATATGATTAAGCCAAAGGGTGAGCTCATTGTAGAACCAAATTTTAGTCTATAAATTTGTTCTTTAGAGGCACTAACATGGTTTATAAAACCAACCTAAACATTAGTTCATAGAACCACTTCTTGGTTATATGATGTTATTCTATGAAAGAGCTTGTAGCAAAATCAATTAGATGCTCACTTGTAGAACCAATTTTGGTTCTCTTTGTAGAACTGGATTTTAATTCTACAAATGAGGGCTAACCAAAGAGCTTACATGGTAGAGCCTTTTGATGCATTAGCAAGCTTAGTCATTTTGTTTGTAGAACCATTTCATAGAACCACTTCTTGGTTCTACTAATCTACATCATGGAGGCTGACATGGCATGATTTTCCCATAATTCCTTTTGGATATGCTTATTAGTCTTCAAGCTTACGTGCCCTACTTCTAAGTAAGCTTCTATTTGGTTCCATAAGTCCTTATTACAAAAGCTGACATGGTAGAACCAGAAATTGTTCATAAAGTCAAGTTTAGGTTCTATAGATTCATTCTACAAGATAGATGATGTGGTAGAACCATTTTTGTGCTTGCTTGTAGAATCACATTTTGGTTCTACTAGCAATGCTTCTTCTTGTATATAGTCTTTTAGATGATGACATGGTTTGTTGAACCATTTTAGCTCTTCCTTGTAGAACCAAATGTTAGTTCTATGAGCTCTAGTTATAAAACAAGCTAACGTGGAAGCAATTATCAAATATCTTTTCAAGGCTTCTGATGCATCTTTTAGTCATTCTTTTAGCCATTTTTCTATAGAATCACTTTGTAGAGTTATTTTTGGTTCTACAAGTTGGCATGGTAGAACTATGTTAGAAGCTTTTTGTGAAACCTAATTTTGATTTTAAGAATCATGTACATCAATTTTTCTCTTAACACCACTTCAAAATCTAATTTTAAAAAGCTACATTTGCATTTATTTGTAGAGCCATTTTTTGGTTCTACAAACAATGCTTCATTCCAAGCTCTTTCTCTAGATAATGATATGACATGTAGAACTTCTTTCGTTCATTTTTATAGAACCAGATCTTGTTTCTACTAATCCCATTCATAAGATAGCTTATGTGTCACATGGTTCATATACAAAGCTAATTCTAATCTTTTTTATGCTTTAATCATGTGAAGCTAACTTGAGAGAATCATTTTGTATAGCCAATTTTTGGTTCCATGAGCTAATGTGGCAGTCACACTTAATGAACCTTTTTCCTTATCATCAATCGAGCTTATCATGGTTCATATAATGGTTCTATAAATTCTTTGTAGAGTTGATTTTTTGGTTCTATGAATCCACTCTACCTACTTGAAATGATGTGGGAAAATTAAATCAACTCTGCATTAATTCCTTTTCTTGAAATGATCTCATTACTTTATTTGCTTAATTGTTCATTCTAATGTTGACCTCACTTTGAGATAAAACTAATCTCTAGGTTTTGTGAATCCATTTTTAATGGTCTCAATTCTAACAATGAGCTAAAAAAGCATTTCATTAGACTAGGTTAAGCTTGCATAAGTTTTATCTTTGTAGCTAATTCAAATATTCCACATGATGTTGGATATAATCCTAAATCCTAAATTTTTAAACTAACCAAATCTTCATGAGTTTATATAGTCATCAAATTAAAATGTTTGAGGTTTGTTAATTCAACTTTAAAATCCTCCATTCAAAAAGAAAACTGTGATCTAAATGAATTTAGTCTTCCCAACATTTTCATTGGATTTTTTTGAAAAACTTACTACGACTTAGGGCTTATTTTCTACATAAAAATACAAAGTGATAAGTTTTAGCTCAATCTCATCGCATGAGTATAGCTCTCACACAAAGGAATAAGCTTGATATTTTAAGTCCATAGTTGTTTCATGAAAGTGCCTATTGTTGCAACAACAAGTATGTGTCTTGTATCAATAGATTCAAATATGGACACCTCCATATATAATTATTACACCTAATAAGTTTCATGTCTAGAACTAGAGTTGTAAAATTGGCTAGTAAAACAACCATTTTATTCACCTTAATGGCTATCTAGAATGTTCAATTTGAGCCTAGAAATCCACCATACAAAAGCTAACATTTAGGTAAGAATGTTGACATTTTTGGTATGATAAATCATTGTAAAATTGAAAACATGTGTGCTTAATCATTACCCTTTGCAAGACTATGAGGCACATGTAGTCATCATTGGAAGGCTATGGAGTACTAGCTACCTAGTTTTGGTTAAGGCAATGCAAGGAATTAATTCTTGATAAAAATAAGAAATGCACCTAAGGATAGGAGACATCTATTATGCCTAGGAGATGTCTACTGCCTAAGGCAGACATCTTGTCTCTACAAGAGATGTTTTATCTACCTTCTTTTTGGTTGATGAGAGACATTTATAGTTTCAAGCACATGTCTACACTAAGATGACACTTAAACTTCAAGAGATGTCTACACCACCTATAATATAGCTATATAGATTTGAATACCAAGTACAAGATATGTCTCCATGAGAAAAGAAACATCTATCCCTCCTAGAAAGACATCTATATCATTGACAAGATATTTTGTTTTCCTATAGGGATTTCCGTAGTAAGCATCTACATTCCAAAGAAGATAACTTCTCTTTTGATAAGAAATATATACCAAGAAGGAGATATCTTTTCTACCTCCATTGAAATCTAGCAAGAAATTTCTACCTTTAAAGGAAACATCTCTCTTGACCATTAACTAACCGATGCCAGGGTTTCAATGATCATCTATTAAATAAATCTATAAAGAAAAAAGGACATGGAATCATTCCCAAGATCACCTAAGCAAGAAATTATTATTGTTAATATGCAATAAAGAAATCATTAGTTATCACTTTCTCATTCTAGTTTGTACATTGTACTTCAAGTAATGAATCTAAAAAGTGAGTTTTATTCTTTTCTTAATAATTGTTCCCTTTCCTTCATTACCTTGAGAGGATTTTTGTATAGTTTAAACATAGTTTTGTAAAGTTTAAAAGTCAAAGCTTTATGGGTTAGATGAGTCTCTTAAAGGAGATCATCCCTAGGATTGCTTAGGGCTTTTCAGATTTGAGGATCTATTGTAATTAATGCCCTATATAAGTTGTGGTGTTCTTGAAATCATATTTTAAGCAACAAAGTCTAGAGTGTGCAAGGGTTCTATCCTCTAAGTGTAGAGGTCTTGTTAATTTTTGGGCATGAAATTATTCACCTCCATCTAAGTTCTCAATCTTTAAAGAAGTCTAAGTCCTGATGAGATGGCCTTCCTATCATCTATAAGCTATCTAGATGGATGTCCATCTTTAATATTGGATGTTTACCCTGGTGATGAGTGGCGAGGTATCCCTACACTCAACCATACAAATACGAGTGTGCACGCGCGATCCGGTCGAACTCCGCAGACTAAATGCCTTAACACCACAAGAAACACTTGGGGTTAATCGTTCGTTGTCTTCCCAGGCTTGCTTGTAAGTGTCACGGTGTATGGTTAAGCAAGTCTGAGGTATGTGATTTTTTTGGTATTTTTCGGTTTATCTTCTATGCTATCAGAGGAAAGGGTTGAGAAACTAAGCTAACTCTAACT
>MNCI01012316.1:103310-114207 GCA_015680685.1 Gnetum montanum
TACACAACTTGGGTTCAGGTTACAAGCTGCTCGAATAAAGAGCCGTTCACTCTAGGACTCCTACTGCGGGCACATGGGAAAAATTCTAACTCTGGAGTGATCAATCTGCCAGAGCTTCGCTACTTCTAGCCAGGATTGGAAAATTAAGGGAGTGCCGCCTCTTATTTATAGATATGACAGTGGACCGCGATATCACGTAAGCGATATCACAGGGGAAGACGCGATATCGCGTACACGATATCGCATGGGATGCGATATCGCGGCGCAGTGTATGTCGCGTCTCATCACCTGGGTGAAAGATATCTTTAAGACCTTGTATTCTTTCTACCTAGACATTCACAATTAAGTATGGACATTCACAAATAAGAATGAATTTTGACATGTTGAGAGTCACTTCCATACATACTAGATCATTTGAATCGGCTTGTAATAACTTTTTCAATTTCCAATCTTTGGACTTAACAACTCAATCAATGTGTTGGATACAAGAACAACCAATCATACTTCTTCATTTTATAGTTTTCATCTTACAAAAATATGGAATATATTAACAATAGACTTAACTCATCTTCTTAGTAATTATGAATAACCAAAAGGTCTCTAGCCTAGGATAGTAATGGTACCAATTTCTTTAGGGTAAGAGTACAAGAAAATATTTATTTCTCATATCTTGTATAGCTCATCATTTTATCTCTTTTTTTGAATTTTTTAATCATAATTTATTTATTTATTTTTCTTCTTTTTTTTCCTTTTTCTAAAATAGGATGGCATCATAACTTTAGGGGGGGAAATCATTTCTTTAGTGATTCTCAACTTGTTGGGTCACCACCTAGAGTCCTTGACATGAACTTGATGACATAGGTAGCTTATTTAAGAGCTTAATATAGCTAGTAGAGATTCATGAAATTACAACCTTCTTTGAATCATGTGATCCAACCCCATCAATCATAATCCCATACTAATGATTACATTATCCCTAAATAGTACATACTTTTTAAAAACTACATCCAAGCTCTCATCCAAGTTTCCATAGTTTCCACTTCAAAGTTTAGGCCTACTAGACCATCTTATGAATATCTTCCTCACATGTAACATAGGATCTAGCTTGTCACTAAATATATGATTGGTTCATCAAAGATGGTACAAGAAAAATAGATAAATGAATTTTTGTTACATATGCATTCCATTGACCACAATTTTACATTAGACTCATTTAACACTCTTGCATCATCATCGTCTTTGTAAGCTTATCCATCCATCATTTGGCTCTCAAGGTAAGTATTCACAAAGTACATTAATTGATTTTTCATAAACACATGAAACAAAAAAAAATCAAACCTAAAAGAATATAAAATTCAAAATTGATAAATCATTAATATCAAAAAATAAGTATACAAAAAATTACCCCAAAAAAATAACAAATCAAGATTGAAAGATCCATATGCTCAAAAATCCACCCATAAAATCACATGAAATTAAAATAATAATAAATTAAATAATAATGTACTATTAGCTTCAAAAAAAATATGCATTCAAAATTACATACTAATAGAAATTAAATATACAAACAAATAAATTAAAATCCACAATCTATAATCAAAACCATTATGTGAAAACCTAATCCTCCATGACTATGTTCAAGGCTAGCACCTAATAACCTTCCTTTTGATCAATATTGCCAAATTATTAAGTAGTTGATTAATGTTTTTTAATAGCATCTTAGGTGCTATCTTAATTACTAAATTTTGAACATGAAGTTTCATTTCTCTCACTTGTGAATGATTTATCTTTTTCTTTATTTAAAGGTGCAAAACCTTTATTTTCTTAATCTTTACAAATACATTCATCTTAGTCTTAATGCTTAAAAGATTATGGTAATAATGGGCTGAATATGAATCCTTGTTGACAATAGTATTCTTCTTTTTCTTATAAAAATACTTTCGTTTGTAAATTAAAGAATTTCTAGCCATAAGAGGAATAGGATTACAGTAGTACTTCCCAATGGTATATGATGATGGAACTTGAAGATAGTACATTACATTAACAAATTGGATTGGTCTCTACTATGGATAATATGAAATTTTCCTCTAAAATGGTATAGCAAGTCATGATGGACATAGCTAGATCTATGACAGCTAAGTTAGTTATGCTAAATATTAATTGGATACTACTTGATATCTATGGTCCATTGCTTATGGAGTTCTATCGTAGGAAGAAGCATGGCATGACTAAGTTTCTATAATAGAGAGGAGGCACTCCATGGTTTCAAGCTCTAGGGATTCAACTCCATCCATTATTAAGATTGCTATTATAGCAAAATATATGTACTACAAGAATAAGACATCCAATTAGGGCAAGTTCTCTTACCCTTTATTTTATTTTCACTAATCTTACCTCATAATGTGACTACTTTCATAACTACTTTAATGACTTTTTTTTTTCAAATTCTTGAGACCTGAAGTCATCTTTTGATCTATTTTTATTGTTTAATTAAACCATTATTTAATTCATTCTTTATTTTCCTCAAAATCAACACTACGAAAATAAAATTGTGAATGTACAAGTAAAACAAGCAACTCATAGATGCCTTACCTAGCAACAATGCTAATAATAGGGCCCTCCATAGCTAAGGCTACAAGAGATCTATGAATGGTATGCATAGCAAATCGATCATAAATACCAACGATGATGAGAATGTAAATTATAAAGTTTACTTTTTTATATTATTATGTTTAATAGTAAAAACGTTATAGTACATACAATACAAATAAAGGAATTATTATATCCACTTTTTTAACTTATCAATAATTAAGAGACGTATGGTTTAGACATTATTAATTCATTGGAGTCATCAAAATGCCTCAAAATTATCATCATAAGTTATTTAAGCTCCCATAGGCCCTTAAGAAACATTTCAAGTTATAATCCAGCCTATGATCATCAATTTTGATGACCCTAGAAAAACTAGGGATGAAACTTTTTCTAAGTATTTTAGGTTATGCTAATGCAGCATAAACATCACCCATGTCAACAGTATCCCTAGACCACCATGCATGCATCACCTACATCAAAACTAATTTTCAGCCCCATTTTTAACTCCATAGAACCTTAAACAACTTGTCTACAATAGTCACAACATGGAAAACATCAAGTCTCAACATTTTGATGAGTTTACTCTAGGATCCTAGAAGGAACATTTTTCTAACTCTGGGGTGATGTTGACATTAATGTTACCATTAATGTTAGTTCCACCTCTAGCATCATCACCCTTGATTCAATCACAACATCTACCACCTATAAAAACCAACATCTCGACTCTAGTTTTGGCCTTTTGGGCTTACCAGCAACCAATTAACATTATGTCTAAGACACTAAAAGGTAAATTTAGTAAGTTTGGAGGTAGTTTAAAGGTTAGGATTATAATTTTAACTAAGTATTATTTGATGATACTAATCCAAAATCAACATCATCCTTACTACATTAGCATCAAGCCAAGTTAACAAGTTTAATATTCAACAATATTCCCCAAGGTCATAAACTCCTTAGCATCTTGTAAACACCATCATGATAAAATTTAGCATTAGTTTTGATGATTGAAAGGGTTCTTGAGGCTTGAAATTATAGTTTGGAATACTAGAAAATTTTTCTATCTTTTCAGTGATCCTAATGCTAATGCTAGCATCAACATCAACATCACCTCTCATGTGGCTTATATCATCTAGTCTTACAAGTCAACATTTTTAAAAATGAACTTTGCATTTACTCTACTTGACTCCAATGTCAAATTTGGAAATACTGAGCATATAAATATGAGATTAAGATACAATTTTATGATTAGTTTCTTGAGATCTAGAGTACTTTTTCATATTTTGAGAGGCTAAGAACATGAGCATCTAACTTCCCAGCATCTCCTACATGCTCACAACTATCAAAACTCTTCCTAATAGTCCATGAATGTAATTCAGTGCCTAAGTCCCTAATAATCCAAGCACTGACACTAACATTAGAATTAGCATTAGTTTGGCAATTCTCACATGACTACCCCAAAGTTATAATTTTTCAACATCAATGTCATTGGTTCTAGAGTTAGAATTTCTTTACCTCCATCATCACTTACTAAAAATTAGTCAAAAAAATTGCTTTGATGCTAAATCAATTCTGGACCATGACTGAAGCTTTTCTACTTATGTTTACATCTTCCAAAGGTTCAATTTCATAAAATTCCTTTTTTCTCATAAATTGAGCTTCTATTATCAGTATTATCTCTTATATTTTTCACTATCCCTTGTGGTTTTGGCCCTTCATAGGAGACAACACTATTTTTTATCAATAAAGCATATTGATTATTGATGAGTGGCGAGGTACCCCTACACTCAACCATACGAAACGAGTGTAGCACGTGCGATCCGGTCAAACTCCACAGACTAAATGCCTAAACGCCTAAACGCCCCATGGAACACTTGGGGTTAATCATTCGTTGTCTTACCGGACTTACTTGTTGTTGTCACGGTGTATGGTTAAGTAAGTCCGAGGTATATGATTTTTATGGTCTTTTATGGTTTTTCTCCTATGCTATGAGGTGAAGGGTTGAGGAAGCTAACTAACCCTAACTAAGGACCTAAGTCTAAATTAACTATCATCAACATCCATTCCCACTTACCGTACACACCTCGAACTATGCAACTGTGGCTACCAAACGCTAATCGTTACTAGGATCACCACATGTAACGCACGTGCTCGAAGTGGTCGTACTGAGGCACTTAACTACCCTAAACGTGATGAGCAGCCGATTCCTTGACTAGCCGTACACACCTGTAGATGCTCGTAATCAAGTCATACTCATCCTGCATTCTAGGAGTTGAGGGTGAGAGAATTTAATCACGATGAGTAGCCGATTCCTTGGTTAGCCGTACACATTCGTCAATGCTCATAACCAATTCATACTCATGCTACACTAATGCATGTAATAAATGACATGTAAGAAATAACAGATAATAAACCTATTCCATGTACTGCAAGGTTTATCCACAAAGCTCATCTTTATTGCCGTACACAACTTACGTCCAGGTACAAAGCTGCTCGAATAAAGATCCGTTCACTTGGGACTCTTACTGCGGGTACATGGAAAATATTCTATCTCTAGAGTGATCAAACTACCATAGTTTTCCTACTTTAAGCCTAAGATGGGAAATGAGGGAAGTGCCGACTCTTATTTATAGATTTGGCAATGGACCGCGATTTCACATACGCGATATCGTAGGGGACGACATGATATCACGTACGTGATATCGTGGCCCATGCGATATCGTGTCTCATCATACCCCCATGACTGAATGAAAACTTGTCCTCGAGTTCCTTACAATAATATTGGGAAGGTATGGAATTATTGAGGGGAATGGAACTAATGGGATGACATGTGAACGGATCATTATTACAAGACTTGACAAAACTGGTATTCATGATAACAAGGGTGAACACCTTATTACAATGACATTAGGCCTTTGTTGGCAGCTTGAGAGAAAGAAAGAGAGAGATAGAAAGAAGTGTTGCTGCTGCCAATGCCAAGATTGCGCTTTTCGTTGTCCTTTGGTAAGCATGCTATCGATCTTGCTCCTTACATAGCTGCTTCAGCGCTGCTCCATTCCAAGTGTTTGCTCCAGCTCCAGATCCAATCCGTTATTTATATAATCTCCATCTACACACACAAAATAGTCTTATATTAGCAAGGGTAAATGAATCATCATGTAATTAATACCTTGCTTCGATGTAGGTTCATTAGCTAGGTTGTGGTATGGCTGATAGGGATCTGGGAAAATGTTACTAATGGCTATTGAAGGTGTAGGGGTTAGGAAGAAAATCAAAAAATTTTGGGCTAGGAGAAAATCAAAAAAATCAGGCCCCGTACCCCCATGACTAATCGCGAACCTCCGGTAGCATTAGAATGGAGAAAGAAAAGGAGGAAGAAAGAGAGACAAAAAGAGAAAACTATGGCATCGATGAAACAGATGTCTAGATGGAAATGAACAAAATGAAATTAATTGCAAAAATGTTAGAGAAAAGAAGTTAACTAATGTACCAAATAGGAATGACAGTGGGTCCTCCCCAAAGTAGGCTCATGCCTTTAATGCCCTGGCAATCCCACATTCAAAGAGTCCGTAGGCCCTAGGAATGTCATTTGGAACAAGAGTTAAAGTCTTAACCACAAGAATTTACCAAAAAGAAAACAATGCATCAACCAAAATATATACACTAATGATACAACCGGCAATGAGGTGAATAATGGGGAGAAGGATGGAGAGAATAGAATGGAATGGAATCCCAAGGACAAGGTGGTGTACAGCCCCTTGTGTGTTTTATGATTAATGTGACTTGGCAAGTCTCATTCCAACTCTAGCCTTAAACCAACCACTGTCAGTGACTTCACATCAATGCATTCAGCTAAACCATCCACTTGGATAACAAGAATGCATCTCCCAAGAGCCACCACCGTTCTGATGAAACAAAAGAGAGAATGAGAAGCGAGAAGGGCCTTAGTTAGAGGGAATACTTTTGGTTCCATAACCAGTGCTTGTAGCCCAAATTTTATTTTGTCTAAGGGGTGTGCTTTGAATTATCACTTAGCTTTTTTTTTGTGTTTTTATGCGTGAGAACCACACCATGCAAAGACTTCTTATTTTTATTGTCTCAGCTTCTGATAATTGGGTAACATCAGAATGATAGAAAACTCAAGAAGAAAACATCCAGGCACCCAAGAGAATTACCAACACAAAAGCATCAAGTTCCCTTGAAGTCACACCCTTTGCAATCCTTGAGTCCTTCCTTAGTTTGAGAAATACCCAGTCACCGATTCGTTAAAGTTCTTATTAGAAAGGGGACTGTACATTTCGAAGCTGAGAGAAACCATAGAAATTGGTGGATGGATGGATGAAGTGGTCTCATTGCCTACCATACCAAAAGAAACATACCTTAGTATCAACATTGTAACTTAAAGGTAAAAACCAAACATTAGCAATCAATATGAAAATAGTTCAAACTATCATTCCAAACACTTATTATGGGACAAACTTACAGGGTGGATCACACACACACACCCACACAAAAAGTGGAAAAGTATAACGATGTTGTGAAACAAAAACTAGAAAAGTTAAAGAAATTTGTAAAACAAAAATGTGTAAAACAAAAACGTTGTAAAACAAAAATGTGTAAAACAAAAATGTAAAAGAACTGAGGGCCCCATATGATCAGCATAGGTGGCCATCTCCCCCATGACTGAGTTGTAAGGGAGAGATCCAAAATAATGAGCACCTATTTGAATTTCTAAGAAGTGTCCAACTTCTTCCAATTGATGATCTTAGATTAAGGGGTGGAAGTTGGCGATGCTCATATTTCAATGTGTCTATGCCTTCATTGTTGGCATGGTTTTCCTCAGTTCGTTCCATGCATATTTGGTTGCTCCTTTTAGTAGCTATCAACCACGGGGTGTCTACTACTTCTTGTGTGGTTGCTGCATACTAGCATCTTTGGTTCAAAGTTTCATGGGCACACCTGTTACATGGAGACATTTCCTCAATGTCATCACTTGATGAATCACTGTATGTGATGCATGAAACTTTTCTCTTCTTGATCTTTCCACAAATGTTTATCTTAGAAATTTCTAAGGAAAGATCATGGATCCTAAGGCATGTGTCTACTATACTAAGCCATGCCCTTCCCATTATAATTGGCAAGTCCCCTTCGTTGTTGTTAACTTCGATCACCAAAAAATTAGCTGGGTAAGACCAACCACACACGGTGGTAATAACATCCTCCACCAAACCCAAGGGGATGGTGATGGACTGGTCTGCCAGTTCTAGTGGAATATTGCTCTTCTTAAGTTGGGGCAGGTTCCAGGCATGATACATCTCTCATGAAATTAAGTTGACTCCGGAACCTGAGTCAAGAAGAGGCCTATGTGGTTCATTTTCGATGATCTATAAATAGATTAAGGGACTCCCAGGGTCAATTAGTTTCCTAGGAAGGTGGCCTACCTTGATCCAATCAGTTACGGTATGTGTTAACATAACCGTATGCGTTAAGCTCTGTTGGACTAAAGGGTGCTCCAAAGTGTTAGATAGTGGAGGAGTGTACATGGCCTCAACTGCTTGTTGTTGCGAGAGTTTGTCTAGGCTTTTGGTTCTGAAGTAAGGTCTTCTCTTTTTACAGTTGTCAAAACTAGCAGCAGGTTGGATATTTACAGCTCTCGCAACGTGACGTTGCTGTGGTTGAGGAGGAAGTTTCCCTTGCATTGTTGGAGCAGGAGGTGTTACGGGAACTACGTGTGGTGGAAGAGATGCAGATGGATTAGGAGGATGGTATGGGTACAGAGTGTCTCTTGGAGGAGAAGGAGTCCTTATGAAGTACTCCCAAACTTGGCAGTGACGATTGGGGGTTGTGTGACCCATAGAGTCACTTGGAGAAATCGGCTGCTGCACATAATATCCATAATGATCAGGCTACCGGTAAGGGTGCTGTTGTGTTGGCGGTGGCATCCCCCATAACTGTGGGTATTGCCACTACTAATGTTATCTGATGGGCTGTGGTGGAGTTCCACTTGGATAATACATTAGTGGTTGGTGGAACTGCTTTGGGTTACCTTGTGGAGAAGGTAACCTTCGGGGTGCTTGCCATTGATTGAGACTTGGATTAAGCACATACACCCCAGACTCCTGTAGATGTGAGATAATGGGGCAACATCCCTTAGGATGTTCATAGTAGCAGATCCCACATCCACTATCATCGTCTATGTCAAAGTCCATAGCCACATCAGAGTTAGTAATTTTTCCCTTACCCTTGTTATGTGCAGGGCCTAAATCTCTCCACTTTTGCTTACCTTTGTTACTACTTTGTTCAACCTTAGACTCTTCTACAATTTTTAAGATGGTTTCAATTTTAGAGTCTAAGGAACTCCATACATCGTCTACCTTAGCCGCTATTTTTGCTGTTAATTTTTGGATCTGCAAGGTTTTCCGATTCATCAACTCTTCGAGTGGTGACTCATCCTCTTCATCACAAAATTTCACTCTCTTCTTTCAAAGGTAGGGATCGCGGTTGTGCTCTTCCATACTTTCCCTTTTTTGTAGCTCACCTTCTTCATTTACTACTTGCTCCNCACTTTCCCTTTTTTGTAGCTCACCTTCTTCATTTACTACTTGCTCCAACAAGCTTTTTACTTCATGGGCTCTAAGTTGTGAGAGTCACCCTTGGGCATAAGTCCCAAGGGTTCTCCTTGTTTCATTCCTTAGCCCATCCATGACTTGGCAAAGTTGATCCCACTAAGCGTACCCATGGCCTAGGCAATGATGTAACAATGTGTAATAGCGGGCCATGGCAGCATCCAAGGGTTTGTGATGACCTTGCTTCCAGCCTTGGATCTGCTTACACAAATTGGATACTCTGGAGTACGTTTGATATTTTTCATTGAACAGTTCTAGCATCGTACTCCACCTCCTGATGGTTTCTGGTTCTAAGGACTGGTACTAGCTCTCTGCTTCTTTGGTGAGTGTCCTTGGGAACAACTTAAGTTTTTTTCACTCACTATCTATATTCTACAAGGCACAGGCATCGTGGAATGCCTGTAAATGATTTTGTGGATCAGCATTGTATCCTCCTTCAAATCGTGGGATATTGTTCATGTCTAATCATTTGATCCGATTATCCTTTCAATGCCTTGCAGGAATCCTAACTGCCTCCGTTATGTCAAGCATACTTCAGGTTGTGAGTAGGGGCTCATCATGATCATCTTTTTCATGACGCCTGTGATATCTATGTTGTTCCCTACTCTCCCTACGTCCTTGCCCTTGTCNATGATATCTATGTTGTTCCCTACTCTCCCTACGTCCTTGCCCTTGTCCTCTCTCTCGACTTTCCCGTCGAGGTCTTTCATCTTTCCTACTTTTATCCTCCCTTTTATGTTCATGGTGGCTACGCACAGATGTGGAAGGAGAGGGTGAGTGATGTGAAGAAGGGGAGGAAGAAGGGGAACCATCGCCATGATGATGTTTTTTACCTTCTCTTCGGCTACTACAACCCCAATCATGGTGACGATCTAAGTGCCCATCCTTAGCATAAGTGGTTGTTCCCTCTATGAACAGTTGGTGTTCACAGGCATCAGAACCAGGGATATGGATCATTGATCATATGTTCTGATATCCTTCCTCCTCACCATTGTTAGGAGGGGGAACATCATTTGTTAAAGAACCCGTGATAAGGGGTTCTTCATCTCCTATTTCGCTAAGGAAGTGTGGGGCTTTGCCCTTCAGAAAAGCATGTTGACTCTCCTACCTTAAGTCTCGAATATGTTGGGCATCTGTGGGATGATAATCCCTTGTGTCAAAGCCATCCATAACATATTCTGCAAATAGGTCTTGCATGCCAATCTATGCTAAGGCACGGAAGAGCATGTTAGGGACTGATCAATCTGGGGGTAACACAATGTTACCTTGCCAATCTCTCCACCACAGCTATTCATCCTGATGGAGAATAAAAGTAAAATTAGGAATATACTCATCTAGATGAGTATATGTCATTTTATATTGTTTAGGACTTGGCGGATTTTGGTTATGTGTTTTAAGTTGCCGACTGTCTCGTGTATGATCCTTAGGTGGTGAGTTGCTCTTATGAGAAGAAGGCATTTTTAACCGGTGTGCTAATTTTTACCATTATAAAATTTTTCTTTTGATTAACCTGAAGGTTCATTAAGGCTCACAACAATGTGAGTGATATCCCTTATGTTCTATTCGACACACAGACACTTAGTCCCTGGCAACGGTGCCAATGATGAGTGGCAAGGTATCCCTACAGTCAACCATACAAAATGAGCATAGCACGCGTGATCCAGTCGAACTCCACAGACTAAATG
>MNCI01012316.1:114293-189122 GCA_015680685.1 Gnetum montanum
AGCTGATTTCTTGACTAGCCGTACACACCCATAGATGCTCATAATCAAGTCGTACTCATCCTACATTCTAGGAGTTGAGGGTGAGAGAATCTAATCACGATGAGTAGCTGATTCCTTGGTTAGCCGTACACATTCGTCAATTCTTGTAACCAATTCATACTCATGCCACACTAATGCATGTAATAAATGACATGTAAGAAATAACAGATAATAAACCTATTCCATGTACTGCAAGGTTTATCCACAAAGCTCATCTTTATTACCATACACAACTTGCATTTAGGTACAAAGCTGCTCGAATAAAGATCTGTTCACTTGGGACTCCTACTGCAGGTACATGAAAAATATTCTATCTTTGAAGTGATCAAACTACCAGAGTTTCCCTACTTTAAGCCTAGGATGGGAAATGAGGGGAGTGCCGCCTCTTATTTATAGATTTGGCGGTGAACCGTGATATCGCATACATGATATTGCAAGGGACGATGTGATATCGTGTACGCGATATTGTATGGAATGCGATATCGCAGCCCATGCGATATCGTGTCTCATCAATTATTAAGAAGGGGATACCAAAACCCTTTCCACCATATCATCCATCTTAGTTATCATTCATATTTTATTCTAAGTTGTCATAAATACAATTCTCATACTTAGGTTTTATTTTACATCTCTAGATAGTTCATTTCCATAGTTTTATTTATGTCACTTAAACATTATCAATTCTACAATCTTAAAATATTCATTTTTATAATTCCTAGTTTGTGTAGTAAGCTAAGTTCACATTCAATTAGAGGTTGTACCCCATTTTGTCATAATCATTGAGCTATTAAAGATTATATCAAACCAAAGATTGTTTGTAACTATGAGTTGGGTATTTTATAGTTAGTTCATAGAGGTGTTTTGCAATGTTGAAAAAGAATAATTTTGTAAAAACAATAACACATATTTCCATGATGAGGTTTTTATATTTTTTTATATATTTTTAAAATAAAGTATAAAATAATAAATAATTGACTGCATATACTTATTACAATCCCTTATAGGACACACACAACATTTGCATATGAAAAGAGAGATAAAGCATACCCTCATACCATAATCCCTTGCAAGTCAAATGTAATATGGAAATTATATACATGTAAAAAATATTTTCACAATCCCTTATGTGATAGGTATGAGATACACAAAAGAAAGTGATAAAATATCCTTCATTACCCAACATCATTTTGGACAAGTATGACCTTCTCAAGTAAGGTTGAATTATCACAAGTCTTATTCAACTATGCTAATATGTCTAAGAATTTTAATTTAAATATATATTTAAATCAAATAAATTATTTCATTAATACAATATCATCTTCAATGTTCAATAAAATAAAACTAGAAAATCATGTTGAGATTTAGCCATTAATAAAATATCATCTTCAAGGTTTATAGTAACTTCTAGAATAATTATTTTTATTCTAAGTCATCATGAATACAATTCTCATATTTTTCTAAATGATAAGAATATTCAAATTATTCTACCTTAACAACAAAATGTTTTGGAAAATATATGTGGATGTAAACATGATTAAGATTAATGTTCTAGTTTTGGAAGTAAGTTTCAATTAGCTAATACCTCAATCATTTTAGCTTCATATAATATTATTTCCAATGATAACATCATACAACTTAGTTTCACTGAAGAAAGTGAGCATGGATCAAGGTACAGCTAGATTTTTAAACATAGACAAAGTCATCGTTTGAACTAAAAACTAATCAAATGAAACATATTACTATTTCGTAGAATCAAAGTAACATTTGTAAGGAATGAGAACATGAACTAGCTCATAATAAAAAGCAATGTCAAGAGAATGAGATAAACAAGAGCTTAAGTTGAAAGATCTAAACAAAATTACAAGAAAAGATAAGACACAAATTCAAAAAAAGATCAAATGTGTAGAAATAATAAAATAATATTAATTGAATTTATTTTAAATCAAATCCTCAAATTACTATCAATTAAACACCTTATACAAACTCCCATAAGTCAAACACATAAATACTTCATGTTATCATTAAATTCACAAAAAAGGTTAAATGTTTTGAAACTTCTTGAATTTGTGATATTTGTAATGAAAGTCGTATGGATATGAAAATTGGAAATGGAAGGCTCGGTTAAACATATAGTAGATGTAAGGAAGAAAAATGGTAATCCTAAATCAATTTGGTGAAGAGATTAAATTCTTCTCTATTGATAATTATATGAATCTAAAATCATATCCAAGGATTTTATTTCAGCTATAATTGATCTTGAGCTGTAATCACATTCATGCACTCACTTAATGTGCTCTTATGACATCTCTTGCTAATCTCATCAACTCTCATGAGCATACAAAACATGAAACACATCAATATTTATTGGAAAAGAAATACAAGAAATCTAGAAATCTTTCCCCAAGCTCAACTTGAAGATCCCTAGTTGTTTTCATCTTTTTACATCTTTTGCAAGCTATTTCCCAATTTGGAATAGCTAATTCAGAAGTTTTCCTAGTCATATGGATCATCTTTGGCTTTCCCAGGATGTCTTATAAAGTTTCATCATTCTAGTTAGATGTCTCCTTTTGGTGAAAGACATCTCACTAGAAGCTAAGATGTCTCATCAACAATGGATATGTCTCCCTTGAGATATCTCTTCATAGTTAGAACATCTTACCCAAGATGTCTCCTCCAACAGTGAAATATCTCTCTTGAGATGTCTCCTTCTTAGGCCACACGTCCCCTGTAACATTCCACTTCTCATCCAAGTCATCTCCTTGACCTCCAAGAAGTCTCCACAAATGCCAAAATCTACAAAAACCATCTATAGTACAAAGAAAAGGGAATTAGAAGAGGTTTCCCTACACCAATATGGAATCTATCTCTTTTCTTTGAAATCATCAATTAAGAAAATATTAGGAGTTAACATTAGGTGGAGGAGAAGGCCCCTACCTTATCAAAAGAATTAACATTGCCAAAAGAAATTATCTTCATATCTTGACCAACACCTATAGATGAATTATTAGGAGTTAAAATATCTTAAACATACAATCCATTCTAAAGATTTGACATGTGATCTGCAATAGATAGAGTTTCTCAATGTTTTTATTATGAGATACTATTTGGAAACATTTAAATCAACAACAGGTTTTGTGATATCTTAGGAATAAATATTTTTTTCCCTTTATATACTAAAGAAATCTTTGAAATTAATTTTATTTAAACCTTCTTCACAGGTATATTTTGTTAAAAAACTAGTAAAAGAAAAGGGTGAGCTAATTATTAAAACATTAGTAAAAGAAATTGTCATAGGATTTGCAACATCTCTAAAAAAAACCTTAGTAGCATCTACAACATTTGTAGAAGAAATCTTATTAGTATTTGTACTAGCTTAGTTAATGTGCTTTCATAGCCTTTTTGGCTACATAAAAGGATATAAATCAAACATATGATCCTCTTAATGGAAATAGTGAAATGAATTTGAAAGATTGCAATAAAAAACCTTCTACACATACTCAATTCTATTGACACACAAAATAGTTTCTCACTTAAGGAGATCAAGATCAACCTTAATCATATATCAAATTCTCTTACAATCACTATCTATAACTAGGGTTTCAAAATACTTGATTGGTCTAATTCATGAAGTAATATCCCTTTAAAATTTTTTTAAAATCAATGGAAGATTTAGCAATTCAATAAAACAAAGAACCCTTTCAAATTGAGGAGATGCTTGATTAAAAGAGGAAGTCCACTTTTGAATAATTTATAAGGCATGATGATGATTGAAAATACCAATGATCAAGCTTCTTACAAACTATCATTAAATTAACAAATTCTACCAACAAAAATGAGTTCAATAGATATATTACATGGGCAATATCAAAATCTTGATCTTTTTAAAATAGATTGAAATAAGTTAAACTTAATGAATGAGGTAAATAATCTAGAATATGAAAAGAAACATACCTTCCAAAATTTTCTTACATAATAAATTTATATAAATTATTAGGTAATTCATAGAATGGCAAAGAAGTAGTGGATTCACCTAAAGGATAACCTACTAAATTTAGTAGCATTGTATGTAATTTTAAATAGATTTTCTAGAGAAATATCAAATTTACTAAAAAATTTAGTTTCTTTGGAGAAACTAAGAATTACTAAAAAGAACATAAGAATTACTAAAAAACATCAAATCTACTAAAAAAACATTAGATGCACTAAAAATCTCTAAAACATCCTAAATAAAGAAAATTTATTAACACCTTATTATTAACTCATATTAGGGCCTCTCTTATATCATCACTTATGCCTCTTTGGACTACAACTTCTAAGCATCTTCTAGACTATATTTAATGTCACCTTAAGCTATAATTTTAAGAGTTATTTTTTTTGTTACTTGAGTACTTTTTTAGGACACACTTGCCTCCTTGGGCATTATCTCATTAGGCTTAAGAATCTGGTGCAAGGGTTTGCACCTTGATAGATCCCAATAGGATCCAATCTCTAACTTCCAAGCAAATCTAGCTTAGAAAATCAAAATAGCACAATAAATGGAGAAAATCTCCCTTATATTAAGATAATTCTCAAAAGATTAGAAAATGCATCCAAGATAAGGAGCCAAGCTCAACTCACAACTCTTCCAAGGATCTTAGAGGCCACACTTGTTCCCTTTCAATCCTCAATTTCTCACAATGGAGTGCAAGCTCAAGGTAAGACACTTATAAGAGATTCTCCTAACCCATCTCAACTACTCTTCCTTGCCTCTCACTCAACTTCCTTGCACAAGCTCTCTTCTTGCACAAGCTCTACTCCCTCAACTCTCATGATCCTTCTCTCTTACTCATGTTAGGGCTATACTCTTTCTCTTGTCCTTTGTTGGGATGTTTGGCCTTCAACATTTTCACTTCAATCCTTGGCACTTTGACACTAATAATGGTGATTTACATCAATATTTATAAGCAACTAGAAGGAAAAAACCCTAGAAACCTTTCCTCAACTCAACTTGAGGCTCTTTAGATGTTTCCCAAGTCTTTTCATCTTATCTCTAGCTATTTCCATCTTACTTTGTTTTTTTCCATCTTTCTTTGGCTATTTCTTGAATTGGAATAGGTGTTTTCGAAGCAATTCCCATGCATCTAGGTCATCTCTGGCTTTTCTAGGACATATCCTGTGAAAACTTAGCTCTCGAATGGGACTTCTACTATTTTTCTAGGATGTCACATTTGGTCTTGGAACATCTCAAATTTTCGTGGAACATCTCTGCTGGGACATTCCACTTTTTGGTGAGACATCTCACCTACAGGTGCCAAACACAAAAATGCTTATTTTGATGCCTATAACCTTTGGATGCCTTCAAATAAGTTCCCATTGATCCTGGAGCCCCCTAAACTCATCAAAATGAGCCAAAAACACACTAAAACATGCCAAAATATCTTAGAATAATCCTCAACAAAATCAACACAAAAAGACACATAGCATGTAGGGTAGAACAAGGGGATCAAAAGAGGTGTCCCTACACCAACTCTCCCACCATTAAAAATTTCATGTTTCATGACCTTTCACAAGCTATAAGGCACCATGCCCCCATGACTCAAGGCCATCATAATAATCATGACTTCATGCATTACAAACATGAGAATGAATATCATCTGAGTTTTTTATTTTGAGCTTCCTTTGCTCATCTGGGCTTGCCCTCATGCCCCACCATGCTTCCTTTATCTGAGCATCTCCTTGGAATTCTGCATCCCCATGATGATGCAAACCTATAAAAAATAAAGTATAAGAAAAAGAAAAAGGATTAGGCTTTCTTAATTCAAGATCATTTCTTCTCTTCTTTTTCCTCTTCTTCACCTTATTCTTCTTGGCACTTGGAAGACTACCACTTAGCTTCCTTTCATCATCACCATGTAGATTCCCTTCATGCTAAACTTCCATTTTACAGCCAAGATAACCAAATCCATCAACACACTTCACAAATTTATCATTTCTATAATCAATAGAAAGCATCTCCAAATTCTAGAAAATCATATCATTATCAATGTCTTCACTTACATAAATAATGACCTTATCACAATGACTATCCTAGCAACTATCATCATCAAACACTTTACTATTATTAGTCTTCCTCTCACTAACAATGGCATCAAAATTCACAATATGACTCTCAATCCCATCATAATCACCATGATGATCATGATGCTTATCATTACCATTAAACAAACCACTACCAAGCTAAAGTGAAAAACTAGCATCCATCACACTAACTTCAACATGAGAGACATTACTATCATCAATAAGGTCAAGCTAACTCTAACTTACCTCTTCATGGCTTCTTCCATCCATCTCTAGTTCAACTTGATCCTCAACATGTGGCTTCCCAATCTCATCAAAGCTTAAAGGTTCAAGATCCCAAATAGGAGTTCCCAATTCTAATGGCTTATCCTCTTTAAAGGAATCATCAACAAGCTCTTCATCCCACTTTGAAGGTACCAACTCAAAAGGTAAACTCTTCTCCATGGCAAAAACATCAAATTCCTCAAAAACATCATCAAAGAAATCATTCTTCCACATACCTTGGCTAGAAGACTCACCTCTCTTCCATGACATAGTCTCAACTTAACTTAGGATCTCCTTTCCCTTGCCACAAGATGTAGAATAATTTCAAAAAGAATGAGTCTCATACCTTCTAGTGTTGTCCTTGATCCTCCTTGAAGAAGTCCCTTGATCTTTACACTCTCTTGACTTTGATCTGTCATCTCCCATGACTCACGAGGTAGAGACTCTTCTTAATCAACAACATATACATCATAGACTTTGAAGATCTCTTAGTCCCTTTTATGAAGCTCTTAGTTCCCTCCCTTGAAACCCTTGAGTATTGAGCATTCCTTTTCTTAATAAGAGATACTTGAGAACTCCTTTTCTCATTGATCTCTACTTCATTAGACTCTTCATCTTCCTTTCTTTCTTGATGACGAGAAGATATTCTATTAATTATCCTCAAAATAATTCCCATGTTAGTCTTGAATTTCTCCATATCTCTTTCTAAAATTTCTACAAAATCTTAGTGCTTGTGTACCTTTACTTTGGGAATAACTTGTTGCATTTCAACCACAAAAGCTTTAAAAGAGTTCTTGAACTCTTAAAGCTCTTGTCCAAGCTCCTGTTTTGTCTTCTTCTTTGGATCCACACCTAAAGCAACAAGAATGATATCCAAAATAAAATGCACAAATATCCACAATAATGTTCCTTTCGTTCAAAGAAAAAATCAAGCTTCAACATAGAAGTGTTGAAACCTCCAAATCTTTCGCTTTGATACCTATTTAGTATAGGGGTTTGCAACTTGATAAATCCCAATAGGATCAAATCCACAACTTCCAAGTAGATCTTGCTTAGAAAATAAAAATAACATAATAAAATGGAGAAAAACTTCCTTATATTAAGGTAATTCTCAAAATACATAGAAAATACATCCAAGATGAGGAGCCATGCTCAACTCACAACTGTCCCAAGGATCTTAGAGGCCACACTTGTCTCCTCTCAATTCTAAACTATTCAAAATGGAGCCCAAGATCAAGAGAAGACACTTACAAGAGATTCTTCTAACCTCTCTCATGTGCTCTCCCTTGCCTATCACTCAACTTCCTTATACAAGCTCTCTTCTTGTACAAGCTCTCCTCCCTCAACTCTCTTGAGCTTTCTCTCCTACTTATGGTTAGGGTTATGCTCTTTCTCTTATCCTCTAATGAGTGGCAAAGTAGACCCTACATCCAACCATACGAATCACAAGCATTCACCATCTATCTACTATAATTCCATGAACTTTAGCTCTCTAAATTCCAATAGTACAGATAGTGACTTATAGGTGTGATTATTATCTTCTTGGGTAAACTTATGTAGGTACAAGTGTATGGTTAAGTTTAACCAACGCCCATGATTTATATAATTTTATGTTTCTATTAATTCTAACCTAAGTGTAAAACAAAGTAATTAAGTATTAATTTATCTAATAAACTATCTAGTATCTTAAGTTATTCCCTAACACAAGTATCTAGCCCCACCTATTGTACACATCCTAAACACATTATGACAATACTGGGTTGTCAAGTGCTAACACTACTAGGATTACCAAGTGTTAACATAATGCTCGAGGTGGTCGTACTTATGTCTATTAATTAATTATATTTATTTAATTAACTAAGGACATGGAAGTAAATTACATGAATAGTAAAGTACATTAATGTAAACATTAAACTATTTTCAAATACTACAAGTATTTCAAGAAATTCATCTTAATTATCATCACACCAAAGTGTCCAAGTACATCATTGCTCAAATAAGGATCCATACACTTCTTGAATCCTACTACGAGCACTTAGAAAATATTCTAACTATCACAAAAACAAACTGTAAGAAATTCCCTAGCCTATGGACATAACAATGCAGAAATGTGGTGGGTGCACACATTTATATATGTAGACTCTAATGCCACATTGATGCATATCTGTCAATGTAGCCCATTGATGACAATTCATCATACCCCCATGATTGACTACAACTTCATCCTTGAGTGATCAAAAAAAGGATTGAGCTTCTTAAAAACTTTGGTAAGGTATGAAACCATCAACCAACCAACTAACTGACTCAAACACTAATGTTAAGTATCCAATTGTATAGATTTACAATGATTTACAAAAATGGGTGCTCATGAAAATAAAATTAAACACCTTTACAAAAATTGATAGCTAGAACTACTTTAATGTCCAAAGATGAGAATAAGATCAAACAATCTTAGGAGGTGGAGGCTCTTGAGATGCTAAAGGATCTTCCTCTACCTCTGGTGCACATGATGGTTGAGGCTAAGGTGGTTGTGACTATCCTACTATAGCAGCTACTTCTAGTGGACGATAAAAAGCATTCAACAATGCTTTCATCTTCTCCTCCTTAGTCCAAGGATTATACACAATCCACATGGCATTGTCAATGTGAGCTGGTATGGGAACATCCCATGAATAAGACATGATAGGTAATAGCTCCTTGATGTTCATAAACCATGCAGCAAATTATCTATGTTCAATGTCAAATTCTCTAACAAAATTTTTCATCCTCTTTACTAGGTTCTCGACCATTAATCATTGATCTATGAAGCAGGATCTAAGAAATTCAAGTTTGGCATTAGCTATTTTTAGCTTTTGCTTCATGTCTTTGTGGTGCTTGAACTCTACCTTGTATAAGAGTTAAGAGTTGGCCACTTACTTCTCTAGTTCTAACCTTAGTCTTTCGGTAGTTAGCATTGTCAAGTTTGCATATCAAAGTTTGGATAACTCCATATATTCTATCATCTCCTTAATTTGCAACTTCTTTAGGTGGATTTTAGCTTTGTTATACTTATTGAGTCTATTAATGATGGATTGTTATACGTTGCCTCCCTATTGGAGTTACTAGATGGCCTCATTCATCTTTTCCTTGGCCAGTCAGATTTCTTTCTCATTAACTTCCTTAAGAAGCCCAACCTAGCCCTTGTAGTGATTTTTCACTCATTCAAACTTCAGGGCCTCATTGTTCTAAGCAACTATCTCAATGGTTGATGTTTGGTAAAGTGTGTGAACTTTGTCCATTGAAAGATTTTGGTTTTTAGCAACCAACCTCATCAAGTCCATGCTCACCTTCCTAAGCTACTCCTGCTACTATTGCAAAATTTCTACCATTTGATCCTTTTGGATCTCAACATGCTATAGGTGATGATTATCTTTGATTAGAATCAGGTTCTCCTTATGTGCCTCTAATAGGTCCTTCTTGGTGCTCTAGGCTAAGGCCTCTAAGATGGATGTGTCAAAGACCACTATCTCCTTTATGTTCTCAACCTCTCTTAGTTTGTTTTGAAGCTACTAAAAATCTTCATCCATTGTTACAGTGTGGCTGAGAATGGTGGGATCAACTAGTTATGCTCTCAACTCCATAACCTCAGCAACTAATCTTTAATTTTTAAATGTAGCTACCTCAAGTTGAACATTGGCAATGATGAGCTTACCCCTAGCTTCCAATAAAGCTAACTGGATGGTATTAATATTGTCTAGGAGATTAAAGACCTCTAGAAGTAGTTGCCTAGTTCTTACTAGTCAATCCAGCACCTCCACATGTTGGGCTACACTAGGCCTCCCACTAGTTGCTCCTACGGACATCTATATGTCCTTGAGTACAACCATATCTAGCATAGTAGTGGCAAGAGATTTCAATGCTTATTCCACACAATCAACCACCACCTCTGCTACTATCTACTACCCTTCATACTACATCACCAAGATATTTATCCCCTCACCCTCCTCTAGGTGCATCAAGAAAGTTACAGCATTCCCAAAAATATCTAGGAAGTATTGTTGTCTTGGGAGGGACATCTTCACTTTTTGGATGCTTGGATTTAACCTTGCAGGCACCTACATTCTTTGGATGGTAAATAATGGCATAGTCTTCTCCAGCTAGCTAATGGTGCATGTAACCTCATTGAGATGGCTCAACACTGACTAGTAGAGTAATGGGTCACCACCACTTGGTCCTACCTGCTACTACTACGATAGTTGCTCATGGAGCTTGTGCATGCACTCAATGATAGCATGAGCCTCTAACATTATTTCCTAAGTGGTTGGTGATGGTGGTGGCTACTCCTCTTCTTGTAGCTTGGTGGGTGCTTTATCGTTCATTATCTCATACCAAGAGGTAGTTGGAGCATGAGAAAGGGTATCATTAGCATAGCAAGATGTGCCTCCCCATTTACACAATTATATAATAAGGCAGGGAAAGGGGAGCATCTTCCTCCCATTCTTGTTCTCTTTAAATCTCTTCTTGATCTTCAAATAGATGAGCTGTGGAAGGTTGCTAGGGAATTTACCACTCAAAATGGCATATACATTGGTAGAGAAGGTGGTGATTTTTTATGGCCTCACCATTGGATTGAGGTGATAGGCCACAATTTTGAAATAAGCCCTCTCTGCCTTGGTGATTCCATCGTATTCCTTATGCTTTCCTCCTTAGCATCACTAGACCCATTCTTTATTAACCTTTGGGTTCACCTACAATGATATCTTCTCCAAGGGTACCCCAATGTTAGGCAACCCGAAGACCTCTATAATGGCCTCCATAGAGTAGGACACAATTATGTCCTTTCTTTTCACTATGGCATCTACCTACTTTTTGTTCTAAAAGAGGTACATTTCTCTCATGTACCACTCCCCATTAGAAGTGAAAATAGGCAATATGGGAGAGGTCTATAGTTGTGTTTTGACCTCTTCTAGTTTCAAGTCTAAGAAGGATCCAAAGTAAGTTGTTGGAGAACTGAACTCTTGACCTCCTTAGTGTTAATTTGTCATAGGTAGGCCTCAATCAAAGTGACTTCTAGACTTTGTTTAGACCTAGGCATATCATTTCAATGTGATTTCCTAATCTCAGCTATGGGAATTTGTTAGAAAAACTCCACCTTAGGCCCCTCTCGAAAAGGTCCCATTGCATAGATTTCTGCTACTTCCTCCTGGGGCTATGGCTACTACTAGTCCCTTCCTCCTCTAGGTTTCTTATCCCTCAATTTGGATTATCTTCCTTCCTGCAGCCATTTATCTCTTAGTTTGGATTCCATCTACAATCACAACATTACCAAAGATTAGTGTTTTATGTGTAACTTAAACACATGGATACCTTGTCTCTTTTAATCACTTACACTTTGGCTACATTGTAATTATGGTGGATTAATTATTTTATTCTTATTTTATTTCAATAGCTACCAAAGTTTGTTTATGATCTTTAATTGAAGTGAATTAGTGATATTTAATAGTATTTTCTTAGTTAAACTTTTTGGGAGTTAGAAAAATTTCAAAACAATTTTCTATTAAAAACCTATGGTTTATGGCCCCCACGACATAAAACTCACCTCTGGTAGCTACAAGATTGAAGAATGGAGTGAATCAAATAAGCAATTCAAAAGTTATGGGTTTAGGAAGGCTTTGGGCTCCTAAAATGGCAGACATTCCCTTGGCATTGAATGGAAAATGTAAAAAATTGATGAAGTCCCTGCCACTATTTATAGCATTTTTGTCTTGCATTGATGAGGATGCATCAAGGCATCTAGCTACGTTGATAGTGATGCATCAATGCAACTATAGAATAAAATTTTTCCATATGAAAAACTATGAAAAAATAAGTTTTCACAAGAAATTGAAGTCTTGAGGGAGCCAAAAAAGCCAAGAATAAGATGAAATGCCTAAAGAGGGCTAGAAATGAATGTGGAAAAGGAGATTGATGTGGATATTATTGGTCAAGAAGTTTAAAACTTGATGTAATCAATGTGGAATTTGTAAAGTTTTAAAAGCAAAATAACTAAGGGATAAGGAACATAACCTTTCCAACCAAGAAGTATGCAAGTGGATCCCCCCTTCCACCTCCCACCCACCCCCCACCCTCCCTCCCCCCCCATAGCATGTTCACACCCTTAATGTCCTTACATGCCCTCAAACTAAGGAGTCCATAGACCCTAAGGATGATTAACTGTTGTGGATTGTTAAGGACCAAGTAACCAAAGAAGTCATGAAAGAATTTCAACTGTTAACTAATGAACTCATCGAAACAATCATGTAAAGAGGTAGTGAGGTGATTAATGGAAAGAGGTGATGGATGAAAGAGAGATGGAATGGAGTTTCCCATAGTAGTCACATGAAGTCCCTTGTGGAGGATCCAGTTAATTATGACCTGAGAAAATTCTTTCTTAGTCTGAATCAAGACCATCCTCTTCGAGTAACTTTGCATAGATACTTTAGATCATTCCACCCTCAAAGAAACAAGAACATCCCCACAAACCATGCACCATTCCTAAAGAAGAAGAAAAAAGAAGTAGGAAGTGAAGGAGGCCTTAGTTGGAAGGATGTCGTCAAGCATGGGTAACATGTCTTTACAATCCCATAACCAATGCTTGTAGATCGTTATTGTATCTAAGGGATGTACATTGAATTCCCATCATTACTTTCTATTATATTTCTATGGTGAAATGGTGAAAAATCCATGGGAACACTCATGTAACTCATATGGGAGGCAAGTATCCAAGTGACAACTCCCTTTGAAGTCAAACACTTGTTGATCCACTTAATTCGTCCAAAGTTTGGAAAGTACAAAGGTCACTAGTTTATTATAAGTTATTATTAATAAGGGAACTCATATTTTCAAAATGAGGAAACACCATAGAGTTGGGTGAAGTGATGGATGATGTGGGCTCATTGCCTATTAACATGAAAAGAATTAATGTTCCATTAGTAAACATCAAAATTCTAAAATGAAATCCAACCATATGCAATCAAGTAATCAATAAATTTTAAACCACCATTGATAGCAACTATAGCTTTCACCAAGTCCTAATGGTGATAAGGAAAAATAAAGGGGTGTAAGGAAAATTCAAATAAAGCAAAACAAAAAAAATAGAGAAAAAACTTGTAAAATACCCAAGAAAATGGAAAAAGTACTAAAGATAATGTAAAATAAAAACATTAAACACCAAGGAGCCACTTTGTAAACTCTCAACATGGATGTCCATCTCACTCATGACTAAGTTAGAAGGGGCAAATTAGCAAGATTGAGCATGCTTGATCATATGTTGAGGCATTGTATCCACTAGTTACTTGTTGCTCATGGAAAGGCTTTATTTGTTAAGTGTTGACTAAAAATTTCTTATTTGGACGATAAAGCTAGTAGATTAACATGGCCTCAAATGGAAAGGTTTCATAGATGATATAAGGGTCCTCCCACAATTTTTAAAACTTAGTTCATTTAGAAACATGCATGGGATTCCAATAGAGCACCTTATCTCCCTATTGAAATTTAACTTTTCTAATCCTAAGGTCATGGCATTGTTTATTGTATGCCTTGTGCAATCCATTAGAGGATAGGGCTACTAATTAGTTCTCATCTAACACATTTAGGTTCATCAATCATTCTTTTTTTGCTATACTTAGGTCCAAGTTGAGGTCACATGTAGTCGATACTGTATGGAGTTCTACTTGGATAGGAAGTGTTGGAAGCTTCTCGTACACAAGTTCATAGGGAGAGTATCCTATAGGAAGATTCCAAGTTGAAAAATAAGCCTAAAGTACATCATTGAGTTTAGAGCTCCAATCCCTCCTATACTTACTAACCTTTCTTATTAGAATTTTGGTTATCTCCCTATTTGTAACTTCAACTTACCTGTTAGCTTAAGGGTGGTATGGATTTGTTAATTTATGCTCAACCCCTAAGTGTTACATGAGTTTACAAAAAGTGATGCTTATAAAGTGTATCCCATTATCAAAAATAAGTATCCTTGGCACACAAAACCTATTTAAAACATATTGTTATACAAACCAAGCTATTGTAGAGGATGTACAGTTGGTGATAGTAGCTTTTGCCCATTTTGTGCAATAGTCAACACCTACAATGATGTATGCCTTTCCATTGGGAATGGTGTTAATGAACCCCATAAAGTTAATTTTCCAAACATTGAAAGGCTCTAGTGGTTGAATCCACTGTTGGGGTCCTTCCATACAAGCAGTCATCCCCCCACCACATTGGCATCTATCATAGGAGTAGATGAAATGATGGATGTTCCTAAAGAGTGTAAACCAATAGTACCTTGCCATGAGGATCTTAATGGTCATTCACCTCCCAGCATAGTGGCCCCTACAAGGATCCTCGTGTGCATCTTAGAGGACTCACACTTGATTAGCATCAAGAATGCACCACCATAGCAAGCCATCTACGCAAACCTTGTAAAGGTTGCCATTGATCTCTAAGAATTTTTTGTCCTAGTAAAGAAATTTCTATATCTTCTTATGGTCCCATCCCTATGGCATCTCCTAGGTGAGAAGATAAGACATGATGTTCTCATACCAATTGATTTCTTTGAGGTCTTGTTCATTCACAGCACTATTAAAGAGAAGTTCATAGGAAATTTTTCTGATAGCAAGCTCTCCTCCACCTTGTCATCCCATTGTAATTGAGACAGGTGGTCAGCTACCACATTCTCAATCTCCTTTCTATCCACCATCATTAAACTCTTGCAAGATCACCATCTAATAGCACTATTGGTCTATGTGCACTCTTGCAAGATCGTATGACACAGAGGTTCATTATTGGTTTATTCATGAGGAACCTAATAGCACTATGGTCTATGTGCACAAACGCCTTATATCAAAACACATAGTATCTAAATTACGCTATAGCATATACGACTGCCATCAGTTCTCTTTCAGTGGTGGTGTAATTGAGTTGTGCACCCACAATGCTCCTTCTTGCATAATGGATATAATATAGACATTTCTAATCATCCAACTATGTAAGCATAGCTCCTAAGACATAGTTGGATGCATCTTTCATGATATGAAACAATCTAGACTAGTATGGAGCTTGTAGGATTCATGTTTCTATAAGCTTTTGCTTGAGGTGCTAGAATGCATGTTTACATTTCTTAGTCTAGACAAAACAGTGCATCCTTCTTTGTGAGCTCCACCAATGGTTTAGTAATATTTGAAAAGTTCTCAATAAAACCCTTGTAATAACCAATGTGCCCAAGGAATGTCCTCACATCTTTGATAGTATCAAGCTATCAAGTGATTCCTTAGATGACCCTTATATTTTCTAGGTCTACCTTAATCCCTTTGCTAGAAATATGGTGCCCCATGATAATTCCTTCTTGGACCATTAAATAACTCTTCTACCAGTCAAGCCTAAGGTTGATCTCCACGCATTGTTTAAGCACTTGCTCCAGATGATTCAAGGCTTGCTCAAAAGTAACCCCATAGGTGGAGAAGTCATCCATGAAGACCTCCACCCCACTACCAATCTACTGTTGGAAGATGTCGAAAACTAAGCATTAGAATGTAGTAGGAGCATTGCACAAGCCAAAGGGCATCTTCCTATATGAGAAGGTCCCCTAGGGACTTGTGAATGTCGTTTTGGCCTAGTTGTCTAGCACAATCTAGATTTGGTTATAGCCACTATAGCCATCCAGAAAGCTATAGTAGAAATGCCTTATGATGGTATCCAATACTTGATCCACAAATGGCAAAGGAAAGTGATCTTTGTAGGTAGCCATATTCAACAACTTGAAATCTATGCAAAATCTCCACTTCCCTCCTTTCTTTGGCACTATGAAAAGTGGGCTAATACACTCACTATATGCAATGGAATAAATGAACCCTGCCTTGAGGAGATGCTCAATCTCCTCCTTAATGATTTATTTGAGCTTGGGGTTTAATCTTCTCTATGGCTACCTTTTTGATTTTATGAAGGTATTTGTATAGATCCTATGCAGGCATATTCCAAGATCGATTCCTATGAGCTCATGATATGAACAAGCAAAGACTTTTGGTCATTTGTTAATAACTTCCAATAACTTCTTTTTCTACAAAGGAGAAAGAGTGGCATTGATAATAACCATCTTGCCATTGTTTAGAAAGGGATATTCCATTCTAGCTAGTAGATTTTTTAGCTCAAGGGGATCTTGCTTAAATGTTTCAGGAATTTCCAACTCTCCCCAATTAATTTCATCTTGTTCTTCAAAGAGTTAATAATGGATCCACTCCAGTTAGTGCATGATATCTACATAATAGCATGTGAGGCTCTTAGTTGGTTCCATGCACATGGTTGAGCTAGTTTATATTTCAACTATCATCCATTGGGTACCCTCCTAATTTTTGGCTACTATGTATAGGAAGCTTTGAATTTCTATGACATATGCACACTGCCTACATGCTCTGAGTGTTGTGCTTTTTACAATCCACAATTTCAACACGTAGTAACACCCTGTGTCACATTACGTGATGCATGGAATGTGCTTCTTCTCAGTCTTACTAAATTCATTCTACTTGAAAATTTCCAAGGAGAGATCTCCTATTCGCAACCATGCATCAATGGTAATCATCCATGCTCTTTCCATAATGATAGGGAAGTCCCCTTTGTAGTTATCCACATGGATCACCAAAAACTCAGCAGGATAGGACCACCCACAAACAGTGGTCATAATCTCCTTCACCAATTCCAAGGGGACAATGATGGCTTGATCTTCCAACTCTAAGAGAATTTTGCTCTTTTTGAGTGGAAGTAGGTTCCAAGTATTATACATCTCTTATGATATCAAGTTTACCACAGAACCTAAGTCTAAAAAATCCTTGCAAGGTTCATTTCCTGTGATCTACAAGTAGATGAGGGGACTTCCAAGATTAGATCTCTTCATGGAAAGATGGCTAACCTTAATCTAATTAGTCACCACATGGGTCAACATTATAGTGTGTAATTTGGTAGTATTTAGGTTTGAAGGGCTCTTGATAAACATTTTAGAGAAGGTGAAAGAAGTAGGATTAGCAACTACAGGTATCTGTGAGGGCTTTGTTGGATTGTTGGTACTAAAGAATGGTCTTTTTTAGGGCTTAGTGTCAGAACCACTTAGCTAAGGAGTTGTCTATGATTTTATGGCCCTTATGACATTTCTTTGCTATGGCTAGGCTGGTATTTTCCTTGCATAGATGGAGCAAGTAGCAAATGATTTGAGGATGGAGGTGCAGGAATGGCAAGATGAGGAGGGTAATAACAAAATGAGGACTCCCTCCTTGGAGATGTTGCTTTGTAACATTCAATAGGGTAGCAATGGTGTTGAAAGAAAGATGATGAGGATGAAGAAGATGAAGAGGAAGGGGAGCCACCACCAATGTCATGCCTAGTACTTCCTCTTCTTTGGTCCCTACACTTTTCACGTTGTTTGTCTTTTTCTTGGTTCTTTTCCTTGTTCCTGCCATAACCACATTCTTTCAAGATCCTCTAATCATGAAATACATTATTCCCAAAACCAAGGTTATTCACAATGGACTACAAACACTAGTTAAGGGTCTCCTCAACAAAGAGAGGAGGAAAATCAATGTAATGATAGCTCCTCAAAAAGAAGTCCTCACCTTCTTTGTGTGTCTACAAAAACAAGTGGGTATGGTCCCACTTGCCTTTTTTGGCCTCATATCATGCTTCCATTTGCCAATCTTTCTTTTTCTATGCCTCTGTGGGATGATAAGCCTAATAGGCATGATCTTGCACTTCATACTCTGAGTTGAGTTCTACAATGCCTAGCCTAATAAGATTGTTCAATAGCATTGCAAGAATAGATTGGTGGGAAGGTAAACTCCAGAGTATATTCATCCAGATGAGTGTAGACCATCTTAAATTGTTGAGGTACTGATTTCTTGTTGTCATCTTCTTATTGCTAATTAGATCTACCTACGAACAGTGGCAGAGAGTCTCCCCTATGAGAGGAAGCCATATTAGTGATTGAGAAAAAATAGTGTGCTTTTATTATTTTCTTTGTTACTAATGATGTTAATGTTAAGGTTCTTTTACAACATCTATGAATGATTTCCCTATCTCCCTAAGTAGCGCACTTAGCTAACTAAATTCCTTGACAACAACGCTAATGATGAGCAACAAAGTAGATCCTACGTCCAACCATATGAATCACAACCATTCACTAGCGATCTGATCAAATTCCATGGACTTTAGCTCTCTAAATGCGAATAGTAAAGATAGTGACTTATAGGTGTTATCATTATCTTCTTGGCTACACTTGTGTAGGTACAAGTGTATGGTTAAGTGTAACCAAGGCATATGATTTATATAATTTTATATTTTTATCAATTCTAGCCTAAGTGTAAAATGAGGTAATTAAGTATTAATTAATCTAATAAACTATCTAGTGTCTTATGTTATTCCCTAACACAAGAATCCAACCCCACCTATTATACACATCCTAAACACATTATAACGTTGTTGAGTTATCAAGTGCTAACACTACTGAGATTACCAACAATTAATGTTATGCTCAAGGTGGTTATACTCATGTCAACTAATTAATTTTATTTATTTAATTAACTAATTATATGAAATTAAATTACATGAATAGCAAAGTATGTGGATCATTGAACTTAGAAGGGGGGGATGAATAATTTCCCCAAACTAAAACTTAAAAATACAAAGCACACAAATCAAATTTAATGTGGTTTCCCAACATGGGTAGTCCACACTTAGAGCGTAGATCTTAGGCACACCTTCGGACTTTGTTCCTCTCAACATGTGGTTGAAGGGTCCATAGCTTGTATAGTCTTCAAGCCTGGCTTCGGAGTGTTGTTCCACAACATCAATCACTCAACCCCACAAGGTCTTGTCAGGCTTGGAAATGTTGCTTTAAGACTTCCACAACCTTTACAATTTTGAGCTATGCACTAGAATGTTGTATTGCAGCACCAACAACTCAATCCCACAAGATCCCAACCAGCTCAAGCACATCAAGCCCGCAGGGCAATCAAAACAAGAATTACAAGGAATTATTGCAACTTAGTTTTCTTATCCTTGTATAGTTAGGTACAACACACTTTAGAATGCCAAAATACTAAGACAATGATGAGCAATAGAGAATTCAATGATTACAAATGATTATGTAATGAATACAAGAAGGCTTACACTTTTTTCAATACACATCAAGTTATCTTATAGCTATTGTGTTTCTAAATCCATCTTGGAACTCATGCAATGGCTAGCCAATGGTCACTAACGGTCATGGAAGATGTCTTTCTCATGCCTGAGATGTCTCTCTAAAATTACCTTCTATTCTGGGAGACATCTTTCATTAGTAAAAGATGTCTTTTTAAAGTCTCCATCCTAGAAGATGTCTTTGTCTTATGAAAGACATCTTTTTAAACTTATTCTGCATTCTGTGAAGATGTCTTTCTATGATGAAGACATCTTTGCCTAAAGAAAGACGTCTATTTTTTCTTAAATACATCTTTGTCTATGAAGCCTTCAATTCTACCAAGCCATCTTCTATTTCTTGAGGACATCTTTGTTCACTTTTCCTTACATGATGAATGCATCGTTCCTTGTCCACAACCTTGATCGTTTGCATTCTTTAATGATGATAACTTTTCTTGTATAGTATTTGGTCCTTGTCTATATTCTTTGAATGTCCCTCTGAAGACCATGTGGGTGACCTCCTGCTTTAAACCCTAAATAGTTTGTTCCTTATCCTCTTTAGCTTAACTTGGTTTCCAATGTACATAGTCCTACAAACATACTAACCATACAACCATGTAAACAACCTTTGACTCCATTTTACTTAACATATTCACACACACCAAAATACACTAAAATTTACACAATCTCTACCTTTTTGGTGATGTTGAAAACTTAAGAAAATGGGTTAGTGACCATACAAATATAACCATACTATTCTTCCCCTTTCCGAATAGCAATAAAAAGGATAAAGTGCTCAAACTTGGTTAGAAAATATATAAAAGAATAATAATATCCAATTAATATGTAGAGCCAAGTATCACTAATAATCCTAAAAAGATATAGTGAGTATGTATTTATCATATCAATGAAGAGGTGCCCCAAATTTGGCAAGTGTAAAACCAAACTTTCCAAGTGAAATTCAACCTTGAAGTGAAGCAAAGGCTTTGAAAAAAGTAACTTGTCTCCAAAACAATAATTCATTAGTAGTGCATGATGCTTGGAATGTTCAAATGTTCTCCATCTTTGTAAAACATTAGCAAAAGAAAATGGGTATATCTTTATGATAGCAATACATCTTTATCATTTGAAACTAGTGATGCTAAATACTAGATTCTTCAGCACAAGGCAAACTATTTAATAGATGAGTCAATTAAGACTGTAGATACTTTGCCAAAGAGGAAATGTTCATAGTTATATTCATAACATCAACTATTTGCAAAATAAATAAACACTTCATGCTTCAACTTATGATTGAATATCAAATAGGTGGGCTATCAATTCAAAAACGAGGACCAACAACACAAATTGAAGCAAAAGACCACAGAGAGATCATGGAAAATAAAAGCTTATCTATTAGAAATCATTGTTTCATTGTAGCTTGTATTTTTAGATTCAACCAAAAGGAATCATCAATAGAATATTTAAGCTATGAGAAAAATATGCATAGTTTGCTTTTTGTAAAAGACAATACACACAAACACAACCATTTAAAAACAACTAATGCTAATAAAGAACTAGGCCATTCAATACATTTTAAAGTCCTTGATGAGTCGCAATATCGCGTCCGCCCCTACGATATCGCATACGCGATATCGCAGCCCACCACAATGTCTATAAATAAGAGGTGGTTTTCCCTATTTTAGGCATCTAGACTTAGACCCTTAACCAAACTATAGCAATTTTACCATTCCAGAGTTAGAATAATTTCCATGTGCCCACAGTAGGAGTCTTAAAGTGAATGGATCTTTATTCGAGCAAATTGTACCTGAGCACACATTTGTGTACGGAAATAAAGACAAACTTTCTGATGAACCTTACAGCATGTGGACTAAGCTAAATAGGATTTAATTATTGCTAAATGTTTAAATGCTTTCCCAGATAATTAATCTCTCTCAACCCTTGACTGTCTTAGTTAACTGCACTCAGTACGATCACTTCGAGCACATGTGCAACACCTGGTAACACAATAACGAGTAGCGTTTGGTAATCCCAGTAGCATTGCATTGGTTCAGGGTGTGTGTAGCAAGTGGGAACGGATACTGGTGCTAGGATAATTAGAACTTAGTTAATGAAAGTTAGTCATTTAGTTCTCTTCACCTTTCTCTATTAAGCATAGGCATTAAAAAGACAAAAGATATAAAAATCATATACCTCAAGCTTACTTAACCATACAACTGTGACAATACAAGTAAGTTTGGGAAGACAACGATTGATTAACCTTAAGTGTTCCATTAAGGCACGTAAGCACTTAGTCCTTGGAGTTCAACTAGATCACACATGAGACACTCGTATTCGTATGGTTGAGTGTAGGGGTACGTCGCCACTCATCATTGGTGTTGTTGCCAGGGACGGTGCTAGTTATCCAGATTAGTTATATCATACAAGGTCGTTGTACAGGAATTAACGATATATCTTTTAGGAAGAAATAATTATGAAAATTCACATACAAATTCACACACAATCTCACAACCATGCCTCTCCTACAAGACTATGATAATGTCATACCTAGTGAGGAAATTCATTGGAGAACCAACGAATTAGATGACAACGAAGATTGGAGTACGCAATGCGAAGTGGGGATTTCTTATAAACATAAATGAAGGCAAGATCATCCCAACACATGAAAGCATAACTTACCTGATGACGATGAACCCCTACTAGCCACTACAAGCCTAACACAGATATAAGAGGCTGTTCGAATCTCCCATAGGCATTGTAAAGAGAGTCGTCTACCCAGGCTTGATTTAAACAACTTCCCTAATTTCTCAAGAGGCTATGACTTATATCTGCATCAACATTTATAAGCCTTCTGCGATGCTTGCGCATGGAACAACATTGATAATGGTTGGCAAAAACTCAAGCTCTTCCCTATGACACTTGTTGGCCAAACAAAAGTATGGTGTAGATCATTAAAACCAAATTCAATACGACGTTGGCCAACAATGGTAGAAGTCTTTAATGAAAGATATCAAACCTACACAAGAGTGTTGGCCTTGAAGAAATAAATCGAAGAGTGGAAACAAGAACAACATGAACCCTTGGACATGGCCTTAGAAAGATATTATGCACTATTAAATAACTGTCTAGGCCATGAGTTCTCCGAAGAAAGGCTAATGTACCATATCATTGATGGGCTTCGTGATGAAACAAGAAAGACCCTAGGGATGTATGCCCAAGGACAACTATATGAACTACAAACCCATCAATTACAAGAGCTTATTAAGTGGGTAGCAAAAGAAGAAGGAGAAATGGCTAGATGGGAGAGTGTTGAAAAACATCAATGAGACCAAAATCTCAACTTAACAAAGGTCCATAATCACAAAAAGGAGAAATCAACCTACCACAAGGGGAAAGAACCATCTTTGTTGATACAACAATCATTAGAGGAAGTTGAGGCAAAGATCAATAAGATGTTGGAATGGATGCATAAAAAGTGTAGAGAATATATCGATATCATTGGAGATAGAGTTTTGACAACCCGAGAAGTAGGACAAAGTATCACTAGATAATCAGGAAGAAGGGATGAAGAACACAAGAGCTCAACTGCCAATCATACGTATGAATGCAATATTTTCCTGTATGCTTACCCCAAGGGCCAATGCCCATTCCTGTTACATCTATATGAGCATTGGGGAAGCATGTTACACTCAGAGTTCGTACAGAGATACTATCTTTGATCATAGTGGCAACAATCCTAGTCATGGGGGAAGCCATCCCAACATTGGAGACACCCTTCATATCCTCCGAATCCAAATGCTTATCAAGTTTAACATCCTATTTCTCCAACTGGGTCAACATACTCTATCTCACCGCATTACTATTCTCCTCAATACTATCAGCCAATGTCCTCAACACAACCACTTCCTTGTGTACCTTACACTTCTCCTAAATTTCAACGTTCTCATCCTTTTCCTCCTTCTACATCGCCACCTATTGTTCCTAAAGTGTCTGCACCACAACAACAACCCTCGAATGTTACTTGTGCTAATATTGCCAACAACAGTGAGAGACCTCACCAACATCGAAGGCATCCCTTCTTTAGAAATGACCCTAGGAAGGGACAACACAATTCCAAGGCCATTGCATCCTCCAACTCAGCACAAGTCCAACATTGTGATGCACCCTTATCTTCAAACCCGACACCTCATGTCACTTCGTCAGGGCCACCAATTAACACTCCAATAATCATATGGCCCAATAAACACAAGCATGGAAGGCAACATCTCAATCCTTTCATACCATCTTACAGTCACAAATATCATAGTGGGTCAACTCCTTACCAGGGAACCACATCTTATAAATTGCCCCACTACACTTACTATAATCAAGTGTGTGAACCCCAATGGGGTAAGTATGATCAAGTCCCAATATTTTCAACATGCAAGGATCCTCATCTTCCATTTATTAATCTTTGCCATCTTCAACCATTTAGTTATGGGGGATATCCCCCATTCTACTAACAAGCAGGATTAATAACCACTTTTTATTTTCTTTAATTTTACAACTTTTTGTTTTCCAATTTTTCAGTTTTCAATTTCTTGTTTTATCATTTTGTCTTTTTAACTTTTTATGTTTTTGTAAGTAATCTCATCTATAAATAAAACACTCATGTAGCTCGTTGGTTGAGGTGTGTTCTATGTTATCAAGTCTCAAGTGATCAATTATGTGGACAGTGAGCCCATTACACCCACTCATCCATTCTATAAATAAGAGGTTCTGATTGAGGGTATAGTGACATTCTTGATATTTTTAAAACTTAAAATTAAATTTTGTGTTCATTGTACCCAGAATAAAGAAGGATGGACCAAGAGGGAATGATTAGGGTGTGACATCAAGGGGAATTTTGGATTCTCTCTGGTGACATCTATGGGAGTTGTCATGCAACGTGATTGTACTAAGATCCTTGTAGATCTAACAAAAAATGGGAGTAAGAGTAATCAAAAGGCACTTAAAAATCAAATGTTGTTCTAGGGGGTACCACTAGAAAGACATGCACCCATGCCTGAAGGTTGGCAACTTCTCTAGATTCAGCAATCAAAAAAAAAACAAAGGAAGTGCCACAAAACAAAAATCACTCCTCCCTTGAACAAAATGCCAAGTGATCATACACCTTGTTGTTCTGGTACTCTCATAGTCACTCATCATGGGATGAAATAATGTGTTGTCACTGATTAGAGGAATGGACTTGGTCCTAATCTTGGAACGATAGGTTAATGACACCTTAATCATGTGTTATATGCAAGATTCACTATGCCTTGGGTTAGTTACCTCATGTCCAAATCTCTACAATCCCTTCTATAGTTCATCTCATCTCACTGTTCGTGTAATGGTAGCTCATGTCATGTGTAACATAGAATTCTTACCTCATTCTGGTGATATTTACATGTGTGTGTTTTTTGGAACCAGTGCGGATTACATTTAACCCTTCGAGTGTCCACAGATACTTTCAAGGATGGTTATGCAAGGGCATTATAGGTTGGAACCTGCTTTGGGGAGGATCCACTTGTGTAATCTTTTTTAATTCTCACTCATAACATAGCAAACACACACCATCTATTACCCTTAGCATATTGCCAATAATCTTCTTTCCCTTATTACTATCCCTTTGATTCAATGTTCCTATGAAACCATCACATAGCCTTTTTTTCTACCATCTGAGGTCCTTATTGATAAATTCCACACCATCATAATTTTCATGCCTTCAGAACTAGTTGAATTACCCTAGAACCCTTTAATAATTATCCAAATTTCCTTACTTTACATTGTTTAATTTCAAAAAAAAAATATTAAAAATTCAGTACATTCTAGTGCCCTAACTTCGATGAAAATATATATACATGACCCCCTTGTGCTAATCATCATTTGCAACTGTTCACACAAGGGAAGTTTTTTAAATTCCTCTCTACAACTCACAATTGCGCATCCCTTGCTTTCATATCCATAACTTGCTTGCTGGTACTCCAATTTTCATTCCGTTTGAACCTACTTGAACCTGGAGTGTTTAGGTTAGTCATGGGGGACGGGCACATGTCAAATAGCACATAAATGTTTTGAAATTAATCATCACCCAAAGGACATATTTAAGTGTAATTAGTTGTAAAATTAAGAATAAAATGTGTCAAAAACAATTTCATCCCCTTAGCCATACTAGAAAATTAAATTTGGAAACCACCTAAGCAAAGAGGACTCAACATTATAATCTTTTAGGGACATGTTCTTCCAATAATTAACATCACATGAAAATAAAGTAAATCTATTAAGGCAAGCAGTAAGGTATAACTTAACTTTGGTAATAACCTTACTAATGATTGACCCCGTGTGATTGCAAATGGTCCCAAAATGAGGACAATAGGAGGGTCCTACTCAATGTGGGAGCAAACGACCTAGGAGAGGAGGAAGAAAAGATCCTATCGGACAAACATGCAGAGCAGGAGGAATAATCATTTAGTATCCAACAAGAAGACCTTTCTACTATACAATCAAGGCAGGTGGAAGGAGGAGCTGCTGCAACATCTGAACAGGGATGATATCTCACATTGCCCTAGGATTGTGTTCAGGCCATCCATGAAAGCTCCATATTCATTGTAGTGATCATGGAATTAAACTTTGGACCTTTCACAAAATTTTCTCTGGAGGCTGTTAAGGATCACCTCAAGGGGTCCCCATTATGGCCTACCCTCTCTGAAAGAGATGCCTGGTACTTAGGGGAAATGTAGCAATTTTGGCATGATAAAGAAGAAGGCACCACGGTTAACAATTATGGTGTGACAATCGATTTCTCTATTCAAGCCATTTCAAAAGTATTAAACCTTCTGAATATAGGGCCAAAGGTTGCTCAAAACTAGTTGGACACTTTTAGAACTGATCAACTTAATAAACTATTGATAGAGAATAAAAGGGTGGCGAAAGATAAAGAGAAGGCTGACTAGGATGCCTCTATGGCACAAGCGCAAACTTACATGCATGCCAAGGCACTTAAGGCCTTACAAGAGGAGAAATTCTAGGCCATACTTCAACGCCATCAAATCCCAAGACCTGGAGCACAAGAAAAGGGAAAGCCACACATGGAGGAGCCATCACCACCAGGAACTACATGAGTTCCATCCAATTTTTTAATCATAGGATTTTATTTTGTGTTGTGTCTCAATTTTTTTCTAACTCCACACTACGGCATGAATCCATTCTAGTCAATTAATAATCCCATACCTATCCACTGTGTAATCAATGGAGCTTGTTCTCACTTTAACTCGAGGATGAGATTTCATTTAGTTGTGGGGGTATGATGAGTCATGAATTTGCTGGTTGTGATATCATAGTCGTGATATCGCGTATGCGATATTGCAACGGCCATGATGTTGCGACTTGCCTCAATTTCTATAAATAAGAGGTGTCTTTCCTTGTTCTAGGATTTAGTTCTTAGTTCCTTACTCAAACTCTTGTAGTTTGTCCTTCTTAGAGTTAGAATTATTTCCTAGTGCATGCCCACAGTGTGTTGATTGTAATTGTACGGCATTCTTATTCGAGTGTGACATACTTGGACATGCACATGATCAAAAATAAAGATTGAGATTACCTCATCATTGTAGCATTCACTTAGCTTAATTATTTAATTTTTATTGTTATTTATTGATTTCGTAGTTAACATCTCTTTACCCTAAACTCTTATTAAACGTGGAATGAGTACGACTTGATCACAAGCATTACTACTTGGCAACCTAGTAGCATACCAAGGATCTACACTTAGTAATCCCAATGGTAGTCTTGCATGAGGTCCAAGATGTGTACGGATGATTGAAGAATGGATGCTCATCACACTTAGGCTAGCTTAGATTCTCTCTCACCCTCTCTTCCTTAACTTAGTTAATATTATTTTCCATCATACTTAGGAGTAGCAGTAGTATAGGAACACATCATACACCTCATTCTAGACTAAACCATACGTGACAAAGTTAACACTAGTCCAAATGGAAAGACACGAACTACGACCTACAAGTAACTGTCTAGATACCACAACTAGCCTATCTGCGAAGTTCAACTGAATCATGCGTGAAACACTCGTATTCATATGGTTGAGTGTAGAGGTACTTAAAAAAAGGTGGGAATTCAAAGCACACTCCTTAGACAAAATAATCATCTGAGCTACAAGCACCGGTTATGGAACTAAACAAACATATACCCTCTAACTAAGGCCCTCTCTCACTTCCTAATTTCTTCTTTCTTGTTTTCGTTGGAATGGTGGTGACTTTTTGGAAAAAGCATTTTTGTTACTTCAAGTAGATGGATTGGCCAAATGTATTAATGAGAATTCATTGAATGTGGATTTTTTGAGGCTATATTTGGAATGAGACCTACTAAGTCACATTAACCATTAATAGACAAGGGGTTGTACATCACCTTGTTCTTGAGACTCCATTCCATTCTCTTCTTTCCATCCTTCTTTCTCCAATTTTCACCTCATTGTTGGTTATATCAATAGTCCATATTTTGGTTGAGCCATTGTTTTCTTCTTAGTAAACTCTTGTGGTTAAGACTTTAACTCTTGTTTCCAAATGGCATTTTCAAAGCCTACGGACTCTTTGAATGTAGGATTGTTAGGGCATTAAAGGCATGAGCCTACTTTGGGGAGGACCCACTGGCATTCCTATTTTTTCCATCCGTTAATTTCTTTCCCTTAAACATTTTCGCAATCAACATTTATTTTTTTCATCTCCATCCTTGACATCCATTTTTATCAGTGTTGTCGTTGTTTCTTTTTCTCCATATTTCTTATTCCTTATCTTTTTCCATTCTATCACTACTGGAGGTTCACTCTTAATCATGGGGGTCCTGGTCCAATTTTTTTGATTTTCTCTTAACCCCTACACCTTTGGTAGTCACCAGTATTATACCTCCAAAATCTGCATTAGCCATATCACAACTCAGCCAATGGACCTTACACTGAGGCAAGGTATCAACTGCATTGTGATTCATTTACCCTTACTAATATAAGACTGTGGTGTGTGTGCAGATGACACTCATACACCAATGGATTGGATCTGGAGGGAACACTTGGAATGGACTGGTGCTAGAGTAGTTATGCAAGGAACAAGATTGATGGTGTGCTTATGGATCGATGAGTGGCGAGGTACCCCTACACTCAACCTTACGAATACGAGCATTCACGCACGATCTAATCAAACTCCGTGGACAGGCTAGTTGTGGTATCTAGATAGTTACACATTAATCGCAGTTCGCTGTCTTCCCACCTAGACTAGTATTTTCTTTGTCACATATGGTTTAGTCCAGAGTGAGGCGTATGATGTGATCCTAAATTAGTGCTACTCCTAGAGACAATGGAAAATAATCTTGATTAAACTAATGAGTAATAGGAAATGAGTCTAAGCTAGCCTAAGTGTGATGAAAATCTATTCATTAATCATCCGAACACATCTTGGACCTTATGCATGACTACTACTAGGATTACCAAGCGTAGGTCCTAGGTACGCTACTGGGTTACCAAGTAGTCACACTTAAATGCTTGTGATTAAGTCATACTCATTCTACATCTCACAACAGGAATAGTCAATGATGATAAAGAAATATTAACTAAGAAAATAATAAATAACAATAAAAATTGATAATAATAATTAAATAATTAAAACTAAGTGAATGATGCAATGATGAAGTAATCTAAATCTTTATTGCCAATCATGTGTGTGTCCAAGTACGTCACACTCAAATAAAGGTTTTGTACAATTACAAGCATCACACTGCGGGCATGCACTAGGAAAATAATCTAACGCCTATGGAAATAAAATGCAAGAGCTTCGCTAAGACTACTAGAAAGGTGCTTAAATGAGGTGGAAGGCCCTCTTATTTATAGGCTAGGATAGGCAGCTTCATAAACGAGGCCACATCGACACATGAAGGGATGCATCAATGTGGCTGCATATATGGGGCCCCGTATACGTTGCCTAGTCGACGCATCGACTATATAGCACTTCATCATACCCCCACAACTGAGTAAAAACTCGTCCTCAAGTTTAAGAAAGTGAGGAACAAGCTCAATTGAATACACAGTGGATAGGTATGGGATTATTTAACTGACAAGAAATTTATTCATGCCACAGTGGATATGACAAAATTGGGACACATACAAAAAATGACAAAATTCGTGGAACTCATGGGGTTCCCGGTAGTGGTGGCTCCTCCATGGGTGCCTTTCCTCTTTTTTCTGCACGCCAAGCTTCTGAGATTAATACCATTGAAGAAGCACCTGGCATTTCTTTTCTTCTATCTATGGATTATGAGCCATCCATACTAATGTTCCAATGTTTGATGGAGTCAGCACTTCCCATGGCCATGGCAACTACGGGAACACTTGATTGGTCTTGCCATGCATGCTGCAGACAACTGTCGTTCCTCTTCATAAGCTTAGGTCCTAACCTCTGCCTCCCCCAGGTCGTTCATTTGCACCTTGCAAAAGTCCTCCTTGTTGTCTTCTTTTAGGGGCCATCTATAATCACAAAAAGATCAATTTTTAATAAGGTTATTGAAAAAATTTCAATGATTTCATACCTTACTCATTGCCCTTAATAAATGTTGCATTTTTTACTTAGTGTGATTTTTAGAGTTAGAAATTTTTCAAGGAAGTTGCCCTAAAATTTTAATGTCGGACTTGGTTTTGAGGAACATTTGATAAAATGGTGACAAAGGAAAGAATAGATTTGGCAATGAAATACTCGAAGGGTATAAAATGATGTGGTGGTGTGCAACAAATACAAATTACAAAGGTCACGCAAGTGGGTCCTCCCCAAAGCAAACTCCAACCTATATGCCCTTGTGTAACCACACCTTAAGATGTCCGTAGGCACTAGAAGGGTTAAATGTAATCTATATTGATGCAACAAAACACACACATGTTGATACCACTGTGATGAGGTATGAATTCAATGCTATACAAGATACAAGTCACAAATACATGAACAATGAGATGAAATGAATCGGAGAAGGGATTGCAGAGATTAGGACGTGAGGTAACTAACTCAAGGCACAATGTGTCTTGAGTGTAGGGCATGATTAATGTGTCATTAGCCCATCACTCCAAAATCAAGACCAAGTCCATTCCTTCAATCAGTGACATCGCATCGTTTCATCCAATGATGGACAACCATAAGAGCACCATGACAGCAAGGCGTACGATCACTTGGCATTTTGTGCAAGGGAGGAGTGACTTGGAATTTCTTTGCTGGATACCTTTTGTTTGGCTGATTTGGCATACTCTCTTATTTTTTTTGTGTGTTTATTGGGTGCCTTTAATACTCTTACTCCCATTTTTCATTATATCTAGAAGGATCTTAGTACAACCAAGCTGCATGATAGCACCTATAGATGCCACCAAAAAGAATCCACAAGTTCCCTTGATGTCACACCCTGGCCATTCCCTCTTAGTCCATCATTTTTCACTCTGGGCATAATCAGCACAAAATTAATTTTAAGTTTTAAGAATGTCAAGAATATCACTATACCCTCAAACAGAACCTCTTATTTGTAGAATGAATGAGTGGGTGTAATGGCTCACTTTCCAAATAATTGATCACTAGAGACTTGATAGCATAAAACAACACCTCAACCAATGAGTCACATGAGTGTTTTATTCGTAGATGATATTACTCATAAAAAGATAAAAAGACAAACAGATAAAACAATAAATTAAAAGGTAAAAAACTGGAAAACAAAAAGTTGAAAAATTAAAGAAACTAGAAAAACATTTATTAATTATGTGTTGTTAGAATGGAGGATATCCCCCATAGCTAAATGGTTGAGCATGGCTAGAATTAATAAATGGAAGGTGGGGATCCTTGCATGTTTGAAATATTGGGACTTGGTCATACTTACCCAATTAGGTTTCACACACTTCATTAGAGTTGACATAGTGGGGCAAGTTATAAGATGTGGTTAATTTATAAGGAGTTGACCCACTATGGTACTTATGACTGTAAGATGGTATTCAAGGATCAACATGTCTTCCCATGTGGCAATATTCATTAGGCCCCATGGTTATTGGAGTATTGAGTGGTGGCCTCGATAAGGTAACATGAGGCATTGGGTTCGAAGAGGAAGATGCACCACAGTGTTGGATTTGTGCTGAGTTGGTGGATGCAGTGGTTTCTGAACTGTGGTGCCCCTTTCGATGATCACGTCTAAAGAAGGGACGCCTTCGATGTTGTGAAGGACCTCCATTGCTATTGACAGTAGCAGCACAAGTAACGTTTGCAGGTTGGTGCTGTGGTGCAAAATCTTATGGCATAGTTGGCGATGATGTAGAAGGGGGTGAAGTATGAGAATATTGAGGTCGAGGAGAAGTGTAAGGCACATGAGATGGTGATCTTGTTGGAGAGGACATGGGTGGATAGTACTCGGGAGAATGATAATGATGAGGTGAGGTAGAGGATGCTGATCCTGTTGGAGAAATAGGGTGTTGAACATAATAAGCATTTGGTGCTTCGATACGAAGGGTATGGTCTAGTTCGCAGTGGCCTCCCCCACCATTGAGGTTTTTTCCACTGTGGTTGGACACAGTATTTTTGTACGAACTCTAGAGGTAACATTCCTTCCCAATGCTCATGTAAATGTGACAAGATTGGGCATTTACCTTTGGGGTGATCGTACAAGAAAATATTACATTGATACGTATGATTGGCAGTTGAGTTCTTATCCCTATTCTCTTCTACCCTTTGTTTCGATTTTTCGCATGGTGTCCTGTCTTGTTTCTCGATTTGGCATAGTTTTTCCTCTAATAATTTTGGCATATTCTCCACATCTTTCATGTACCTAGTCCATCATCTTATTAATCTTTGACTCAATTTCATCTAGTGATTGTAGGATTGGCAAAGATGATTCCACCTCCTTGGAGTGAGTTGATTTCTCCTCTTCATGATCATGGACCCTTGTTAAGTTGAGATTTTGGTCCTATTGAGAACCTTCAACATTCTCCCATTTAGTTATTTCTCCTTCTTCTTTTTCTATTCTCTTAATAAGCTATTGGAGTTGATGCGTTCGTAGCTCATATAGTTGACCTTGGGCGTACATCCCTAGGGTCTCCCTTATTTCATTACGAAGCCCATCTATGATATGGTATATTAGCCTTTCCTCGAGGAACCCATGGCCTGGCAATTGTTTAATAGTGCATAATATCTTTCTAAGGCCATGTCCAAGGGTTCATGTTACACTTATTTCCATTCTTGGATTTTTCTCCTCAAGGCTAACACTCTTGCATAGGTTTGATATCTTTCGTTGAAAAGTTCTACCATTGTCAGCCAACGTCGAATTGATTTTGGTTTTAGCGACCTATACCATACTTTTGCTTGGCCAACAAGTGTCAAAGGAAAGAGCTTAAGTTTTTACCACCCAATATCATTATTTTTCCATGTACAGGCATTGTAGAAGGCGTGTAAATGTTGTTATGGATCTGAATCATACCCTCCTAAAAACTTGGAAAATTTTTTTAAATCAAGCATGGGTAGACAACTTTCCTTACGATGCTTGTAGGCTATTTGAATAGCCTCTTGTATTTTCGCTAAGCTTGTAGTGGCCAGTAGAGGTTCATCATCATCAGGTAAGTTATACTTTCGTGCATTGTGATGATGTTTTCTTTGTTTATGTTTATAAGAAACCCCCACCTCGGGTTGCGTACTCCAATATTCATTGTCACAATATTTTTTGGTTCTCCAATGAATTTCCTCACTAGATGTGGCATTATTATAGTCTTGTAGGAGAGACATTGTTGTAAATTCATGTGTGATTTAATTAAATTTAATTTAATTTCTTTTCTAAAGGATACATCGTTAATACTTGTTACAGCAATCTTGTATGATGTAACTAATCTAAATAATTAGCACCATCCCTGGCAACGGTGCCAATGATGAGTAGCGAGGTACCCCTACACTCAACCATACGAATATGAGCATTCATGCATGATCCAATCGAACTCCGTGGACAGGCTAGTTGTGGTATCTAGATAGTTACACATTGATCACAGTTTGCTGTCTTCCCACCTGGACTAGTCTTTGCTTTATCACGTATGGTTTAGTCCAGAGTGAGGCATGTGATGTGATCCTAAATTAGTGCTACTCCTAGAGACAATGGAAAATAATCTTGATTACACTAATGAGTAATAGGAAATGAGTCTAAGCTAGCCTAAGTGCGATGAGCATCCATTCATTAATCATCCATACACATCTTGGACCTCGTGCACAACTACTACTGGGATTACCAAGCGTAGGTCCTAGGTACGCTACTGGGTTACCAAGTAGTCACACTTAAATGCTCGTGATTAAGTCGTACTCATTCCACATCTAACAACAGGAATAGTCAATGATGACAAAGAAATATTAACTAAGAAAAAAATAAATAACAATAACAATTAACAATAATAATTAAATAATTAAAACTAAGTGAATGCTACAATGATGAAGTAATCTTGATCTTTATTACTGATCATGTGTGTGTCCAAGTACATCATACTCAAATAAAGGTCTTGTACAATTACAAGCATCACATGACGGGCATGCACTGGGAAAATAATCTAACTTCTACGAAAATAAAATGCAAGAGCTTTGCTACAACTACTAGAAAGGTGCTTAAATGAGGTGAAAAGCCCTCTTATTTATAGGCCAGGATAGGCGGCTACGTAAATAGGGCCACGTCGATGCATGGAGGGATGTATCGATGGGGCCGCGTCGACACGGCCACGTATACGGGGCCCCGTATACGTGGCCTAGTCGATGCATCGACTATATAGCGCTTCATCATGGATGGACAATGAAAAGCACAATCTTAGCATCGACAACAGTAGACTTCTTCTTTTCTCTCTCTCTCTATCTCTCTTCTCTCTCAGCTACCAAATAAGGTTGGATGTCAAATGTGTATAGTGTTCACTCTTATTGTTATGAACACTAATTTTGTCATGTATTGTAATGATGATCCATTCACATGTCACCCCATTCACCATTAGTATCATTCAAGTCAATAATCCCATGCCTTCCTAATATTTTGTAAGGAACTCAAGGATGAATTTTCATTCAGTCATGGGGGTATGATGAGTTGCAATATCGCGTATGCGATATCGCAGCCTACCGCAATGTCTATAAATAAGAGGCAGCTTTCCCTGTTTTAGGCATCTAGACTTAGACCCTTAGCCAAACTATAGCAGCTTTACCATTCCAGAGTTAGATTAATTTCCATGTACCCGCAATAGGAGTCTTAAAGTGAATGGATCTTTATTTGAGCAAATTGTACCTGAGCACACATTTGTGTACAGTAATAAAGACAAACTTTCTGATAAACCTTGTAGCATGTGGACTAAGCTAAATAGGATATAATTATTACTAAATGTTTAAATGCTTTCCTAGATAATTAATCTCTCTCAACCCTTAACTCTCTTAGTTAAGTGCACTTAGTACAACCACTTTGAGCATGTGTGCAATGCTTGGTAACCCAGTAATGAGTAGCATTTGGTAATCCTAGCAGCGTTGCACTGGTTCAGGGTGTGTGGAGCAAATGGGAACAAATACTGGTGCTAGGATAATTAGAACTTAGTTAATGAAAGTTATTCATTTAGTTCTCTTCACATTTCTCTATTAAGCATAGGCATTAAAAAGACAAAAGATATAAAAATCATATACCTCAAGCTTACTTAACCATACAACCGTGACAATACAAGTAAGTTTGGGAAGATAGCAATTGATTAACTTTAAGTGTTCCATTAAGGCACGTAAGCACTTAGTCCTTGGAGTTCAACCAGATCATGTGTGAGATGCTCATATTCATATGGTTGAGTGTAGGGGTACCTCGCCACTCATTAGTCCTCATATGCAACAAACACAACCATTCAATACTTTGCCATCCAATTTAGCGTAAAATACCTCTTAAAGTCCTTTTCTTGCTCATTGTGGTCTTTGTGCTCATTGTGGTCTTTGGTTGAAGTCTCCAAAGACTCCCCCTACATTGGTGACCTCCAAGATGATTGAGAAATAGGCTCCCCCTACACATGTGCTACTTATCTTGGGCTTTTAAGATAGACGTGATATCATGAAAACACTATAATTGTATGTCAACATTAAGCTCAATTGTGGAGATCTAGGTCTTCAACCACCAATATTGATAAAATTTTTAGAGGTTTATCTTATCTTATAAATGGAAAAATCATCCCAAAGACTTTCAAATTAATCAAGACTAAATGCAAGATAAGAAATCAAACTAAAATTTTAATTAGATGAAGATCCAAGAGAAATTATTGCAAGTGCTATTATAAATCTTTACAAAACCAATTATATCAATGTTATGAACATAAGAAATGCTCTAGACACTTATTCCATCATTTTTGATCTAGAAAAGACAGATAATTTTGGACTTCTCATACATCATCTTTATTAACTAGCAAGAAAAGAGATAGAAACTTACCTTGACTTACCTTTCTTGCTGATAAAAGGAGAAGATTAATGGAGTTTGAGATGAGGTCCCCTATCATGAAGTACCTCCTCATCCTTAGGTTCTTTTTCATTAGATCGTGTATGTGATGTCTCTATTTGTTCATGTTCCTTGGGATACAACTCTTGATCACTTTTTGCATTATTTTCAAGACTCCACTTGCCTTCATTCTCACTTATTAGTACTTACAAAATTTCCTTACCAAAGCATTTTTGACAAGACCAAGCATTAATCTTATTTTGATCATCATAGCTAAGAGCTTGCTTACTACTACAATTTTTACACATAAATAAAATATTATCCTTATGAACAAAATTATAAAACATTACTATGCTTGAGCTTGCATTTTCATGTGTTGCTTCCTCTAAATTCTTTAGTTGATTTTCTAGAGTCTCTTCTTCTTAAATCTTGTTGCAATCCTTATTCAAAGAGGTTAGTTGTTGAATCTCAGCTTTTATATCTAAGATTTCTTCCTTCACTTAAGCATGAATAGCATCTAACTTAGAAAGTGCTAGTATCTTTGCCTTCCTAATCAAATGATGTAAAAGAAAAATTTCTTCTTTAAATTCACTATACCTCTTGCATACTTACCATCTTCTTCAGCCACAAGTGAGGAATCTTCATCAGTAAGCACCATGCATATGATATGTGAATCTTTGCAAGAATTACATGCTTCTTCTTCACTTTTCTCACAATCATCCCAATGTATATAAAAGTTTGTATTTTTTTATTCCTCATCATTATATCTATTCCTTGGTTGTACCTTTCTATCACTTAGATCGCTAGAACATTTGAAGGCCATATGGTCTCTTCCTCCACAAACCTAACATTCTATAGAAGAAAAATCTAAGTTAGAAGAATCTAAAAAATGTCTACCTCTATCTCTTCCTTTGAAGAAATTAGATCTTTGTTGTTATTGAGATGTCCCTTTGTTTCTTCTTGTAAATAATCATTGTAGTTTCCTTGAAAGAAGAGCAATCTCATCTTCATTGCCCTCATCATGCTCATTGACCTCCTTCTCCTTGGAGGTAGTCTTCAAGGCAATGGGTCTTTCTTGAGTAGATCTTTCTCTTATAAGATTCATTTCATAGGCAATGAGATCACTTTGAAGTTCCTTGAATTTTAGAGTTGAGAAATCTCTTATTTCCTCCATGGTTGTGACCTTTGGTTTGAACTCCGATTGTAGAGTTCTGATAATTTTAATAATTACATCACTTTTGAGTAGATCCTTTCCTATTCCTCTAATTGCTAAAACAAGATCATTATCTTTATAAAATTAATCTTTGATTTTCTCACCTTCTCTCATTTTTAGTTTATCATATTCACTTTGCAAAACTAATAATTTTAATTGCTTAACACTAGAGGTTCCTTCATAAGTAGCTTCTAAAGTTTGCTAAATTTTTTAGTCTTTTTTACATCCTGCTATCCTATTGAATTCATATTTATTCAATGCATAATATAAACAATTTTTAGCTTTTGAATTAAACATGAACTTATCCTTTTCCTCTTGAGACCATTTGTTATGAGGCTTGTTGATGCCAGTGATGTTATTGATGGATGGAGTGTAGCCTTCTAGAATTAACTTCTATACTTCAAACTTCATGGGTTTGAAGAACCCTTACATTTTGGCTTTCCAATAGGCAAATTTGAACATGGGTGGCTATGTGTAAGATGTTCCCTCCATTGTTTACTCTAAAAGTTGATGATGATAGAGAAGAGTACTAGGCTCTGATACCACTTGTGGATCATATAACCTAGAAGGGGGGATGAATAAGTTCCACAAATTAAAACTTAAAGATACAAAGCACACACATCCAATTTAATGTGGTTCCCCAACTTGGGTAGTCCACACTCAAAGGGTAGATCTCAACCACATCTTGAGACTTTATTTCTCTCAAAATGTGATTGAAGGATCCACACCCTATCCAATCTTCAAACCACACTCCGAAGTGTTGTACCACAACACCAATCACTCAATCCTACAAGGTCACATTAGGCTTGGAAATGTGATTTTAAGACTTCCACAGCCTTTACAATTTTGAGCTATACACCAAAGTATTGTACCGCAACACCAACAACTCAATCCTACATGATCCTAACAAGCTTAAGCACATCAACCACAAGGAAACAAGAACAAGAATCATAAGTGATGAGTGTCAAGGTACCCCTACACCCAACCATACGAATCACAATCGTTCATGTGCAATCCAATCAAATTCTGTAGACTATAATTACTCAGTACACTAGAGCTAAATGGTGTGTATGTGTTGTTCATTCATTGTTTTCCTAGTCCCATTATGGAATGCAATTGTATGGTTAAATGTGACTGAGGCATAAGATTTTTATTCTTTTGTGCTTTTATGAAATTACTCGCCTAGAATAAGAATGAAAGTAAAAGTGATTAAATGCTAAGTAAACTATGGTCTAATCTAGCCTGACACAAGTAACCATTCCCACTTCCTGGACACATCCTACACTTTGTGCAAACACTGTTGGGATGTCAAATGCTAATCATTTTTGAGCTACCAACTGTCACACGTATGCTTGAAGGGATCGTGCTTGTGTAATCTAACAATTTGCTTAATTGATTAAAATTAATTGCTGCATAAATAACATTAATGTAAATTGCATGAAATAACAATGTGTAAATGCATAAGAAAGAAAATCTCAAGTGCTGCAAGGAATGAATCAAAGAGTTTGTCTTTATTGCCAACAAAATAGTGTGCTCAAGTACATCAATGCTTGAATAAAGATTCGTTCACACTTAGACCGCCTACTACGGGCACTTGGAAAATATTCTAACTTTCAAATGGACAAACTGCAAGACTTTTGCTACTTGACTACTAAAACTTACCCCCAACTGTGCACCAGGGTGCTATATTTATAGACCCAGGAGTAACCCTACAATATCAAATATATGATATCGCATCTTGGGCCATGATATCATGTACCTGATATTGCAGCCACCCCGATATTGGAGTGATGAAAAATACGATTTATCATACCCCCACAACTGAATGAAAACTCATCCTCGAGTACAGAAGAGGAAGCAGTCCTTTACAAAATATAATAGGGGATGTGGACTTATTTGACTGACATGCAAAGTGACACAAAGAAAATAGACAAATACAAAACTTCTCGAGCATACAATATTATAATTGTGTACAAAATTGGGTGTTCATGACTATAGGAAAGAACACCAATGAATCCAAAGCACATTCAACCCCTCTTGGCAATAGAAGAATGAGGGAGACATAGAAGAGATCCAACAGTCATGAACAATCTCCTACGAGTGATATAGTTGCATCTTCCTTGGTGATGACAATCCCGCTTCCAATCCATGCTTCCCACTACAATCACAACAAAACCAAATATTACTATTTATAGTGCAACAGATAATGGCTGAGTACCTTGTCTTGTCGATGATTTTATCTAGCTAGGTTGTGATTGTGATAAATTGGTTGCTTGATGTTGTTAGTGGAAAGATTGATGAATGGGTTAAATAAGAGAAGCAATCCATACAATTTAGAAAAAGTTTAACACAAGGAATACTGGAAAGAGGGTATTCACAACAATAAAAAGGAGTTCATTACAAATAGTTATGAAGGTATGTATAAGTGGATGACATTGATGGGGTAAATAAAAAGAATTTGATTGTAAAAATATCTAAAGGTAAAGAACTTAACTTAACCAAACCAGAAGATATGCAAGTGGGTCCTCCCCAAAGCAAGCATAGGCCTTTTATGCCCTTGCATAACTTCAAACCAAGGAGTCTATGGGCTCCATGGATGATTAATGATTACAAGAAGTTAAGTACAAAAACTCAAAAGTAACTAATTGAGAAACTTGACACATCAAACCAAGACATTAAATCAAAACATGAAACTGACAATGAGGTGAGGCATGAAAAGCATAGATGAATAAGAGAGAGAATGAAATGGAAATTATAGTCACATGCAATCCCTTGTGGAATTTGTGGTTAAATGACTTGGTAGGATCCATCCTTAGTCCAGATCAAAACCAACTACTTTTAATGACTTTGCATTGACATTCTAAGGCTATTCCATTCCTTGAGACATAAGAATGCTTCCACAAAACAACTACCATTCCAAATTGGAGAGAAGGTAGGCAGTCAAAAAGGGCCTTAGTTAGAGGAGACAAGACAAGTCTCATAACCAGTGCTTGTAGCCCTTTTATTTGGTCTGAGGAATGTGCTTTGAATTCCCATGTTTTTTTTTAATGGGAACCACACCATTCAAAGACCCATGCATTTTTTTGCATTTATTTTGTCCAAGGGATGTGCTTTGAATCCTCATCTTTTTTTTTATGAGGACCACACTATGCAAGGACTTATTTGACTTCCTATTGTGAAATGATGCAGAACAGTGAGAAGCTTATGAGAACACTCCTGCACATAGGAAAATAGAAAAACACAAAGAATACCACATCCCTTAAATCCACACCCTATCCAAACCTTTGATTCCTTCCCAATTCTGAAAACTACATAAGTAACCAACTTATTAAAGTTGTATTAATGAAAAAGAGACTACACGCTTCCAATAGAAGAAAAACCATAAAGTATGTGGATGGGTGGATGATGTGGACTCACTACCTGTTATATGAAAAGAAACCATGTTCTAGTTGTCAATAACAACATTCAAAGTCAGAAACTTGACATCAACAATCAAATTACAAATAAAGCATACCACCATCAAGTAGTGCATTACCATTGTACCTACCACCTTATTAGCAAAAAAAGTATGGAAACACATCAAACATAAGCAAACATAACCATAAAAGAAAGTAAAAGTGTAGACAATAAATATTGAATATATTAATATTGGTGTAAAACAAAAACTAAGAAAGCACTAATAACCTTAAAAATACAAATATGTAAAATAAATATGTAAAACAAAGAAGATGAAAACAAAAAGTTGTAAAACCAAAAATGTGTAAAAAAAAAGGTCAAAAATTGAGGAGCTACCTAAGGTATTAGTATGGGTGGCCATCTCCCCCACAACTACATTGGAAGGGAGAGATCCAAAAAATTGAGCGCGATTGTCCATCTAACAAGGTGTTTGTTGCATTGGTTGGCTTGGGCTCATGGAAAGGTTTTATTTGTTGAATGTTGACTAATTATTTCTTATTTAGGTTGTCAGGTTTGTAGATGATCATGGCCCCAGATAGAAAAGTCTCATCTATGATGTAAGATCCTTTCCACAATGTTTGAAATTTGGTTCGTTAGGGTACATGTGCAGGATTCCAATAGAGAACCTTGTCTCCTAGTTGAAACTTGACTTTTCTTATTTTGAGGTCATTGCATTTCTTATTTAATGCCTTATGCGTTTTGTTGGATGTTAGGGTTATTAACCAATTTTCATCTAGCAAGTTGAGACTCATTAATCATTCTTTCTATGCTAGACTTAGATCTAGGTCAAGGTCACAGGTTGTAGAGAGTGTATGGAGCTCTAATTGAATGGGTAATGTTGGTAGTTTTCAGTGCACAAAATCGTAGGAAGAATAACCTATGGAAAGCTTCCATGTGAAGTGATAGGCCCAAAGGGCATCATTTAATTTAGTGCTCCAGTCCCTTCAGTATTTACTAATGGTATGCATTAAGATTTTTGTAATCTCCTAATTAGTGACCTTAGCTTGACCATTAGCTTGGGGGTGATATGGTGTTGTGAGTTTATGTTCAACCCCTAAGCATTACATCAACTTCTAAAAAGTGGTACCTGTAAAATGAGTTCCATTATCAAAAATTAATGCACAAGGTATACCAAACCTATTTACAATGTTTTTTTATACAAATTAAGCAGCAATGGTCGATGTACAATCAACGATGACTGCTACTTCTGCCCACTTGATACAATGATCAACTGCAACTATTATATATGCCTTTATATTTGATAGAGGTGCAATGGAACCCATGAATTCAATGCCCCAAATATTGAATGGTCCAAGAGGTTGTATCCATTATTGTGGCTCCTCCATTTGAGTTGTCATTCCATCATCACTCTAGCAATGATCACAAGCATGACGAATTGATGTGCATCCCTGAAGATTGTTGGCCAATAATACCCTTCCATGAGGATTTTTATGGCCATGCATCTCCCAGAATGATGGCCCCCACAAGGACCTTCATGAGCATCCTAAAGAATGCATAGTTGATCCATATCAAGGACACACTAATGTACCAGGCCATCGGGACAAACCTTGTAAAGGTTTTCATTAATTTCCATGAAATACTTGGCCCAGTCAAGAAACTATTGTTTCTTCCTAGTGTCCAACCCTTGTAGCAGTTCTTTCATGAGTAGATAAGTGAGTATAGTGTCATACCATTTTGGTTCATCAGGCATTTTTGCTTTAATAGCACCTGTAAGGAGAGATTCATTAGGGAATTGATCATATAAAGAACTCTCTTTCTCCTTATCATCCCATCTTAGTCACGATAAGTGACCCGTGACCACATTCTCCACAATTTTACAATCTATCATCATGAGATTGAACTCCTGTAAAATCACGAGCCACCATATGACACGAGAGCTCACCGTTGGCTTATTCATTAGAAATTTGATGGCACTATGATCTATGTGCATGAACACTTTATAGCCAAGCACATAGTTCCTAAACATATCTAAGGCGAACACCACTGCCATCAACTCCTTTTCTATGGTAGTGTAGTTTAATTGTACACCTGCAATGCTCTGGCTTACATAGTGAATGTAATATGGATGTTTTTGATCATCCATTTATGTAAGCATTAACCCCAAAGCATAATTTGATGCATCAGTCATCACATGAAACGGTCTGGACCAATCTCGTGCTTGAAGAATGGGGGTTTCAATAAGCTTTTGCTTTAATTATTGAAATGCTATTTCACATGTAGAGGTCTAGATGAATGATGCATCCTTCTTTTTCAATTCTACCAACAACTTGGTGATTTTGGAAAAAAATTTGATGAAGCACCAGTAGTAACTAATATGACCAAGGAATGACCACACTTCTTTAACTATTTTGGGTTAACAGGTTATTCCTTGGATAACCCTTATTTTTTCAGGGTCCACATCAATTTCTACTTTTGAGATGCAATTCCCCAAGACTATGCCTTCCTGGACCATAAGATGGCTCTTTTTCCAATTGAGCCGAAGGTTTGTTTCGACACATCTCTTTAATACCTACTCAAGACTGTCCAAAGCTTACTCGAACATAACTCCATAGGTAGAAAAATCATCCATAGAAACTTCTACCCCACTACCATTCTACTGTTGGAAAATGCTAAGAACTAATCATTGAAATGTAGTTGGGGCATTGCATAGACCAAATGGCATTTTTTGGTAAGCAGAAGTCCCCCAAGGACTTGTGAAAGTTGTGTCTGATCCTCTAGTGCAATCTGAATTTGGTTATAGCTACTATAACCATCAAGAAAGCTATAATAGCAATGCCCCAAAATGGTGTCCAACACTTGGTCGATGAAAGGCAATAGAAAATGATGCTTGAAAGCTACCATATTGAGTAGCCAAAAATCAATGCACACCCACCATTTTCCTTCTTTCTTTGGTACGATCACGAGTGGACTAATCCACTCACTATCTATGATAGGGCAGATGAATCCTACTTTGAGGAGTTGTTCAATCTCCTCCTTGACAATCTATTTTAACTTAGGATTTAAACATCACTGTGGTTGTCATTTCAGCTTAATGGTAGGGTCAGTGTATATTTGGTGCTGGCATATTCTTGGATCTATCCTAGTGAGTTTGAAATATGAGTAGGTGAAGGCTACTGACCATTTTTCCACAACTTTTATCAATTTTCTCTTCTGTTCTATAGTAAGCTTAGCATTAATAATAATCGACCTCCCATTTTTCAAAAATATGTACTCCGTTCCAGTTGATAGTGTCTTCAATTCAAGGGGCTCTTATTTAAAATTATCAAGAATTTCCAGCTCATCCCAACTGACATCATCATTTGCACCTTTGGAGAGTTGGTGATGAACTTGCTCGAGTTCATCCATACTTACAACGTACTCATACGTTAGGCCCTCAATCGATTTCGTGCATAACCTACTACTACTAGTATTAGCTGTCAGCCACTGGGTACTTTCTTGTTTTGTGGCTACTACATACAGACATCTCTGGATATCAACTTCTAGTGCATACTACCTGCATGCAGAGATAGATGTTTACTTTACTAACCATATCTTCTGCACATGTTGACACCCTGAATCATTGTATGTGATACATGGAACTCTCTTCTTCTCAATCTTTTCAAACTCTTTTTTTTTATATTTCCAAGAAAATATCTCTAATGCCCATTTTAGCATCCACAGTACTTAGCCACATCCTTCCCATAATAATTAGAAAGTCCCCCTTGCAGTTCTCCACTTTGATTACTAGGAAACTAGTAGGATATGACCACCCACAAATAGTGGTGATGATGTCTTCAACTAGTTCCAATGTAATAGTGATGGACTGGTCCACCAGTTCTAGCCGAATGTTACTCTTCTTCAAGGGAGGAAGGTTCCACATTGTGTAAATTTCATGAGAGATCAAATTAACACTGGAACCAAAGTCAAGAAGATCTTTACAAGGTTCATTCCTAGAAATTTGCAAGTAAAGTAGGGGAATCCTAGGATCAGCTAATTTTCTAGGTAGGTTACCAACTCAAATCCAATTAGATACAACATGTGTAAGCATTACAGTATGGATTTGAGAAGATTTTGGCTTGAAGGGGACTCGGATAGAGAGGAAATAGAGGAAGTTGGAGGAGTAGGGTTACCAACCACTGATGTGTCTAAGGGCTTTGGTGGACTACGAGGTCGAAAGAAGGGTCTTTTTCTTATTCGTGATTTTGACCCATTGGATGGGTTAATCGATTGCAAGTTAACTACCCTCGTAGCATTCCTTTGTTGTGATTGTGTAGGCAATTCATCTTACATGGACGGAGCAAGTGGTAGCTATGTAAGAGGTGGAGGAGTAGGTGCAGGTATAAGAGGTGCATGAGGGTGGTAGGTGGTATCCCTCCTTGGATAAGGTAATTGGTATGTTTCAGGAGGGTAGTGGTGATGTTGATAAGCAACAACATAACCAAAGGAGTCCCTTGGAGATGAAGGTTGTTGAACATAGTAATCATAGGGATCTAGTTGTCGGTAAGGGTATTACTATCTTGGAGGTGGCAATGCCCATGATTGTGGTTGCTGCCATTGCTGGTACAATCCATAGGGTTGCAAAAGAGTTCCACTTGGATAGTACTACTGTGGTTGGTGGAACTATCAAGGATTGCCTTGTAGATAAGGCAATTTTTTGGGTGTTTTCCTTTATGCAAGTCATGGATGTAAGGCATACACCCCAGATTCCTACAAGTGTGATACAACTAGACAAAATCCCTTAGGATTTTCATATTGGTAGACATCACACCCACCATCATCATCTAAGTCACTATTTGCAACCATCTTACCTTTACCTTTAGATATGATACGTTTAGCCTCCTTACGCCTCCGACACTCTCACTCACCACCTTACTCCCTAAACTCTTCAGCTATTTTTAGAACAACTTGAAACCTATTGTTCATGGAGTCCCATAATTGATTAACCTTAGCCGTAATTTCTAATTGCAATTTCTAGAATGGCAAGGTTTTTTGGTTAACCACCTCATCTCTGGTGAATTCATCCTTACTATCACAAAATCTAATCCCCCTTTTCTAAATAGAAGGATCTCTGTTGTATTCTTCTACACTTTCACATTTTCTTAGCTCTCCCTCCTCCTTGGCTACCTAGTTAATTAGTTTTTGGATCTGATGAGTGCTTAACTCTATCAATCTCCCTTGGGCATAGATGCAAAAGGTTTTCCTAGTTTCCAACTACAACCCATCTATGATATGGCAAAGCTAATCAAGTTGAGAGTATCCATGATTGGGACACCTATGTAATAGATAGTAGTATCGACCAATAGCAACATCCAAGGGCTCATGATTTCCCTATTTCCACCCTTGAATTTTTTTTCTTAGATTGGATACTTTGGAGTACATTTGATATTTGTCATTGAATAATTCCAACATCGTACTCCATTGTCTAATTGATTCTAGTTCCAAGGATCGATATCAATTTTTTTCTTCCTTTATGAGTGTTCTTAATGTTTTGCAAGGCACATGCATCTTGGAAGGCCTGGAGATGGTTTTGTGGATCAGCATCATATTCTTCCTTGAATTGAGGGATGTCATTCACATCTAGCCTCTTTATTCTGCTGTCCTTCACATGCCTTGTTGGAATCCTCATAGCCTCTACAATATTTAACATGCCCCAAGTAGCAAGTGCAGGTTCATCAAGGCCATGATGGTGGTGCCTATGATGTTACCTACTAGCCCTTCTTTCTTGATGCTAGGCCTCTCTAAATTGTCCACATCTTTGATCACAACTATCCTGATGATCCCTTCTATTATTCTGGTCTCGTCAATCATCTTCATCATGGTTATTTCATCTACAACCATGATCTGAACCCAATGAATAAGAAGATGATGATGAAGGGGAAGAAGAAGGGGAACTTGCTCCTTACTGACACCTATCATCCTTCCTTCGATGCTCGTGACCAAGATCACGATCATGATCTCCTTTGTCTCCCTTTTCCTAAGTTACTTTCCAAATCCATTTTTGTCATTAGATTCATTTTGATCATAACCTAGATTATGGATTATAGATTGTACATTCTGGTTGATGGCTTCTTGAACAAAGTCAAAGAGAGGAGAATCACTAAAGAAGTAGTCACCTTCATCAATTAGATCAAGCGGAGGTGGAAAGATATTTGACCCCTTGTCCTTCATAAGCTCATGTTGGTACTCCAGCTGACAATCCCTTAGTCTTTGTGCTTTAGTGGGATGATAATCCCTTGAGTCAGGATCTCACATTTCATATTCTCCATGGAGATGTTGAAGCCCATGTTGTGTGAGCATTAGTTGGAGCATTGCTGGAACAAATCGATCAGGTGGCAACACAATGTTGCCTTCCATATTGCACCACCACATCAGTTCATCTTGATGTAAGATGAAGGTAAATTCTGGTACATACTCATCAGGATGAGCATATACCACCCAGTATTGTTAAGGTACTTGAACTGCCTTGGGTGAAGATGGGCTCCTATGAGAAGAAGACATTTTGTGTTAAGAAACAGTGTGTAGTTAAGATTTAATTTAATGATAATAATAATAATTTTCATTTTTGGATGATTTGACTCTTAGGGTTCGAACAACGAGGTTACTAAATTTCACTAGGCTTAGATAGTGCATGAAGAACTACAGTCCCTGGAAACGGCACCAATGATGAGTGGCAAGGTACCCTACGCCCAACCATATGAATCACAAGCATTCACATGTAATCCGGTCAAATTCTACAGACTATAATTACTAAGTATGCTAAAGCTAAATAGTGTGTACGTGTTGTTCATTCTTTGTCTTCCCATTCCCACTTGTGGAATGCAATTGTATGGTTAAATGTGACTGAGGCATAAGATTTTTATTATTTTGTGCTTTTATGAAATTACTCGCTAAGAACAAGAATGAAAGTAAAAGTGATTAAATACTAAGTAAACTATGGTCTAATCTAGCCTAACACAACTAACCGTTCCCACTTCTCGAATACATCCTAAACTTTGTGCAGACACTGTTGGGCTATCAAACACTAGTCGTTTCTGAGCTACCAAGTGTCACACGTATGCTCGAAGGGGTCATGATTGTGTAATCTAAAAATTTTCTTAATTGATCAAAATTAATTACTACATAAATAACATTAATGTAAATTGCATGAAATAACTATGTGTAAATGCATAAGAAAGAAAATCTCAAGTGCTGCAAGGAATGAATCAAAGAGTTCGTCTTTATTGCCAACACAATGGTGTGCTTATGTACATCAATGCTTAAATAAATATTCGTTTACACTTAGACCTCCTAATGCGAGCACTTGGAAAATATTCTAACTTTCAAATGGACAAACTACAAGAGTTTCGCTACTTGACTACTAAAACTTACTCCCAATTATGTGTCAAGGCACTGTATTTATAGACTCAGAAGTAACCTTGCGATATCGAATGTACGATATCACATCTTGGGTCACAATATCACGTATCCAATATCGTGCACTCGATATCATGGCCATCCCGATATCAGAGTGATGAAAATTACAATTTATCAACAAGGAATAATTACAACTTAGTTTGCTAATCCTTGTACAATTAGGTACAACATACTTTACAATGCCAAAATACTAAGATAGTGAGGAGCAATAGAGAATTCAATGATTACAAATGATTATACAATAAATACAACAAGGCTTGAACTTTTCTCAATGCACATCAAGTCTTCTTATAGTTATCATGTTTCTAAATCCATCTTGGAATGCATGCAACAGCTAGCCAATGGTCACTAACAGTCATGGTAGACATCTTTCTCGTGCCTAAGACATCTCTTTGAAATTTCCTTCCATTCTAGAAAGACTTCTTTATTTAGTGAAAGATGTCTTTCTAAAGTCTCCATCCTAGAAGACATCTTTGTCTTATGAAAGATGTCTTTCTAAACTTAGTCTACATTCTATGAAGATATCTCTCTATGATGAAGACATACTTTCCTAAAGAAAGATGTATGTTATTTCTCAAAGACGTCTTTATCTGTGAAGCCTTCAATTCTGCCAAGTCATCTTTTGTTTCTTGAAGACATGTTTGTTCACTTTCCCTTACATGATCAATGCATCATTCTTTGTCCAAAACCTTGATCTTCTACATGCTTTAATGATGATAACTTTACTTGTACAGTATTTGGTCCTTATCCACATTCTTTGAATGTATTTTTGAAGACCATGTGGATGATCTCTTTCTTTGAGCTCTAAAAAAATTTTTCCTTGTCCTCTTTCACTCATCTTAGTTTCTCATGTACATAGTCCTACAAACACAATAACCATATAACCATGCATGCACACAACCTTTAACTCCATTTTACTTAATTTTTTGACACACACCAAACATACTAAAGGGTCCACAAAGTACATTAAAGTAAATATTAAACTATTTTCAAATGCTACAAGGTATTTCAAGAAGTTCACCTTTATTGCTATCACAACGAAGTGTCCAGGTACATTAATGCTTGAATAAGGATCCGTACACTTCTTGACTCCTACTACTGGCACCTAGAAAATATTTTGTTGTAAAAAAAACTACAAGAACTTCCCTAAGTTATTGACATAATGATGCCATAAATGTAGTGAGTGCATGCATTTATATAGGCAAACTCAAATGTCATGTCAACACATATGCATCAATGCATGCCCATCAACACATCCCATTAATGATGATTCATCATCCTATGTTAGGATGTTTGGCCTTCCACATTTGCACTTTGTCCCTTGGCACTTCGAACACTAACAATGGTAATTTACATTAATATTGATAAGCAACCAGAAGGTAAAAACCCTAGAAACTTTTCCTCAACTCAACTTGAGGCTCTTTAAATGTTTTTGAAGTATTCTTACCTTCTCCCCAACTATTTCAATCTTACTTTGACTACTTCTCAAATTGGAATGGGCATTTTTGGAAACTTTTCCCATGCATCTGGGTCATCTCTGGGTTTTCTAGAAAATCTCCTATGAAAACCCAACTATCAGGTGGGATGTCTACTATTTTTCAGGGATGTCCCATCTAGTCTTGGGACTTCCCAAATTTTGGTGGGTTGTCTTTATTGGGATGTTCCACTTTCTAGTGATACATCTCGCCTATAGATGCCAAACACAAAAATTCTCATTTTGATGCCTAGAACCTCTGACTACCTCAAAACAAGTCCCCATAGACCCTAGAATCCCTTAAACTCATCGAGATGAGCCAAAAACACCCCAAAACATCCAAGAATCATCCTCAAAAAAAATCAACACAAAAAGACACATAGCATGGAGGGTAGAACAAGGGGATCAAAAGAGGTGTCCCTACACTAGAATTTGTAAATTTTGAAAACTATGAGATGTTCTCTTTGAGCACCTATGAATGATCAAACATAGTAACAAAATGAAGCCAAAAAAACTAATCATCTTCTTTATGGCTTACCATAATAAAATTAGACCAATTTCTATGATAACTTTTATCATCATTTTGACTTCAATTTTTTATAAAAAAGAACTTTGGCTACAAATGGTTTAGAACATGACTAAACTCTTATGTGTAAATAATTTTAAGAAAATATCCTTAAGAGATTTGTAAAACTTTAGAAAAATCCTCTTTTATCCATAATAAAACATAATGATGCTCAATCATGAAAAATTCTCAAATGAGCTTAAATCTGCTCAAAAACATATTCTTGAAGGATTACAACCATGAAAATCATGGATCCATTCAATCTATGCCTCACTAACATTATTAATCATAATGAATCTCACAAGTCAATGAGGCATTGCTTTGTTGGTTAGAGCATGTAGCCTGTAGAATTTAAGTCACAAGTTTAATTTTGATAAGTATGTTGATCTAACACATCATTATGTTTAACAAAAGTATCATGAAAATTCATGTGTATTATATGTTCTCAAGGTACATATTGCCATGTAAATCTATGCTTGTGGAAAGATGACCTAAAAAATTAATTCATATTACTAAAATTTTCAAGTAAAAATAACATATTATAGTATTATAGAAAGTATAAGAATAAAGGTACATTCTTCTTTAACCATTTTATCCATTGACTAATATATGTATAAATTATGGCATAAAAGTACTTTAGCTTGAAAATTACGACCTTGTATATATAACAACTATAATTTTGACCAAGAGGCCAACTACTAGTCAAAGATTGGTAACGCTAAATAATATTGTATCTATAACACTTTGAGAGAGCCTGTTGATAATGTTAAAAAATATTTCATCTATAATGTTCCAAAGAGAGCCTATCAATAATGATGAATACTATTTTATCCATAATACCAACATATTTTCTCCAAGTGAATCTATGACTTCTATGTTTACATCTTCATATTGCAATGTGCAAGCAATGAAATTCATATGGGAAAGGAAAGTATGCATCTATAATAACATTCTATAAAAATTAAAAAATATTTTTCCACATAATATTTATTACTAAACTTAGAATTAGTTAACCTTCGTATCATGCAATCATAGCGATCTACCCAAAATTGTTAAGAAATACATCGAATATGGTAAAATGGTGACTTGGATAATTTTCAATAGAGTAGATAAATTAAACTTCAACTCAATTTTTCCAAGATTATCTTGGCCAAATTATAGATATATATTATAAAGATATGACTAAGCTAGTTATTATAACCATTGAAAGTTGGGCTATGCATTCATATTATTCCTAACCTCATTACAAACTTTAACTATTGGATCATGTCATGGATTTAATAGTGCAACTACTATTCTATCTTAAATAAAGTATATTAGACTAACATCATAATCAACAACATCAAGTAAATAAGCAACATCTTATTCAAAAACATTAACAAATATTGAATATTTAATACTTGAAAGTATTCGATCAATCTATCTCATCTCCTCTTCCTCAAGATTGAGTGCAGATTTCAACAGTATTGATCTAGAAGGAAGACCTTGTTCTTTCCTTGCTTGATCTAAAAACTATGAAAGTAAGCAAAAATCATAGGATACATCAATGACACCATTAGTAGGCCTCAATATGGCTTCTACTTTAAAATCATGAATGTGCTACCTACACGTAGGGACTAAGATGTGCCACCACCTCTAAACACTAAGGCTGTAACCACAAGCATATTTGTAGTAGCAACAACCTCAACATTGATTGTAATGATTCCAACAATAGGAACCATAGCTACAAGTCCTAGAATTGTACAAACTAGTACACTAGCTACTAATAGTCAAGCATCTGTAGGTAATTCTGATGTATATTTTCCTACAATGAGCCATCTGCAGGATATATCTTAGAGCATGAATTAAAGGCAACAAGATTTTGCCAACATATTCATTATCATAAGGAAGAATTCTTTTGCCTTTATAAATTTCATGATAAGGAATGTAGCAATCATGTTACCGTATGAATAAAACCCAGAGATATCTAACAATGTTATGTCCTTTTTACTAACACTAGAAACAAGGGATGGAAATTTTCATTGTCTTGCCTTACAAAGAGTAGAAGGCTACTACAAAAGCTATTACTAATCATATGAAAAAAGTCCTCTATGTTCCTGCAACACCACTTCTTGATTTTGATGCTTCTACATATATTCAAGTGTTTGCAAGAATGAACATTCAAGGAGAAGGGAGCATCACAATTGAAAGCATTTGACAAACTATTACACATAAGGAAAATAATTGAAAACATGTTCAACATCCCTCAAGATGTCACTATCATATCATCTAAACTAATTCCAACTAAGGGAAAACTAATATTATCCAAAACTTAGTTATAGCAGTCTAAATTGAACATATAAAGGATTGCAAACTTAGGTTTCTCAATTCTACAACCAACTTGATAACCCCATATGGTTTGTTACTTCCAAGCTATTTGTCCAATTCTGCATTGATTAGGTAAATTATCTTATGGTTAAGCAACAATAGTTGAAGTTGGAGAAGAAGAAGGAGAAGGAAACATCATATGCATAAATGACCAATGCAAAGTCACATAGACTAGAAAAGACCATTGCCATGTTGTAGAAGAAGAATAAGGGCCTTATAATAGAAAATTAGAGATTGACTCAGGTAGCAAAGAAGAAAGAGCATATGAAAAAAATCCTAAATCATCTTTAGGTAAAAATGATTAATATGAATTTGGATATCAAAAAATTGATTAAGGACAATCGTAATCTCTTCATGGAGAAAGTTCATGCAATGCAACAATGATCCATGATTAAGATCAAGACCTATAAGAATGAATCAAAAAGGTAGAAAAATTTTGAGAATTTCAAAGATGATGTTGACCTAAAAAAGATAATAATAAAAAGAACTTCATATTGGCTAAGTTCAAATTAAACACTTCCCTATGATAAATTGTCAACATTCCATGTCAAAGCATCCTCGATGAAATAAATGCAATTAACTAAGCTAAAATCAAGATCAAGAAACTGCAAATTGAATACATAACATAATACAAAAAGCTAGGGATCATTCAATATGAAAATCTCATCATGTTAATAGAAAGCAAGCCTAAAAGTAAGTTGGAAAAGCAAGTTGTAACCACGTTCTTACTCTATGAACATGAACACCAAATTCACAATCAAATAAAGTAGAAGCTATGACCTTTAAATGTAGAGTTGAAGGTTCTCTAAGTAAAAATCATTAACTAATGAAATCTTGCAAAGAACTTGGCAAAAAGAATGGTAGATTACCAAGAAATAAAGGATTAACTAAGGATTCTTGAAGTATAGTACTTAAATTTTGTTGCATGATTTGTTTAGGCAAACAAAATGTTTCCTACACTTCCACGTCCATGAAAAGTTATAACCACATCTAAACTTGTAGATCTCACTTAAAAGCTCATTGATCTATGGATTGATGATGAGAAAATTAAGATGCTTATAGAATATTTCTTCATGAAGAAAGAGCATCAATTAAACAACTATAGAAGCTACTAAGACAGGAAGAACCATCATTGTTAGGAATAACTGAAAGATTCATCAATGACAATTTTGAAGATTCCTAAAAATTTTGTAAAATTTTTAGGTCTATTTAGAGTTTTTTTCATTTCTTATAACTACTCAAATAAAACTTTATAATGTGGCACTCAATTACATAGTTGGTCAATCAATTCATATTTCTCCAACTCTATCCTAATTTTTGTTTAACTTGAAAACAAGTTCTTAGTCAATCATAGGGGTATGTTGAAAATTGAATAAGTCATTCTTGATCAGGTACGACGTGATATCACAGATATGATATCATAGTGATCAATTTTACTTATAAATATCTCCTCACCTACTACATTAATGGTAAAAATTAATGCAGTAGAGTAGTAGAACCCTTGTCATTTGATTTCTTAAATTCAATAGAGATCAACACGTGCCCACAATGTGGTTCTTAGATAGTTGTCCAAAGTCCTTATTTGAGTGCAATGTACTTGAACAGATTTTATGAATGACAATAAAGATAGAAATTGATTCCCTTCCATTACAACACTTTGACTTAGTTTAGATTTACTTTAATTACAATTTGCATTTCCATATTACTTACTTTCTGATGCAGTTAGTTTAATGAATTATTTTCTCACGCACATTATTAATGTGGCAAAATGAGCACAACAAAATTTGAATGTAAACACATATTTACTTGGTAATCCAAGTAGCATTATTGCTTGATTCACCTAGTTACATAATGCTTAGTAATCCCAGTAGTAAATGTGTGAGTTTAGGCATGTACAACAAGTTGGGATTGGACACTCATAACCCTTAGCTAGAGTAAGATTTACTTTATTTTTAATTTAATTATTTTTATATTTTTAACTATTTTAATAAAGGCTAAACAATATCATGATCATACACCTTACCTTTGACTAAACTATACACCATAAAACCACTACTAGTCTAAGTAGAAAGACAACAATACACAATTATTGGTTAACTTCCTAGGTGATACCATTAGCATCATAAACCATAAACCATAGAACCACTACTAATCTAAGTGGAAATACAACAATACACAATTATTGGTTAACTCCCTAGGCAATAATGTTAGTATCAACCATGAATTACAACACGGTCTACTATGATACTTGTAGATCATATGGTAAAACTTTGGACATACTCACCACTCATCAATCTTTTCATTAATAAGTTGCATGATTAAATGTGCAATGGACAATATTAACATACTATAAAAATAGGCTCTTGAGTAGTAAACCTACTTCTTTGCACAAATGATACTACTTTAATATCCACATCTAAGAAACGTATGTCTAATATGTTGCAAGTTTTAGAAAAATTTTGCATTTCTTCTAGATTGAAATTCAATGTAAAGAAAACCAAAATGATGATTCAAAGTAAGAGAATCACAATACAGTTTTAAATTTTGTGATTAAAATGTACAAATCATTTAAATACTTGAGTATTTTAATAATTATAAATGAGATAAAACCATTAATGATAGAATAGCAAGAGGAATAAAAGTTCTCCATGCAATTAAATATAAATGTAATGCATTAAGAGTTTGGACCTGCAAGGCTAGATAACAAATTTTATCCTACTATGTTATATGAATGCACAGTTTGGGAATAGGTATTAATACTAGAAATTGAAAGGTGATTAATGGAATACAAAAAATATTTTTACCCAATAAATTAAAGGTGAAGGTATGAACACTCTATTTGATGCTTCTATTAGAGTATAAACCCTCTAGAAGTAGAAGCTATTTGTCAATTTATTGCATATACTCAAAAACTTGCAAAAATAGAATAGATCAAATTTTCTAAGATAGTTCTTAAAGACACAAAAAGGATAAAAATGGTATTTCCCGAGGATACAATGGTTGAAGACTTAGGATCTCTGGTTGGAAGAAATACAGAGTAATCCAAAGCACATTCAGAAGTTAGTTAAACAACGAGTTCAAACAAAGTTATGGTCAAATGTAGAAGGCAAGAAAAAATTTAATTTGGAATGTATAAGAGGGAACTAGTTAAATTCAAAAGTTTATTATCTATCAGCTAAACTTCTAATGAGATGTCACATTTTCATCAACAAGATTCATTTAAGTTCATATCATCTTTGGATAGAGAGTAGAATATGGATGCAATTTCTTAGAAATCTTAACGATAAGCATCACGATTTTCTTAGTTGCCCTAAGCTTGACCATTTAAGACTAAATTATAATATTGAAACCATAAGCCTATATGACCTTTTTTTTGTTACATTCGGTGTTGGTTAGCCACTTTATTGATTCAATGTTCAACTTTCATAAAATAAAGGTAGTGTTTGGATCTCTAAACATAATAAAACCTTAGTTTATTACTCATGACTCTTTGCAAGATGAGCCAATATGATGCCTATAAACTATGTGTTTTTCAACTTTTCCAAGTATGCATACCTTTTGTTTTAAATGAACTTTATGATGTTGCAAATGGCTATTTTTTGGTTGTTTGTTTCGATGCCCTATAGGAATGCCTAAGGCCTTTTGATTGGTGTGGATGTTTATCTATTTTGCTGCAAGATCTTCTACCTTGTATAATGATACTGCTGGTGTAATTGCCGATTTGAAGATTCACCCTTCTTATTATATAAATAAACAGACTTTCCCTCAAAACATAAATAAACCTCAATTTAGTTTCATATGTACCGTTAAACGAGACATTATGATAACATAGCATACCAACCAAGAATTCGGGTCTATGCGTGAAAACTTTGAGACAAATAACAACGTAGTTGCAGTGAGGCCTTAGTGGGTTTTATCAGAGGCGAGGAAAATGGTGATGGTTCCCCCTGGGAAAAAATAATGATTTTTCCCACTTTTAAGTACGACTCTCATGCCCAAACTTGCTGACTTATCGTGCTTCTGCAAACATCCCAAGCCGATCGACTATTTAAACACTGATTTTACAGATTCTAGACGCATAGTCTAGGGTAAACGTTACAACTTTGCCTCAAGTTATGAGAGCGTTTATTCTAGTTCCTCTTTGCCTCCATTTATGAGAGCGTTTATTCTAGTTCCTCTTTGCCTCCATTTATGAGAGCGTTTATTCTAGTTCCTCTTTGCCTCCATTTATGAGAGCGTTTATTCTAGTTCCTCTTTGCCTCCATTTATGAGAGCGTTTATTCTAGTTCCTCTTTGCCTCCATTTATGAGAGCGTTTATTCTAGTTCCTCTTTGCCTCCATTTATGAGAGCGTTTATTCTAGTTCCTCTTTGCCTCCATTTATGAGAGCGTTTATTCTAGTTCCTCTTTGCCTCCATTTATGAGAGCGTTTATTCTAGTTCCTCTTTGCCTCCATTTATGAGAGCGTTTATTCTAGTTCCTCTTTGCCTCCATTTATGAGAGCGTTTATTCTAGTTCCTCTTTGCCTCCATTTATGAGAGCGTTTATTCTAGTTCCTCTTTGCCTCCATTTATGAGAGCGTTTATTCTAGTTCCTCTTTGCCTCCATTTATGAGAGCGTTTATTCTAGTTCCTCTTTGCCTCCATTTATGAGAGCGTTTATTCTAGTTCCTCTTTGCCTCCATTTATGAGAGCGTTTATTCTAGTTCCTCTTTGCCTCCATTTATGAGAGCGTTTATTCTAGTTCCTCTTTGCCTCCATTTATGAGAGCGTTTATTCTAGTTCCTCTTTAGAAGTTCACCATGACAAATGAAAGCATTGTCTGCAACTTACAAAATTGGTTTCCATAAAGTTAAGAGAGACGGTGCGAATGGAAAACAAGTTCTGCTTTGAAGAAAAGTGAGATCTCCCACCGACTTGATCTGGCACGTTTGCCCTGTCCAACTTGATTGATAAGAAACCATGTTCTCCTGCACCTCATTCATGGAATTTGGTTTGTTAGAGAAGTTATTAAATAATGGAAACAACCGTGACCACGTTATTTGATTCATGACTAAATCGACTTGGGTACAGGCTTAAGAATACTTCTCTTATTCAAACAGAGATTTTAACAACGTTTAATTAGGAGCCCCAGCAACTGTGATTTGGAATTTAAGTACCATCTTGCACATCAAAGTATAAACTACCTATTCTCTTTTGAAATTTTATTCTCGTAGAAGAAGCTTCGTTTCGTGGATATAGCAAATGTGCTTTGACCAGGAACTCCTCAAAATCAGTAATGAAAACGAAGAGGAAGAAAATGTACGTTCAAAGGTTCAAGTTAATTGAACTTCCTTTAATCTTGAAAACATTGAATTACTGCTTATTAACAGGTGGTGGGCTAGTACCATGAGTTCGGTATTCGATTTCGAAATCGTTTAAAGCATTAATATTTAAATTAAATAGATCAGTGCGCTTTTCAGTGGGAAAAGCAAACGAGAAGCAAAATATAATTAATTAGATGCTACGGATGAGTTAGCTACGTTTTATCACTGATGCGTAGTCGCCTGGATCGGTAGGAGAAACGATAAAGCACGTGAAATTGACGGAGGAAAGTAAGATTGGTTGGAGCTTGGAACAAAACATCGTCGAAAAGTTAGACATAAAATTATAAATACAGTCATAAAAAACCGGCACGGGATCGGGCATCTCTATCTTTAGGCGAGAAGATTTGGAAAGCGAGGTGGTTTGAGTAATTTTGTGGATGCGAAGCATCTCCTTGCTGCATTGTTTCAATTCGCTTTCAGGCTGGCCATGGCAAAAGGCATCCGCTTTGCAACGCTGGGCGGCGACGAAAGCATCATCCTCTTTGCCTTTCCGGTGAGCTCACACGCTTTTTCTTCGCATCAAACATCAATCCTCGCCTCTGCTCAACAATGGCGACCGCCCACAGGCAGAGCCACTACTCCTTCAATTCCCCGCCCAAACTTTTACCATATTCTTGCCACCACTGGTCCAAGGCAGGCAGCGGCAACGACCTCCTCGTTCCCATTTCATAATCATCGTAATGGGCCATCAAAGCTGGATCTGGAACGGCAAGAAACAAGAGCCGGAGCAGCATGAATCAGCGGCCTGGCCCTCATCCCCATCCTCGCGCATTTCCTTAAATCGTCCCCAATTCCAGGCCTTCCGCAGCTCCGCATTTCCCCAACCGCCGATGGCACAGCACGAGCCGGCCCCGCAAGGCCATGTTACGAACGAGCACATCCGAATCGCCGAGGAGGCCGTCACAGGTAAGTCCCATTCGCTGACGAAACGCAGAGATTACGCGATTTCCGAGGCACGCGGAACTGAAATACTTCAACACAGGATGGGAGAACGCGCAGGCGGAGGGGAAGGAGCTGCGCAAGGAGCTGGAGGCAGCCCTGGAGGAGAAGACGGCTCTGGAAGCGGCAGCGGAGGAGCTGCTGCAGCAGGCGGAAAAGGACAAGTCCGTCATGGAGGACGCCAGGCGCCGAGCGGAGCTGGAGCTCCGAGCACTTCAGTCACGCCTGCACGTAGCAGACAAGGAGCGTGCGCGCATGCGCTACGAGGTACACCTGCTGCGCCGGGAGCTCCAGCTCCGGACCGGGGCAGCCGGCGCCGAAACCGGCAAATCCGAGCCGGCGGCCCCAGAGATCACGCACCGGCAGTACCTGGACAGCCTCGGCAAGGTGGCCACGCTGCAGGCGGAGTGCCACCGTCTGCGGTCGCAGCTCCAGGGCCGCCGCACCGTTGTCCCGGAGGCGTCCCCGACGGCCGCACGCCGGGCAAGCCTGAGCCAGAGCCTGAGCATGAGCGCGGCGTCGCATCGCGACCACGAGGAAGCCGACGACGCCGCCGACGACGACGACGACGCCACCAGCTGCGCCGACTCGTGGGCGTCCGCGCTTCTGTCCGAGATCACGGCGCCGCGCACGGACGACCCCGCTCCTCCTTCTCCCACTCCCGACCCCGTTCCCGACTCCGCCCCGGCTCTGGATTTCTCGGCGCTCCGGCGCCTGAGCGAGCTCCTGCCGAGCTCCGCGCCCGGCGTCGGTGCCGTCGGCGCCGCGGCGGACCGCGCCGCAGAGACGGCGTCCGTGGCGGACGTCCTGGGGTTCGTGGAGGCGGTGCTGCCGGTGCTCGCGGCGGCGCTCGCGGAGGCGGAGGCGATCGAGGCGAGGTTGGCGGAGTCGACGGCTTCGGCGGGGGCCATGCAGAGGCGCGTTGAGGAGGTGGAGGCGGAGCTGGCGCGCCTCGCCAAGGCTGGCTGCGCCGACGACTACGGGGATGTTAAGGTGGTGAACTGCGAACCGTCTCCCGCTGCTGACGCGCCCTTCCCCGAGGAGGAGGATTCTCATGCTTTGGCTTGGCAGGACGACGGCACGGCTACGGCTGGGCCTCCAGACAAAGGTGGCGACGCTGCTCCTGCTGCAAGTGGAGGACATGAGCGCCGCAGCAGCACCGGTGTGGCTGCGGACAACGATGACGAAAACCGTGGCACTGAATCTGCCAGAGTTGTCGATGCGCCGGTGGTGGCCAAGCGGCCGCGGAAATCTCGAGCAAGATTGTTTCATCGTGTCTTTGCGTGTGGAGCGCATTGATTGCAAGGTTTTGGTTTCTTTGCCGAGTGCGTGTGTTTGGATTTGGGGATCGCCTTGCGAGTGGATTTGATTCATGAGTCGTGTTGATTTCTTGCGTTTGTGTATTCGACGAAGTGACGCTGTTTGTGTACTTTGCGGGAATCGCCTCGTTGAGCAGAGATTGTTTGTTTGGTTTCCCGGTAACCTATGACAAATTTGATTTTGACCATGGAATAACAAAGTGTTCGTTGTGATTTGACTTTCTTTGGCTTGCTTTTTATTTTGTTATGATTGTACATAAAGTTTGAGGGATTCTTATTTTGTTATATTTGTTTTCAATCTAGTTGCAATCTACGTCAAAGCAATTTTTGTTTAATTACGATCTATACATACGAATATCTATGTTATGGGTTTGTTTCATCTAACTAAATTTGCTAAATCAACAAATTAAACCACTTAAAGGTACATGAATAAATTCAATTGATATGTTTTGAAATGTAATAACGCTTTATCATGTGTAAAGACCTATAGGATTTATTGGACAAATATTATATGTTCATGAAAAATAAAGATAGACTCTACAAATTGACCAAACAACAATGGGGGCATCAAAAACAAATCATACAAATTTTTTGCTATAACATTATAATGTTGTCTCAAATGGGTAGTCACAATACATGAAAGAAACACATGTAACTCATGCTCAAGTTCTCCAGCACAACCTACAAACACCCTCTTCTTAAGGGAGTTGAATCACTCCACTTTTAATTCTAAGATAATGAAAACTTAAGCGAAGATGTTTGATAGCATTCTAATACATTATTGGAATAACAACTAAGATATAGTGAGCTTCTACATCTAGTTCATTAGATCTAATGTGGTGTAAATAAAATTGTCTCTTACCTTCAACATTAGACCACATTTGTGTTAAAACCCTCTACTTTGCTAGTTGGCAAATATGCTTAAGATTTTGTTGTACATCGTCCCAAGAGATAGTCCATTTTCTCAATCATTACGTCCCTTAAAAATACTAACCATGGTCTCATGAATCCTCAAGAAATGGTTTAGAGAATTTGTCTTACTTTGAGATATGCAAGCTATGAGTGTATGTAATGAATTGGCATACGGCTTCTACTTCTAATGTAATAAATCACATTCACAAAATAATATTAAGTAACGTGTTTGCATCTTCACCTTTAACTCATCAAGAAGAAAAGTTTTTTTCACTCTTTCAATATCTTTCTAAAGTTTAGCATTAAGTCCATGCCCACAAACAATACGTCCATGCAATATAGTAAGATAAATCATAGTTTGAAAATTTTGTTTTCTAACCTTCCAAGCCTAAAGTCCTAAATCCTTGCGCTTGTTTTGGAAAGCATATAAGGCCTTGAAACCTTCTACTATTTTCTCTTTGATGCACTTCCCCCACATGTAATTATCCATATAAATGAGATTCAAATATTTAAAAGAATCTACTATTTGCACATTGGTACCTCCAAAATAGAAGTTATAAATGTAATGTTGTTTTACTAAATGTTAATTAATCTTGTAAAATGCATATTACATATTCAATCTATTAAGGTTGGAATCTACAATTTTTCAATTATTTCTAAAAATCAACAAATCATTATTATAGCTAAGAGAACAACTACCAATCGTAGATTGGTAACATTAAATAATATTCTGTTCATAATGCTCTAAGAGAGCCTATCAATAATGCTAAATTAGATTTCATCTATAACAAAACCTATTTTACCATCTTTTCACATAGTTTCAAATCTCAAATTTAATTTTGTTTGGTTTTGTGTTGTATGTGTGTACTTGAGTTTTATATACTACCATTCTTGGTAATTTTATTGCATGTATCCTATCCAACTTCATTGAAGAAACAAACTATATGTTTGGGCATATATGCCACCTGTTTTATTTCTCTATTAAATACTTTTCTATCTAGTAATGCAAAGGATTTGGTAAGTGCATACATCTTTTGTTATGAGAACAATAAAGATTCTCCCGACCAAATTATATGTATATGTTATAAATATATAACAAAGCTAGTGATTAAATTATACTTACGCATTCGTTTTTATTATTTACAAGTTATAATCAGATCAAATAGGATTAATCCTAATTATTTATATTTTTTCTCTTTGCAAGTAACCTTTGTCAATCTTATAAAAAAGAAATTGCAAAACTATACAAGTACAATAAACATTTGCAATACAATAAATGTTGAAGCATTAGAGCTCATTTTTGGTAAAAATGCCATTCACAAAGTTTGAAAACATTTTACAAGTTATATGGTAAAACATATAAAGGATCATCATCCAAAACCTCAATGTTCTTCTTACCAAGCAAGGTCCCAAGAAGAATGGTGGATGATAAAAAGCCTAACCTCTTCAAATGGTTGTACTTAGACTTAAATCTACTTCTTCTAACTTGAGAAACGAACACTTTTTTTTTCCTTTGAAGTAAGGTAAACCTAGTTCTATAGTTGGTGGGGCACATCCAACACAAAAGCTATCATTACAACTTTGAATACAAGAGATCTCTATTAACAAAGAGCCAACATTAGAACTTCTATGGGCACTATACAAAGAGGCCAATGAGATTAAAAGATTAAAATAAAACCAATAGAAAGCTAACACTCACTTCAAAAGATTTTGTTAGCTAGAACAAACATAGAAAACCCTTTAACAAACAAACTTTCATTTCAAGTTTGAGTGCAAATGATAATTTCACGAAAGTCTCCACAATAGTCATTCATTACTTCTATAAGCAATTCAATCAAATCAACACCCACTCAACCAAAGCTCACTACAAAATAAGATGAGTGTTTCATTGTTCATTAAAAAATAAGCCAAACCCAAATTACATGCAAAATTGAGGAGAGAAGAGTTTTTATTTTTTAACTTTTCATTTTTCTTTTGGATTTGAGCAAGCTTGAGGAATTTCATTAGGAGAAGAGCCCCATAATTGACATGCTCTTTACCAACGAACATTTACAATGGTCTAATGATTTTGATGATGTTCCATAATTGATGAGTGCTGGAGTAGTTCAACATCCAACCATACAAGATACAAATGTTCATGCACAACTTGGTTGAATTCCATGGACAAGAAAATGTACTTATGCTAGTAATTGGTTTGAGTTTGTGATCGTTGTCTTTCCACATGAGCTAGTAAAATCAATGCATATGATTTAACTCACAGTGAGGTGTATGATAACTTATCTTGGTTTGGCCATTTTATTCCTAGTAAATGTGAAGTAAAGAAAAGTGGTTTATATGTCTAAGTAAACAACAAATGAATCTAGTCTAGCCTAGGCAATGGACATACATTCCTGACTTTCCACACATGTCTTGGACTTATGTAATCATTATTGGAATTACCAAGTATCTCGCTACTAGGCAAACCAAGCAACAATACTACTAGGTTACCAAATGATCACACTTGATGCTTGGAATCAGTCATATCCATTCCACTTAACAATAATAAAAGTAAAGTTCATGGAAAAGTTAACAGTAACTAGGGAAACAGTAAATGTTATACTAAGTCAAAACAGTAAACATTAGTCTACGTAAACAGTAAAGAAATCTAAGTGATGCTGTAATGATGCAAAGTAATCTCAATCTTTATTTCCAATCATGAAACATGTCCAAGTACATTCCACTCAAAGAAAGACTTTATTCAATCACTTAACATCACACTGTGGGCATACACTCCTAAGTGCTAAGTGTTAAAATCAAGAAAACAAACTAACAGAATTTTGCTAAGTTTGGAATGAAACTGCTACTAGACCATGTGCCTAAGTGTCATATTTATAGGCCTACACATGTTCATGATATCGAGTATCCAACATTGTCACTTGTGCCTCAATATCGAGGATTTGATATCATGGCTCCAATATCGGATGCCTGATATTATAGACTTGCAAAAATTTGATTTATCATATCTCTACAACTGACTAGAATCTTGTCCTCAAGTTAAAACAAAATGAGGATAGAGTTCCTTACAAAATTGGGAGATAGATTTACATGACAATGACTACTATATACATGACTCTTAATTATCATAGTGGTGTTTACAAAAATGATACCTTATATAACTAATGAGTGGTGAGGTACCCCTACACTCAACCATACGAATACGAGCGTTTTCATGCACGATCCGGTCGAACTCCGCAGATATACTAGTTGTGGCACCTAGACAATTAGCCTTAGGTCGTAGTTTGCTGTCTTCCCACCTAGACTAGTATTATAATTGTCACGTATGATTTAGTCCAGAGTGAGCTGTATGATGTGGTTCCTAATCTAATGCTACTCCTGAAGGCAATGGAAAGTAATATTAACTAATCTAGGAGAGAAAGGATAAGAGAATCTAATCTAGCCTAAGTGCGATGAGCATCCGTTCCTTGATTATCCATACATATCTTGGACTTCGTGCATGACTACCACTGGGATTACCAAGCACAGATCCTAGGTACGCTACTGGGTTACCAAGTAGTCACACTTAAATGCTCGTAATCAAGTCGTACTCATTCCATGTTTTAACATGAGTTTAAGGATGAGAGAGACTAATTAGGAAACCAATAAATAACAATTAAATAAATAAATTGAATGCTGCAATGATGAAGTAATCTTGATCTTTATTGCCGGTCATGTGCGTGTCCAAGTACGTCACACTTGAATAAAGGATGTCTTACAATTATATTCACCACACTGTGAGCATACACTGGAAAATATTCTATCTCTAGAGGGATCAAACTGCCAGAGTCTAGATACAATCTAACTCTAATGTCAGAAACAAGGGTGAGCCACCTCTTATTTATAGAACTAGCAGTGGGAAGGACGCGATATCGAGGCCCATGAGATATCGCGTATGCGATATCGCAGCCCATGAGATATCGTGGGTGCGTTATTGTGGGTGCATTATCGCAGCTGTCAGCAATTTCATGACTCATCATACCCCCACGACTAAATGAAAATTTGTCCTCAAGTTAAAGTGAGAACAGGCTACATTGATTACACAGTGGATAGGTATGGGATTATTAACTGGCTAGAATGGATTCATGTCGCAGTGTGGAGTCAGGACAAAATTGAGACACAACACAAAATAAAATCCTATGATTAAAAAATTGGATGGAACTCATGTAGTTCCTAGTGGCGGTGGCTCCTCCATGGGTGTCTTTTCCTTTTCTTGTGCTCCAGGTCTTGGGATTTGATGGCATTGAAGTATGGCCTGGAGTTTCTCCTCTTGTAAGGCCTTGAGTGCCTTGGCGTGCATGTAAGTTTACACTTGTGCCATAGAGGCAACCTTGAGTGCCTTGGCGTGCATGTAAGTTTACCCCATGACTAAGCTGAACACTCCGGGGTCAAGTAGGTTCAAATGGAATGAAAATTGGAGTACCAACGAGCGAGTTATGGATATGAAAATTGTTCCCCTGTGTGAATAATTGCAAATGATGTTGATTAACACAGGGGGTGATGTATATATATTTTCATTGAAGTTAGGGCACCTAGAGAATCTACCGAATTTTTAATATTTCTTTTGAAATTAAACAATGTAAACTAAGGACATCTAGACGATTGTTAAAGGGTTCTAAGGTAATTAGATGGTTTGGAAGGCACGAATAATGATCTATGGGTGTTATCAAGAAGGACCTTGGGTGGTAGAGAAAAAGTTCATGTAATGGTACACAAGAATGTGATTTGAAGGGATAATAATAATAGGGAAATAATGTTATGAAAAATAGGCTGAGGGTAAGAAATGGTGTGCGTGTGCTATGTTATAAATGAGGATTACAAAAAATTACACAAGTGAGTCCTCCCCAAAGCAGGTTTCAACCTAGAATGCCCTTGTGTAACCACACTTAAAGTGTCCATGGGCACTAGAAGGGTTAAATGTAATCCGCACTAACTCCACAAAACACACACATGTAATGTCACCGGAATGAGATGAAAATTCTATGCTACACAGGACATGAGCTACAATTACACGAACAGTGAGATGAGACGAACTATAGAAAGGAATCATAGAGATTGGGACATGAGGTAACTCACCTAGGGCACAGTGAATCCTGCATGTAAATCATGATTAATGTGTCATTAACTCGTTGTTCCAAGATTAGGACCAAGTTTATTCCTCTAATCAATGACATCGCATTGTTTCATCCCATGATGAGCAACTATGAGAGCACTTTTATTCAAGGGAGGAGTGATAAAACAATCACGTGGCATTTTATTCAAGGGAGAAGTGATTTTTGTTTTGTGGCACTTTTCTTTTCTCTTTTTCTTTCTCTTTTTTTTTCTTTTTCACTTTACTGAATCCAGAGAAGCCGCCAACCTCTAGGAGTGGGTACATGTCTTTCCAGTGGGACCCCCTAGAACAACATTTGATTTTTGAGTGCCCTTTTGATTACTCTTACTCCCATTTTCATTAGATCTACAAGGATCTTAGCACAACCACGTTGCATGATAACTCCCATAGACGTCACCAAAGAGAATCTGCAAGTCCCCTTGATGTCACACCCTAATCATTCCCTCTTGGTCCATCCTTCTTCATTCTAGGTACAATGAACACAAAATTAATTTTTAAGTTTTACAAATGTCAAGAATATCACTATACCCTTGGACAGAACCTCTTATTGGTAGAGTGGATGAGTGGGTGTAATGGGCTCACTGTTCCAAATAATTGATCACTCGAGACTTAATAACATAAAACACACCTCAACCAACGATCCACATGAGTGTTTTATTCATAGACAAGATTACTTACAAAAAAATGTAAAAAGACAAAAACACAAAAAGATAAAAAGATAAAACAAAAAGTTTAAACGTGGAAAAAAAATGGAAAACAAAAACTGAAAAATTAAAGAAAAATAAAAATTATTTATTAATCCTGCTTGCTATTAGAAGGGGGGATATCCTTCATAGCTAAACAGTTGAGGATGGCAAGGATTAATAAATGACGACAAGGATCCTTGCATTTTGGAAATATTGGGGCCCGGTCATACTTACCCCATCGGGTTTCACACACTTGATTGTAATGGGCATAGTGGGACAATTTATACGATGTAGTTCCTGAATAACAAGTTGATCCACTATGATGTTTGAGACCATTAGATGGTATGCAAGGATTGGGTTGTCGCTCTCCATGACTGTGTTCATTGGGCCAGATTTTTGTTGGAGTGTGAGTTGGTGGCCCTAATGAAGTTACACGAGGCGTTGAGTTTGAAGATAAGGGTGCACCATAGTGTTGAGCTTATGCTAAGTTGGAGGATGCAATGGCCTCAGAATTGTGTTGTCCCTTCTTACGGCCATGTTTAAAGAAGGGGCTCTTTTGATGTTGCTGAGGTTTCTCACTACTATTGGCAGGATTAGCACAAGTAACGATTGTGGGTTGTTGTGGTGGTGCAGACATCTTAGGAATAGTTGGTGGCACTGTGGAAGGAGGGAAAGGATGAGAATGCTGAAAGTTAGGATGAGTATAAGGTGCACAAGGTGGTGTTTGTGTTGGAGGCATGGGTTGATAGTATTGAGGAGAATGGTACTGTGGTAAGATAAAGTGCGTTGACCCAGTTGGAGAAATAGGATGTTAAACAAGATAAGCATTTTGGTTTGGATGATATGAAGGATGTCTCCAATCTAGTGGTGGTCTCCCCCACGACTGGGATTGTTGCCACTGTGATCGAACATAGTACCGTTGTACGAACTTTGGATGTAACGTGTTTCCCCAATGCTCATGTAAATGTAACAATATAGGGCATTGACCCTTGGGGTGATCGTACAGGCATATGTTGCATTCACCCCCCCCATTAGCAGTTGAGCTCTTATTTTCCTTGTCCCTTCTTTCCGATTGTCTACTATTTTTTCCTGCTCCTTGGGTTGTCAAAACTTTATCTCCAATAATGTTGATAAATTCTCCACACTTTTGATATGTCCATTCCAACATCTTATTGATCTTTGCCTCAACTTCTTCTAATGATTGTTGTATTGGCAAAGATTATTCTTTCTCCTTGTGATTGGTTGATTTCTCCTTTTTATGATCAAGGACCCTTATTAAGTTGAGATTTTGGCCTCGTTGATGTTTTTCAACACTCTCCCATCTAGCCATTTCTCCTTCTTCTTTTGCTACTTGCTTAACAAGCTCTTGGATTTGATGGGTTCATAGTTCGTATAGTTGACCTTGGGCATACATTCCTAGGGTCTCTCTTCTTTCATTACGTAGCCCATCAATGATATGGTACACTAGCCTTTCCTTGGAAAACCCGTGGCCTAGACAGTTGTTTAACAGCGCATAATATCTTTCTAAGGCCATGTCCAAGGGTTCATGCTGTGCTTATTTCCATCCTTGGATTCGTTTCCTCAAGGCTGACACTCTTATGTAGGTCTGATATTTTTCATTAAATACTTCTACCATTGTTGACCAACATCGTATTGAATTTGGTTTTAACAATCTATGCCACACTTTTTCTTCGCCAACGAGTGTCATGGGAAAGAGCTTAATTTTTTGCCACCCATTATCAATGTTATTCCATGTGCAGGCATCGTAGAAGGCTTGTAAATGTTGTTGTGGATCTAAGTCATAGCCTCTTCAGAAAGTAGGGAAGTTGTTTAAATAGAGCCTGGGTCGATGGCTCTCTTTACGATGCCTACGGGAGATTCGAATAGCCTCTTGTATTGGCGTTAGGCTCTTAGTGGCCAGCAGAGGTTCATCATCACTAAGTAGGTTGTGAGTTTGTAAGTTGGGATGATGTTTCCTTCGTTTATGTTGGCGTTCTTGATTTTCTTTGTGAGCTCAATTTTTAGTTCTACGTCGATCCCTTGAAAGATAGTCATCCGTATCACAATCTGATGTTGAAGGAGTAGAGGAAGATAAGGAACTGTAAAACTCGTTATGAATTTTGTAAGTCTTCCAATCATCCCCAAGTATGTTCTTGTTAGTTATTGAGAAGGTCCTAGGCCTTTTGGGCCTCCTTGTTCTATGGGATGTCTCATCCTCACTAGAGGTGTCAGAGTTGGATGACGAGAGTCCTTGAGTATCGTTGGGGTGTTCATAAATGTAGGGGATACCTGCATAAGGTTGAATACTCCAATCTTCATTGTCATCTAATTTGGTGGTTTTCCAATAAATTTCCTCACTAGATGTGGCATTATCATAGTCTTGTAGGAGAGGCATGGTTATGAAATTGCATGTGAATTTATGTGTGACTTTTTTATAATTATTTCTTTCTTAAAGATATATCATTAATTCCTATACAGCGACCTTGTATGATATAACTAATCTAGATAACTAGCACCATCCCCGACAACGGTGCCTATGATGAGTGGCGAGGTACCCCTACACTCAACCATACGAATACAAGTGTTTTCACACGCGATTCGGTTGAACTTCACAGACGGACTAGTTGTGGCACCTAGACAGTTAGCCTTAGGTCGCAGTTTGCTGTCTTCCCACCTAGACTAGTATTATAATTGTCATGTATGGTTTAGTTTAGAGTGAGGTGTATGATGTGGTTCCTAATCTAATGCTACTCCTGAAGGCAATGGAAAGTAATATTAACTAATCTAGGAGAGAAAGGATAAGAGAATCTAATTTAGCCTAAGTGCGATGAGCATCCATTCCTTGATTATCTGTACACATCTTGGACTTCGTGCACGACTACCGCTGGGAATACCAAGCACAGATCCTAGGTACGCTACTGCGTTACCAAGTAGTCACACTTAAATGCTCGTAATCAAGTCGTACTCATTCTGCGTTTTAACATGAGTTTAAGGGTGAGAGAGACTAATTAGGAAAGTAGTAAATAATAATTAAATAAATAACTAAACAAAGTGAATGCTGCAATGATGAAGTAATCTCGATCTTTATTGTCGGTCATGTGCATGTTCAAGTATGTCACACTCGAATAAAGGATGTTGTATAATTACATTCGCCACACTACAGGCATACACTAGAAAATATTCTATCTCTAAAGGGATCAAATTGCCAGAGTCTAGCTACAATCTAACTCTAATGTCAGAAACAAGGGCAAGCCACCTCTTATTTATAGCGTATGCGATATCGCAGCCCATGAGATATTGCGGGTGCATTATTGTGGGTGCGTTATCGCAACTGTCAACAATTTCATGACTCATCAATAAAAACTTTAACAAAAAACAAAATCTGGAAAAGCTTGATGTATTTTAGGTATTTTTACAAATTCAAGAGAACCTGAAGCTTTTCTTCTTTTGTTTTGGGATTGTGAACTATCCATGCTGATGATCCCATATTTAATGGAATCACGACATCCCATGGGCATGATGGTTGTGGAAACATTTGATTTGCTTTGACATACTAAGCTACAAACTACCTTCTCTCCTCTTTGAATTCTTTGGCCTTCTCTCGTAAGTCATGATAATCTATCAATCTTCTAGCAAAATTTTCTGCTACATCCTTCTACCCTTGGTAGCCAGCCTTCACTACTTCCAGTTCAAAGTTTTCCACTTGGAGTTTTTGCAAAGCATCTTTACGATCCACAAACTCTTTTTCATACAAAGCATATGTGGCTGCTACATATTGTTCTAGCTCATTCCTAGACCTGCCTACTATTAACATGGCTAAGTTAACATAAAGAACGTTAGCTAACCCCATGTATTTTTTTTAGATCTGCTATCTGCAAGTCTTTATTTCTCACTTCCACTTGGTGGACAAGGGCATAACTCTCCAAGATGGGTTACCAATCAAGATTCTGTGCTAACATTGTGCTAATTCTAGCTTTGGCCATCTAGATTTCTTTCTCATTAATTTGCTTGAACATGCCTACCTTATATTGGAAGTGTTCCTTGAGCCTCTTGTGTTTCTTTGTCTTATTTTTCCATGAGCTTATTTCAATGGCTGACTTTTGATGAATGGCACGTACCTCCTCCAAAGAGAGGATTCTATTTTCTCTTGCAAGGTAGCTCATGTCTTGGTTAACCCTTACCAACTATTCTTCAACTAGTGGGTGCTCTCTTATAAGATCTTTTTTTTCTTTTCCAATATGGTCAACCTCATGTTATTAGCAGCAAGTTGTTTTTTTTTTCTTCTTAAAATGCAGTAAGTGCCTTCACATGTGCATATGTTTGTGCTTTAGCTACGAAGGTGTTTCATAACGCTTTCTCCTTCTCTGTCGCCATTTGTTTCTTCTTCTTGATCAAGTGATTTATCTACTTTTTTCTAAATTGGTCTATCTAGTTAGGTGTAATAAATTGTTTAGGATCTCTTCGTTCAACTCTCAAGGCTACAAGATCTTCTTGTAATCTCAAAATCTAATTTTTTGCATGCTCTACCCTTGTCCCTACCATGACTATTTTTTCCTTGGTAGCAATTAGTTCAACTTGTACTACATTGACATCACTGGGAATGTCAAAGAGTGTTTTCATGACTTGCCCAATCTACAGTATTTTTTCAAGCTCAATTTCATGGTTACCAAGATTCATCAAGGTTTTGGCTAACATTTGAGCATATCTAGCTCCAGTTAAATCCACTAATGGCACAATAGGTACATTGAAAGATTCTTTAATGTGATCGATGATCATCTCTACTACTCTCATTGCATCTTGGTACTACATTACCACTACTATGGCTCCTTCTCTAGTCTCTAACATCACTTGTGATGAGTCATGAATTTTTGGTTGTGATATCGCACCCATGATATCGCGTACGCGATATCACAGCCTAGACACGATATCACATACATGATATCGCAGCTTGTCTCCTCATCTACAAATAAGAGGTAGGTAGATTTGGTAGGCAATTTTTGAAGTTTAAGTTTTATAGTTTTTTAGTACTAAGGTAGGGACTTTTTGTCAGTTTTACCTCTCAACCCTTTTCCCCCAGTGCATGCCCACAGTGTGATGATTGTAATTGTAAGGCATCCTTATTCAAGTGTGACGTACTTGGACACGCACATTACCAGCAATAAAGATCGAGATTACTTCATCATTGCAGCATCCAGTTAGCTTAATTATTTAATTCTTATTTTTATTGATTTCTTCTTAGTTAATTTCTCTCTACCCTTATCTCCTAGTAATGCGAAATGAGTACAAATTAATCATGAGCATTTAAGTGTGACTACTTGATAACCCAGTAGCATACCTAGGCCATGCGCTTGGTAATCCCAGTGGTAGTCATGCATGAGATCCAAGATGTGTACGGATGATTAAGGAATGGATGCTCATCGTACTTAGGCTAGTTTGGATTCTCTCTCACTCTCTCTCTCTCCTAGTTTAGTTGATATTATTTCCCATCATCCCCAGGAGTAGCATTAGTGTAGGAACACATCATACACCTCACTCTGGACTAAACCATACGTGACAAAGCTAATACTAGTCCAGGTGGGAAGACAGCAAACTACGATCTACGAGTAACCGTCTAGACACCAAAACTAGTCCATTTGTGGAGTTCAACCAAATTGTGCATGAAACGCTCGTATTCGTATGGTTGAGTGTAGGGGTACCTCACCACTCATCATTAGTGTCGTTGCTAGGGATAGTGCTAGTTATCTAGATTAGTTATATCATACAAGGTCACCGTATAGGAATTAATGATATATCTTTTAGGAAGAAATAATTACAAAAAGTTACATACAAATTCACACACAATTTCACAACCATGCCTCTCCTACGAGACTGCAATAATGCCACATCTAGTGAGGCAATTCATTAGAGAACCAATGAATTATATGAAAATAAAGGTTGGAGTACGCAATCTGAGGTGGGGATTTCTTATAAACATAAATGAAGGAAGCATCGTCCCAACACATAAAAGCATAACCTACTCGATGACGATGAACCCCTATTGGCCACTACAAGCCTAATGCAAATACAAGAGGCTATTCGAATCTACCATAGGCATCGTAAAGAGAGCTGCCTACCTAGGCTTGATTTAAACAACATTCCCAATTTTTTAGGAGGCTATGACTTAGATCCAAAACAACATTTACAAGCCTTCTACGATGCCTGTGCACGGAACAACATTGATAATAGCTGGCAAAAACTCAAGCTCTTTCCTATGACACTCATTGGCCAAGCAAAAGTATGGTATAGATTGTTAAAACCAAATTCAATTCAACGTTGGCCAACAATGGTAGAACTCTTTAATGAAAGATATCAAACCTAAGCAAGAGTGTCGGCCTTGAGAAAACAAATCCAAGAGTGGAAACAAGCACAACATGAACCCTTGGACATGGCCTTAGAAAGATATTATGCACTATTAAACAATTTTCCAGGCCATGAGTTATTCGAGGAAAAGGCTAATTTACTATATCATTGATGGGCTTCATGATGAAACAAGAGAGACCCTAGGGATGTATGCCCAAGGTCAACTATACGAACTACAAACCCATCAATTCTAAGAGCTTATTAAGCGAGTAGCAAAAAAAGAAGGAGAAATGGCTAAATGGAAGAGTGTTGAAAAACATCAACAGGACCAAAATATCAACTTAACAGAGGTCCATACTCATAAAAAGGAGAAGTCAACCTATCTCAAGGAGGAAGAACCATCTTTGCCAGTACAACAATCATTAGAAGAAATCAAGGCAAAGATCAATAAGATGCTAGAATGGATGCATAAAAGTGTGGCGAATATATCAATATTATTGGAGATAGAGTTTTGACGACCCGAGAAGTAAGACAAAATATCATTAGATAATTGGAAAGAAGGGATGAAGAAAATAAGAGCTCAACTACTAATCACACGTATGAATGCAACATTTGCCTATACGATCACCCCAAGGGCCAATTCCCAATCTTGTTACATTTATATGAGCATTGGGGAAGCACGTTACACCTAGAGTTCGTACAGAGATACTATGTTCGATCATAGTGAAAACAATCCCAGTCATGGAGGAAGCCATCCCTAAACTGGAGACACCCTTCATATCATCCGAATCCAAATGCTTATCTAGTCCAACATCCTATTTTCCTGACTGGGTTAACATACTCTATCTCGTCGCATTATCATTCTCCTCAATACTATCAGCCCATGTTCTCAACACAAGCACCGCCTTGTGTACCTCACACTTCTCCTAAATTTTCACATTCTCATCCTTTTTCTCCTTCTACATCGCCACCAACTGTCTCTGAAGTGTCTACACCATAGCAACAACCCATGAACATTACTTGTGCTACAATTACCAATAGCAGTTAGAGACCACCTCAACATCAGAGGCATCCCTTCTTTAGACATGACCATAGGAAGGGACAACACAATTCCAAGGCCACTGCATTCTCCAACTTAGCACAAGTCCAACACTATGGTGCATCCTTCTCCTCGAACCCAACGCCTCATGTTACTTCATTTGGGCCACCAATTAACACTCCAACAACCATACAGCCCAATGAATACAACCATGGAGGACGACACTGTTGGCGACCGTTTGGGACACGACCGCCAACGAGTGTCCTCGAACAGGATTTAGATGCCTGCTGGTCTCTGGCAACACCAAGGCCCAGATACCTCCAAATAACTCAGTAGTTAATGTGAGTATGTGCGTGTGCTGTTGCGGCGTGCGGTTGTGTGCAATGTAATGATTGCGTGTGTGTGAAATACAAATGACTTACTTTAAAGAGTTTCAGCCAACTTTGTCCAGTACTGTGAGTTATTGAAAGTTTCCTATTTTGTTCAAACTACCTAGTCTACGCGGTCCCTATAATACCTGCTTGTAACAAATAAAATTTTGCATAAACATTTGAGCACAACTCCGCAAATCTA